>OZ010606.1:18832588-19252588 GCA_963932145.1 Acanthosepion lycidas | reverse complement strand
TTATATAGGAATAAAGTGTCGCTGCCGACGCTTGAGTTTGAACATAGATTGCCAGTGAGGCGATCCCATTATTGAATTAAGTAGACCACGTGACCATAGAGGAAACGCATATATGGAAGGTAGTGTGACGTCATTTGTAGTCTAACCGTTATTACTATTCGGATCGCATTTCTAGTCTATCCTCTATATAATGCAGACCGCTATTCTCTACTCTATTCAAATACTATTTCTCTATTCGGATCAATATACGGATTACTATTCGAGCGAGTATTATCGAGCAAGTTCTACTAGTACGAGTGCTATTCGAAGGCGTCTGACACCAGTATTGTTCAACGGCGTTACTATAGTTATATTGGTGATTACAAAGTCTCTACTGCAATGAGCATTACGAAAGTGGTAACAAGTATTCGTTGACATCACAAAAATGATATTGAATTGCCCCCTCACGTCCATAGGGGCGATTGCAGTTTAGGTAGTGGTGTTGGTGACTATATAGAACTGTGTTAGTTGGTATGGTGGTGTTTTTTTTCCGTTTGGTATGGACTGTGATATGTGGTGTTTATTTTTGTGTCTTCATTTTGAAATTATTTCCGATCTTAGGTTCAGTAATTCCTTTTGTTGAGTATGGGATAGTATTGCTACTTTTTAGGTAAAGTAGGCATCTTTTTGTTATGCTGTTGTAGGCAGGTGCGATTTTCATGATTTCCCAGGTTATTTTTAGCATGATGTTTCTGTCTTTTAGTCGCCATAGATAGTGTGGTGCTGTTGGAGTATTTTCTGTTGGAGAATGAGAGGTCATGGTTGTATTTTATTTGCTTGAACGGTCCTTCTGTAGCGCGTAGTAATGTTATTTGCATTTACCTTTGCTTTATATACTATGTTCGTTTACAGTACTTTCCTTGCAGAGGACATGTGGTTTTATTTTTGCAGTTGCATTGGGGGTCTTTGATTGCATTATTATAAGATGTTACTTTTTTGTTGGTGGATTAAACCAAATTATGTTTCTTTTCCTGTTTTTTGCGTTTTAGTTGTGGGTGTATGTATTGTGGTTGTTGTGTATATCCATTTTTTTTAGAGCGTTGTTATATGGCGTTTTCTCGTTGTTAAAAATATCCATGTTTGATGAATTTTCCGATTTTTCCGATTCTTGTAACTGCATTTATTGCTATTTTAAATACAATTGTTTTTAGAACGTTTACTATTTTTTTCTAAATCTATTTATTTTGGGGTCATTTGGTTCACTTATTAAAATTAGGCCTCTACAGAGGCCCTTGTCTTTTTTCTTTCGTATTCTGGCTAGATATGAGAAGATGAGGATATCTACCAGTTCACTGGAACATTCCATTATAGCTACCCATTCTTACATCAAACAGGTCGTTATTTTGTTTTTTAGCTCATAGTTCATTATTGTAGAACAATAGGGATTTACAGCAGTGTTTGATTATTTTAATATCAGCATGCGTAATCTTTATATGTTGTTGTGCTAGTTGCATTGCGTCGTTCAATAAAAATTCACTGTCGAACTGGATGAAGGTAGCCTTGTTTTTGTTTTGTATTGCTGTGAACTACTTGGTGACGGCTTTAGTATTTATTTTTCCATTGGTTAAGTTCTAGTTTTTTTCCTTAATGTAATGTTGATATTTTCTCAAATGTTTTTACTGATTTTCCCTATTTCGCTTTTCGCAGGGTGGATTAGGCGGAATGTAGGTTTTGTATCGAAGTTAGTGGTCCTTTGCTATCATGAATGCTTGTTGTTCCACGATGCGGTTTATCCTTTCGTCTATTTTCAGTTTGACGGCTATATCTTTGGCTTCCTGGTTTATGTCGGTTTTTGCACTTACAGTTGTCTTTTTATATAATTGTGTGATGTTGTTAGTTATACGTTTTTGTGGTCTGTAGGTTCCATTGTGTATATTTTTGCAGTTTTGTCAACAAGTATGAATACCTTCTTGGAGTTCATTATTTTTTTAATGTCCTTTATAATTTTTTTCTGGAATAATTATGTTTCTGACTATGTTTGTTACCTCATCTTCGAATTTCAGCATTTCTTTACACTTAGGTGGGCATTTTCTTGTATTCAGGTTAAATGTCTCTGATTTTTCAGTGTTCTCGTTTATTGCACTACTGATCCTTCTTAAAAGGCTTTTGATTTTTTCAGTTAGAAGTTTATATGAAGATTAGGTGCATATAGGGATGTTTTTCAGTGAGTTTCCTAAGTCGATGTTATCCATTTTGTGTAAGAACAGCGGGAGTGCTCAACGTGTGGAGGAGCGAAGTATATGTATAAATTCTACATATATATGTATATATATATATATTATATATATATATGTAGTGCTTATTTGAAAGTACTCAATATCAGAGATGGAGCTGACATTTAGTTGAATGAATATGAGTTTGTTACCGTCGGTTTCAAGTTTATGCGATCCTCAGAAACTGATTTATTGTTTTTAAATTTCAGATTATTTATATCAGTTTTTGTTTGATTATGTTTGGTGTTGATTGGGGAGAAATTCTCCTCTGTATCCGTTTTGGGATGACGCTCATACATACATACATACTGGTGTAAGCATTATGGTTCGCACAAACCCATACACGTAAAATTCGGGACCAGGCGCATACATGTAATTCATATGTTCGAGCACGCATACATACGCAATTCATTTGTAATCTTATTTCGATGTTGGGACAGAGTGTAGCCAAGTTTTTTTCGACAAGGGGAATATATATATATATATATATATATTAAAGACATTTTTATGTTTAGCGTTCTTTTTATAGATACAAGTATTTAAGTAAATGCTCTGTTTATAATAAACAGTATTAAATAACATTTACCGGCCTGAATGTCCGAGAAATTTTCATAGAAAATATTCGTCCTTTGACAGGATTCGAACCTGCATCCTATACGGAACCGTCATTTAGCTTAACGTGCCTAACCGTTCGGCCACGAATTTACTGCTTATAACCAACCTTATAACCAAAAGTTATGAATATGAAACTCTAAATATAACCGTATAAAGTTTAGAAACTAACAAAATTATTAAAGGAAAAACAGAGAAAATGTGCTTAAATGTTCAGGTATTGTTCTTAGAAATGTGTTAAATTTTTCGTCCTAATCTGAGCGGAAGTAAGAAGTACAATATATGACTACAGAATTAGTTATATTGACAAGGTCGTGATGATAGATTTTGTGGACGGTGGAGAAAAGTTTATTTGTGACAAGACATACAGATATCACGTCATAATATGATTGAATATACGATCACGCAGATATACGAACGACAAACAGATTCTTCAAGATAGAATATAACTACAGAGACAACGCAAACTACCCGTCAAAATTGCACAAACTTGTCAAAACAATGTCGATGTCAAAATAATGTCATTCAAAATACTCAAATTTTAGGAATACGTTTTCACAACATTGCACACGTGACGACGACGTGATCATATTTAAACGGAACGCTGATCTTATAAAAGATTTCAGTTATCTGTTTGGATTGGTCTTGCTCTTATGTCCATCGTCTTTTTCATGTTGAATGTTTTTATGTTGAATTGAATATGGTCTAATGTTAATTATGTTTTATGAATATGTCCTGAAGATGGTCTATTAGACCGGAACGTCCGACGTTGACATTATATTAACATTAAAACAGCATAATTGCATATTAGGATTTTTGTTTATTTTTTCCGTATATTTTTCTTCATATACGTATATATATATACATATATATGTACATATACATAGATATATACATATATTATATATACATACACAAACATATACAGAGATATATATACATATACATATATATATACATATATATGTACATAATAAAGTATATATATATATATATATATATATATATATATATATATATATATATATAAATATGTTTGAAACAGTACAGAAACGTATTATGTCATAAAAAGCAAGAAATTTTAAATTATAGGCCATGATAGATTTAAAATAAAAACAAAAACAAACACCAGTCAACCGGTTTCGTCCCCTCTCATCAGAACTGTTAACGGCGAACACAAATTATGAAGAGAAAAAAAAAAGAAGAAAGTCTGTCATGGATGACGTGAATGAATGGACAGGGAGAAGAGAATAAAAATATAATTATAAAAATTATACCAACAAAGATGCTAGAAGCGCAGCACAGCAAGTCCAAGCAAACAATCTCTTTGTTTACAAAGAGCAGATCGCCTGGCCCTGATGTACAGCGTCTCCAACATCTTAAGATGGAATAATGAGTGTACTCTAGCCAAAACAGATTACCCAAGGTTCATAAGAAGGGTGTCCCGTTGAGACCCATATTATCGATGATTGGGTCTTCACAGCATAAAGTCGCAAAGTGGCTTGCTATAATGTTGCAACCAGTGTTGCAGCATTATAGTTCGTTTTGTATTAAAGATTCGTTTTCTTTTTCCAAATTCATTCGGAATTGTGATGCCACTGATGGATTTATATGTTCGTTTGACATCTGTAGCCTCTTCACTTGTGTTCCTTTATCGGAGACTATTGATATTTGTAGCGATGTTATATCGTAGTGATTTGATTCCTCCGGACATACCTGAAGATGTTTTTGTCAAACTCATGGAATTTGCCACCATGTTTGTCGACTTTAGTTTCGACAATATCATGTATCGTCAGATCGATGGTGTAGCGATGGGTTCCCCTTTGGGTCCTGTTTTGGCGAATATTTTTGTGGGTTTTTACGAGGAAAACCTTTTGTTAGGTTCTGCCCGGCCAAGGTTTACTTTCGGTATGTGGATGACACTTTTTGTGTGTTCAGCCATGAATCGGAAGTGGATCAATTTTTTTCCCTACTCAACGGTGTTCATCCTGCCCTTATCATCCTACAGTAGATAAGTAGGTCAATGGTTCATTGCCCTTCTTAAATGTTCTTGTTCAAATAACTCCTTCCTCGTTTATTACCTCTGTTTATAGGAAGTCTACCTTTACAGGTCTTTATACTCGGTGGGACTCTTTTTGTCCCAAATGACAAAAGATCAATTTGATCAGGACCTTGACCCATAGGGCGTTAATGATTTGTTCAAATAACACCTTGAAAGATGAAATCAGTTGTTTAACTGAGATCTTTGTGAACAATGGTTATCCGTCGAAAATTTGTTCAACATTGTTATTCGGGATAAGACTGCTAGGTTCAATAAAATCAAACCTGCTGTAGTGGGTAAATGTCCGGTCTATCTTCGTTTACCGTGGTTGGGTAGGATTAATGAATCCTTCGCCAAGCGTATTTCATGTAGTTCATGTGAGTGTTATTTTGCAGCGAATGTTCGCGTTGTTTTTCAAACTAAGTCCGTACTTTCATCTATGTGTAAAGATGTTCTACCCCCTCCACCACCAGCACCACCATATTAATTCTATTTACCATTTCAAATGTAGTTGTGGATGCGACTACATAGGTAGAACGACACAGCGGTTGGACGTTAGAATTAAACAGCACGTACCTGCTATAATACTGAATAAAAATATCATATGTATGATATCATTCGTAACACGTATAGTTCTTCGATTGCGGATCACTTTATAAAGAATCCCACTTGTGCGATGGATTTCAGTGTGAACTGGTTTTCCGTTGTGGCCAGAGCACACTCATTATTCCATCTTAAGGTGTTGGAGACGCTGTACACCAGGGCCAGGCGATCTGCTCTTTGTAAACAAAGAGATTGTTTGCTTGGACTTGCTGTGCTGCGCTTCTAGCATCTTTTCTTGGTATCATTTTTATAATTATATTTTTTTTCTCTTCTCCCTGTCCATTCATTCACGTCATCCATGACAGACTTTCTCTTTTGTTTTTTTTTCTCTTCATAATTTGTGTTCGCCGTTAACAGTTCTGATGAGAGCGGACGAAACCGGTTGACTGGTGTGTGTTTTTGTTTTTATTTTAAATCTATCATGGCCTATAATATTAAATTTTTTGCTTTTTATGCCATAATATATATATATATATATATATATATATATATATATATACACACACACACATCTGTCGACTCACAAAGCCAGTACGACGATCACTGATATGTCCAGCCCTCCAGTTAAACTCCCCCTCAACACTGCATTCATCGGTCGTGTGATTGACAATGGCTCATAAAGCCAGCCATCGATCTGCATTTCTTGTCACATATGTGGCATATCAAATCATCTCCGGTGGTGGAAGTTGACTATATATATATATATATATATATATATATATATATATATATATATATATATATAGCTGGCTACTCGTATTCGAGGATATCCGTCTACTAGGGCGGCTAGCCAATCCTTATTGCAGGCGCATTTGTATTTATTCAACACCCACAGAACACCTGTGGTTTATATGCAACTACGATGAGCACACCTTAGTTACAGCTTCTAGGAAAGAGCGTGATCAACAACTTGAACATCTACCCAGTTTCACTCACAAAATTAGCATGGTATGGTTTTCAGGTACCCTGGGGTCGAACCCTCCATAAAAAAGACTACTTCCTGGCAAATCGACCATGGTGAGAATGCGAACGGAATGTTCTAACCAGTCAGCCAGGTGCCTATATATATATATATATATGTGTGTGTGTATAATTCTCAAAATGTGTGTATCTATGTATGTGTAACTGATCGGATGTTGTTTATGCATTTCCACAGTTTTCATCTGATTTCGATGAAATTCTTTTTTGTTTGATAGATAATTCTTCAGTGCCGGTTTTGAGTCCAAATAGTTGACGACAATGGCTCTCCACTACTTCCTGTCCATTACAACTCTCAACAACGTTTTGCTATTTACTATATGCTCTTGGATATATATCTTTCATAAAAACTTTAATAAAAATAGTTCAAATTATTACAATAATACTATCTATATCTATAATTCTCAAAATGTGTGTATATATGTATGTGTGTGTGTGATCGGATGTTGTTCATGCATTTCCGCAGTTTTCATCCGATTTCGATTAAATGTTTGTTTGATAGATAATTCTTCAGTACCGGTTTTGAGTTCAAATTAGCTGGAAAAAATTACAACCTCGAAGGGGAAAAATAAAAAATCTGATTTTTTACGTTTGCGCAAAAATCAAAGGCAAAATTTAATTTACTTTTTCACACAAACCTTACAAACCTAGCTCATGCTGTGTGGGCGTGATTCACCATCCACAGGTTGCCCATCGGTTGCTGTTGACCTTGATAATCAGCGCGTGCAGCAAATCGTGTACGTGTGGCCTTGCAATACGCGCTGTGTTACGCGATGTGTCACGCGCTTACACATGACCTGCGGAACGCGACACCTGTTCGAGTTACCCATTGGCTGCACGAAGCCCCTTTGCACACTCAATCAAATGTCGCCGTGTCATACTGATTGTCTACGCAATCCTAAGCTCATTGCTAACACTTAATTTCGCAATTCCGCTTCTACATCTTACGTCCAGCCCTGCTTACACATTTCCCTTCCCTTGATCAAGCATTCAATGTCTTTCAAGTGAGGTTACCTTTTCCGTTGCATAAAACCTTTTCTAGAGTTATTAGAGCTTAGTAATCCCTGTAGCTTTACAGAGTTCTCTTCTGGTATTTGCCTACGCATTCCATTTGACAATTCATACTTGCCTAAGACTTGACACCAAAGAAAAGAAATTGTCTAGGACGCAAAACCGATGCTGACAGGTCCGCTATGCGAATAAGAGATAACGAATCGTCTTTAGAACGTTCATTTCACCTGTCTCAAAATGTGACTCAGAATGCTTCAGTCAGAGCCACTGAGTCCGGGATCAACATAGCCATCGGTTTTCCAGAAGAGTATAGCTGAACGCTTCTGCGTGCGAGGCAGAAAATGATCAAAAGATTCAACGGCTGAGAAGAAACGCCTCTTCAGCTGCTAATACGCGCGAGGACGAAACAAGATTGAGAAGACAAAAACAGACTTTTTTTCGGGTCACCCCCCCCCCTTCAAATTGTTAACACCTCTTTCGGAGATGTGCCTCAGTTGCACCCAATTGTTGTTACTAATATTGATTTTTGAGTGGGCTGATTTTAAACTTAAACTGCTCCAATTGAAAGGCAAAAATTCCTAGTAATGAAAGACTTGTCGAAGACGGTTATACTGCTATTATATATATATATATATATATATATATATATATATATATATATATATATATATATATATATATATATATTGTGTATTTACGTAGAAATCCTTCTTTCATGCAAGTTTCATTAAATATGACATAATTTTTTATATAATTTTTCATCTGATCTTATAATTCCCTCTTTTCAGTAGATAAATTATATAAAACTGTCTAAATACATACACACACACACACACACACACACACACACACATATATATATATATATGCATGCATACATATATATATATATATATATATATACGTATATATATATACATATAAATACATATATCTATACATATATATACATATGTATGCATATATATATATATATACATATGTATGCATATATATTTATATTCATATACTATATACATATATACATGTACTGTGTACATATATATATGCATATATATAAATATATGTGCATATTTAAATAATTAAATTCTTATATATTGATTTTACAGTACCATACATAGTCTATTAGTAAATTAAAGAAATATAGTATTTTAGATATGTATAAATAAAAATGTAAGTATAAAAAATATAACTAATTCATATTTGAATACCCGTTTAAGAAAATCTCCATGTAGTTTTAAAAAGAAAATAAATAAATAAATACCAAATATATTGTCGTGTAAACCTAATATCCAACCTTAACCGATTATAAATTTGCCACGCAATGATACAACCCCCTTAATAAAAAAATGGAAATTCTCTTAATACTACAAACTTAAATAAAGAGTAAATTAATTTTTTTTATTCTTAGCGTCGCTTGAGAATGGAACTGAGCACCAAATTATAAGTTTAATGTTAAAATTTTAGATTTGAGTTCCATTTTCGAAACAGTAATTTCTATTTCTCGATGGAGATATATATTTTTTTTTAAATAATTATAATATTATAAGCTACTTTAACTCTCCTCTTGCCCCTCCCCTTCTGAGATATCTGATTTATTGATTTATTCAAGCTGACCTGAATAGTGTTACAGATTAACCATCCACTGCCTTGACGAGACTTATGTCGAAACCCGTAATGTCGAATTTTCTAATCTTATATTTTATTACCAGCTCTCCAAATTCAATTTTTCTGAATTGTGTATTGAGTAAATTTAAAATTTTTTCGAAACATTGGCCTGGTTCTAGTCTTGCCTCCTATGTTTCTTTTTAGTATACACGCGCATACACACATACGCACGCACGCACGCACGCACGCACGCACATACATACATACATATATATATATAAATAAAATGTTCACCCTGATGATTCTATGTGGTGAAACTTATGTGCGTAGTACCTGGCACATTAGGATTTATTTATTACTCACTGAGTTTTTTCTTCTTTTTTTTTTCTTTGTACCAAAAATTTAAGGCTTTTGATGATTTCTTTCGCCCTGTTCGGAGGTTTCTGGTGCTTTCTTTTCTTTTTTTTTTTTTTTTTTTTTTTTTCAAATTTTTCCTCGGATGCCAATTTGTTTGAAAATTGTGCAATACAGGTTTTTTCCCCTACCACCATTGATTTTATCTGTGTAGTAAGACCATTTTGATTTCATTGACACTCAACAGTAATCGGTATTTAATTCTTGAACAATATAAAATAAATCTCCTAAAATGTAAGGTTCTCAAAGCCATAAAATTACGAACATTGAGTAATTCAACTCATAAAGCACGATTGAGGCTTAATGTAAGAATGCTTAAGTGTTTTAATTTAATTATTTTTTTCTTTTCAAACTTTCTCATATAAGTTGAATTTAGACTGCTGGAAATTTTAAAAAAATTTTCAGTTTTCTAAATTTAATTAAGTTGTTTTGGAATTATTCAAAAATTATTGTAATGCTTAAGTTTAAGGAGAAAGAAATATTACTGAAAAGAAAATAGCAAGAATTGAAAAGAAATCGAATTGCAATGATAAAAATACTAATTTTTATACATGTTAATATCAATTTTCATAATACAAAAGTCTTATCATACAAAAATGCAATTAGTTACTGCGCATAGACTGCGTTACTGTGGCTATAAAAAGGTATACTGCGAGAGCATCATGCTGTAATGAAAGAATTAGTAATAAAAATATTTTTTTCTTGATCAATATATTTTAATTTCAGATTTAAGATATTCCCAACAGTTAACGTTTAAATTATTTTTAATTTCTTTCTCTTTGTAAAAAATAAAACAGAATTCTGTATGTTTTACCAATAATAAATTTTTCTTTCAGTCAATAAGAATTTGTTAATTTCTTAACGATTTTAATTGATAATTATTACACAAAATCAGTTTTTAATTACTTACGTAAATTTCACCATTCTGATAACGTGTTCTAATGACATTAATTATTGAAGGAACGTCCAAACTCTCAAGTTTCGTCAGGTTATCAATATCCATTGTTGCTAGTCTTCTTCATTCAGTTACTGATTTCCAGTATTCGAAAAATGTTTGAAATTTCAATGCATTGATTTTCAAATAACTGAGCTGCTGCCTGAAACAGATCCATTCGATATTATGTTTTTACAAATGCTCTTCTCACTCGTCAAACGACTTATTTATGGCATATTAGTCACACGGTTTTTACATTAGAACTTCCTTTTTCACAGCCGAAACATAAAGGGAATTTTTTAATTCAATGAGAAAGTAAACAACTAGTACATTCCTCTTGTTCAGTTAACTGTTACTAAACTGTTACTAGTTAATATTTTTCAAACAGTTTTTATTACACTTTGAAAATAATGAACTAATATTTTTATTATACTTGAAGTAAAGTCACATTTTCAGTTGACACTACATGCATTTATAAAATTTAATACAGTGTAAACCTGATATAAGAGAAACCCGGATATAAGAGAGTTCTTCTCCGGTCCCGACAACTCTCTTATATCCGGGTTACACTGTACATTTATAAAATTTTCTATGTCATATTTTATCAAGTAGAATTGTTGCACAATTTACTACAACTATTTAGGTCTGTGGACATAACAATATACATGGGAAAATTGGAGGGGTATATTCTATTTTAGGATGGGTTTATATAGCCGTTGGAATAAACTGGTCTAACCTAAATGTATCCACCAGGTATAAAACAGTTTAGCCTTGAATAACCCTGGGTATACACTGGGCTGAGAATATACAGTGAGTTATTATTACAGTATTACCAACTGTAAGAACACGGTGTATAACCTCCGCCCATACCGAGTATACCTAGGGTTATACCCATTTGTGCATGAAAACGCAATTTAAAATCCTAATTATAACCCATAAATGAAATGAATAGTGGAAACAGAATCATTAAGTGTCGATGGCTGGTTTAATTTAGTAAAATCAAGTAAACAAGTAGAAGTTGAATTCGCCTCCACCTGATTCTCCTAATCAAGAGTTATCGTTAATGGTTTCCTGGATAAAATGCCAATCGTTCATTTTAGTCAAGAATGTTTTGTTTTGTACTATTTAGTCATATTTGGTGTTAACTTATAGAAATGATTAAATGTGTTTTGATACTTTTGAGTTTTGAACTACTTGTCAATATCTGCTTTGAAGACAATGGACGACTCTCGCGGACTGGATACTAACTGCAAGAAAACAACTGTACATCAATACATTGATAAAGGTAAATTATTTATTTTTAAGGGACGTGCATAGGACGATAAGAAGTTAGAGACATGTGAGTTCAATCTCCGGGCCGGGTGGTGCAGACTTAGGGGAAATAAGGTGAATAACTGAGCAGTACTCAATAAGATAAGAACCAAGCAAGATTTCCCTAGACATGGACAGCAAACCGAGAACTGCTGATTGGGTTATTAACGCATGCGTGTCTAGCGAAAAAGTTTAACGTCTGCTATAAGTTAAATTAAAGACGTAGTCCCTAGTGCGTTCTATCATATCCAGAAGCTTGCTATTGAGACAAACTGTATTATTGCCTTTGTTATCGACTTAAGAAGTTACGATTATAAACTACAAGGCTTCAACATCTACGATTGCTGCTGTAATTTTCTTCTTTTGCGTTAGTATGTTCATTGAATTCTCCGGGTAGTCCATTTCTATCCTTAGATCCTTTTTCCATCTCTATGAAGTAAGTTTTGGCTGCTTTTTGTTCCAACTCAAATCAAGAGCAATGGTAGTTTTAAAGATCCCGAGATACTAGTCTGCATGAGTATGAAGCTAACTTTTGTTTCATATCAAGGTATGGTAATGGTGTTTCATTTGACTTGTAATATATTTGGAAGGTTCAAAATAACACGTCAGTTTTACACATGGTCGAATGAAAGTTAAACACTTAATCAGATAATATTGTCTAAGGGAAGGACAGTTATGCGCCATGCGTGATACATAAAACGATGCAGATTTTCTTCCCACAGTAGGTTACCATTTCTTTCTACAGTAGACCAGTTGCCATCCAAGGCTATAGAACCCGGTCTGTCCTACTATTTACCCATAGTTGGTCGGGGGAGAAGAAGAGGATTCATACTTTTCCCAAGAGTATTAGCACGTAAGTGAATCTAATGGATTCGACTGGAATTCGAAGTTGGCTCTCTGATTCTTCAATCCGAGCCGCTATTCATTACACCACCGTGCCTCCTGGGAGGCACAATGGCGAATCCTCTTCTTCTTCCACCCACAGCTTTGCCACCTTTGGCCATCGAAACGAAGAGAGAGAAAATTTTGATTTTTGTTTCAGTTGGCAGTAAAAACGTTTGTTTTGTTGCACTAGGTGAGTATTTTATGGTTATTTAACTATTCTTTTATAATCTATTTTTCTTTATTGTTAATTACCATTCTTATTTGTATTTTAAAGTATTTTTATTACTTAACTTTTAAGTTTTCTTTAATTATTAATTATTTTGGGTTCCAAACTCCTACATAGTCTAGTAATAAAGGTTAGGGATTATTTAGACATTTATTTATTGCAATCGCTACAAGATTATTTCATTTCTTCACTCACAAAACTAATTGCTCATAATTTAACTTTTGATAGAATTAAATTAATGGTCAGGTAATTTTATAACGAAATTTTCCTCTACTTCAGATTATATATTTAACTGCCTTGATGTGAACTTAGAATGCATCCCAAAACATTTAATCTTGTGTTAAAAACAATATTTCATATCAAGTTTTTTGTAGGAAGAGGGTGTTCCTAATAAAATTTTAACAATATTTTGATGAAAAATTATTTTGCGGTGATATTTACAACAGGAGTTAGATTTTAAGTGTTAAGTGTCCGCTTAGTGAATCATATTACCATAATCTATCAGAAATCCAACATTAAAAACTAAAAACTAAATTTTATCGTTTCCATGCCACTGATCTCTGAAGTATTTTTGTATTTTATTTCATTTATTTCCATATCGTATTCTTAGTGGAGTTTCACAGTTTACATGCGAAAATGTTTCGGAAATATTTATTTGTAAATTTAGTAAATATATATATATATATATATATATATATATATATATATATATATATATATTTACTAAACTATGCATAAACTAATTCTTGGAGGAAGGTTTTAGAATAATATTCCAATTTTCTTATTAACCTAGTTATTGACTGATGCATAAAATCAAATGCCAATAACTAAAGTCACTGTTTTGTTTCTTTAATCTCTGTCTCTTTTTTTAAGAAAAGAAGAAGTTGATTGATGTTGAAGTTTAAAAATAATGTAATCTGTGAGCTGGTTGTTCAGCTTTTGCTTAAGTTTTGACTATATTTTGTATAAACTAATTCTTGGAGGAAGATTTTAGAATAATATTCCAGTTCCACATTATTCTGTAATCTTTTCTTTCATTTTTACACCAGTGTAATTTTTGTTGTTGTTGTTTGTTTTTGTTTTTGTTTTTTGTTTTTTTTTTATCTCGGGGGATCGAGTAACAGAAAGTTTTCTCAAATTGCCATAACTCGTTATTTTAAATGTATCATTATAATTATAGTATTATCGCAGAATGTAGAATAATTCCATTAGATCAAGTCTCACAACAAAACATGTTTCCAATTTCTTAGTTTTTATACTTGTTAACTTTTCACACAGAAAGTATCCCGTGGCATTCACTGAAGATTAATATTATAGCAAACTTCCTCAAAATTCCAGCACATTGCTTTCTCAGATCAATGGTTTAAAATGGCTTTGAGCGAGTGAATCCTGTGGGTCTTGGCGAAGACCACATTTCTTTGAAACTTATAAACTGGTGCTACACAATAATAAACAAAAAATTGTACAAAATAACAGAAACCACATAATTTGAGGATATTCAACAGTAGCAACATCTAAAATGGATATCACATAGATCTCAAAGAGAAATTAATGACAATACTGGAAAGGGAGAAAACAGCTACTGAACTTGAGAAACATATTTTCCTTGAAATTACATTATTAACTGCTCAGTCAATGAAAGCCGAATGTTTCCTTATTGGGAAATGGCTAATATTACTATTACTTAATTTTCCAGAGGATTTTAGTAATGTTGCTGCTGTCTGTCTGTATGTTTTTCAATTTTATCGCTGATTTGGAATGATGTTCATAAAAAAAAAGTTTTTCCGTTAAAGATAAAAAAAAAAGAAAAAGTTGACTTTGATCCTCTATGATAACAACGTGAACGGTATGATTATTCTTCTTGTACGCTATTCAAGACACGGACGAAGACATCCACTGTAGAGAAAAATAAGCCTATGCAAGTGTGTATGTCTTACAGAAACTGAATCTTTGCCACAAAAATGCTTTTGACGCATTATCTGAAAGCACAGAGCACAAATAAGAAAACTAGAGAAATGACCTTTGTTTGTCTTTGTTATAACTGCCAGGTTGAATATATATATATATATATATATATATACACACACACACATATATATATATATAACCAATTTGTGACGGGTAGGTATAATTCCAAGGAGGATATTAATCCAGAGAGCGCTCAATGTAAACTATAGAGCATTATAATAATAATAAATCAAGAAGAAAAACTTAAAGATCCATTTCTGTTATAATTTATTTTGTGAATATTTCTATATATTCATCTCTTCAGACCGAAAGTTCTTAATAAATAATTTCTCCGGACTGATATACTAGATTAATAGGAGGAAGAGAAAGCAAGCGAGAAAGGAAGAAAGAAGGAGAGGAAGAAAGAAAAATAACAAATTATAACATTCTTTTTAAAAAGTGAAATAGAGGGACGGAGAGCGAGAGAGAGAGAGAGAGAGAGAGATAGTAGTAAAACTAAAACATAATTTTTTCTTAAAGTGTGAAAATCTTTACATCGGGTGATACAGCAAATTGACCGATATCACTTGTTATTTTAGGCAGGACAAATCAACACAATTTCAAATTACTTAGTCTTATAAAGACCCTAATAATAATAATAATAATAATAATATCAAACATAAGTGAATTATTTAAAATAAGTAAATTACAGGGATGTTTAATAAAGAATAATAAAAGATAACAGTAAAAGAATATAAGTAAATTGAAATATAGATAATGATACTAAAGACTTTAATTTAGAAATGTAGATGATGTATTCATCGGCAAGATAATCATACATCCAACTACATACAAAAAACACAAAAGCACGTGATATACATAACACACACAGAAATACAAACACAAATATATATATATATATAAACACATATATGTGCCAACACCCATATAAAACAATGAATACTTCAAGTATTCCCCCAAAGTCAACTTTTTTAGAGAATTTTAAATTTGTTCTTATGTCTACACTTGAAAATAAGTTCGTTTCTTTAATTCAACAACTGATCACCACTTCTGTATTTGATTATTGCAATTTTTTCTTGTATGAACAGGCTGCATCTGTCTCGAAAGTTGTTAGCGGTTTGAGACCGAGAGATGATGTCTCATTAATTTGTCTTTAATCTCCATTAATACTTAGAGCAGTTTGGTGTCTTAAGGAAGTATTGTACAAGGAATGTCGGTAACTGTAAAGTCTCTCTTTCCAATTCCCAGCTGATATCCCTAGGGCCTATATATATTTTTATCAGTAATATTTTTTTCTGAAAAATGCTAGCTTGGTATAAGCATGTTCCGAATTACAGATACCTCCAACTGGGAGGTGTTGGTCATTTTGCTGTATCATCCGATATACAAATTTCAATTTAGATTTACTATTATCCCTTATTTTCTTCTTCTTCCCTGTGCATAGTATAAACACACACACACACACACACACATATATATATATATATATATATATATATATATATATATATAGACTCTCCCATCGGTTTCGACTTATAAGGACCTGGCAGCTTATTGATTCAGTTATGAAAGTTTGTGCGATAATCTTAAGTGGCATTTAAGACCCGCTAGTGATTTACAAAGGAGGCCACATATGGAGCAAGTGTGAGGATTGTGAGATGAGATCACTGTTAGATTGGCTGACCTTTTAGATCTTGCTCTCGCTTCTTGAAGATGATTCAGACAAGCAGATTGAAAATTGCTGAGTCCACTAAAACACGCTGATCTCCATTCTACCCGCTCTAAGCGCTCAAGGGTGTTATGTGGTATATTGACTGCTGACAAGTTGCTTTTCAGTTTGTCTTTGTATCTTAGCCATGGACGTCCTACATTCCTGTAACCTTGATCTAACTGGCTGTACATTAGGATTTTGGGTATCCTGTCATCAGACATTCTCAAGACATGACCAGTCCACCGTAACTGAGACTGTATGATAAAAGTCTCGATTCCTCCAATATTACATATATTACATATATATTCCTCCAATATTACACACACACACACAGATATATATATATATATATATATATATATATATATATATGAATGTATATGTGATTATATTGCATATCACGCGCTTTTATGTTTTTTATATGTAGTTGGATGTATGTTTATCTTGCCGAGTTATACATCATCTATAATTCTAAATTAGTGTCTTTAGCATTATTATCTATATTTCAATGTACTTATATTCTTTTATTTTTTAGGTTTTATTATTCTTTATTAAAATTCCTTTAATTTACTTTAAATAATTCATTTATGTTTGATATTATTATTATTATTATTATTATTATTATTATTATTATTATTAAGGTATTCTTTATTAGACTAACTAATTTGAAATTGTGTTGATTTGTCCTGCCTAAAATAATAGTCCACATCAGGTAATTTGTTTTATCAGCTGATGTACAAATTTCCACACTTTAAAAAAAATTCTTGGTCATGCCATTCTATTTTAGTTTTACTACAATCCCATCATTTCTTCAATTTTCCTTCCTTTACAATCTCTCCCTCTCTCTCCCCATCCCCTCTATCTCTCTATCTCTTTCATGATTTAAAAAAATTGTTATAATCTGTTATTTTTCTTTCTTCCTCTCCTTCTTTCTTCCCTTCTCGCTTGCTTTCTCTTCCTCCTATTAATATAGTATATCAGTCCGGAGAAATTACTTTCGGTCTGAAGAGATGAATATATAGAAATATTCGCAAAATAAATTATAACAGAAATGGATCTGTATTATTATTTTTAAGATTTATACAATTCTTATAAAATATTTCCTTCCACAAGGGTTTCTTTCCGATTGATCAGACACGGCCGAGTGGAACCGATTAAGAAACAAACGCGATATGCGACAAACAACGATAAGCCAGATAAGGAATATCAGAACATACAAACGGAGAGAAAGTTGAAAACGGGCAAAACAAACAAACAAAAAAAAAAACGATATATCAAAAATAAACATTGTGAACAAAATAGTGGGAGGGGAACTATACACTCAGAAAAGTAAATTACAAATCAACATATCAAAATTATGATCATGTGCCACACTTGCACGAATTTACAAAATATGGAAAGGTAAAACAAGCAGAATGAAACATGTAGTAAAAAAGGATCTCATGCCATGCTTGCATGAAAGTACAAACATAAAAAAATACATTAAACAAAATGAAAACATAAGAGAAACAATGAACTTATCTGGTCATTATAAATGTCCTTCTTTTTCTTTACTGCCTCTTATATGTATGTCTTCTTTTCCTTTCTTTTTTTTAGATATTTTTCTCTCTTTCTTTTTCTTTTTGCAAGCGTCTCTTTTTGAGGTCTTTTCTTTCTTTTTCCTTTCATCTGGTTTTGAATTTTCCTAGAGTTCTTTCCTCTGTTTCTCTTTTCGTATAAGCGTCGCCTTTGAGGTCTTTTCTCTCTTTTTTTCTTTCGCCGAGTCTTGAATTTCCTTTCAGGTTTTTCCTCTCTTTTTCTTTTCGTATAAGTATCTCTTTTTGAGATCTTTTCCCACTTTCTTTTTCTTTTCGTCTGGTCTAGGGGCTCGAGTAACGAATCAATTGAAGCTGCCTTCTTTCTCTTAGCTTTCATGAAAATACATATCTTTCTTTCGTCTTGACGTAACAGCATTTCTCGTACGCCGGACTTTGTTTCCTCGAATCCAAATACTTCTTCGCGTATCCAAATCTATAGCTGATTATTTCACTTGTAGCCGATCGTCCGCTCAGTTCGAAGAGGGACTTTTTTTGCATGACCAGTTTTATAACTGATTATCGCCTTCATAGCCGTCTGTCCAGTTCCATTAGAAGATCGAAGATGGACTCACTTTCGCATGCCCAAATACTTCTTTCGCATACCCAAATCTATAGCTGACTATCGCAGTCATTGCAGACTCGTCCTTCTAGCTCGAAGGCTTGGACAAGGACGTTTTTTTCACATAACCATCACAGGACCATCGCATCTATAGCGGACCCGTCCGTCCAGCCCGATGGTTTGGACAGGGACTAACTTTTTTGTTTCGCTGTTCATTTATTTTTTTGTTGTTTTGTTTTATTTTATTTTATTTTATTTTTTTCATTACATGGTCCTTGATTTCCAAATATGAACCATTTTTCTGTGTGAGTGAAATGAGATCAAGCATTGATATAGCTTTTATCATAAGTTTAGATGAGGGTTCGTAACAATATATATATATATATATATATATATATATATATATGCTTGTTTGTTTGGATGTATACCTCTAAAGAATTAGCATACAATCACAAAAATCTCCCAAACTTAATAAAAACAAAATTTATCTTATTATTAAAAGGAAAGACCAAATGATTATTTTATTAAAAAATGATATTTTTTATCCTTTTTAGAACGTTCGAAATTTTCGTTAAAAATTTGTTTTTTCTTGCGTCATCGGGGGACCAAAAATTAGCATAGGAAAGTTTAGCGTCTTTTTGCGACGAAAAACACATTGATTTGAAAATTCTTACAAAAATCAAATAATTGTCGAATTTAAAAAAAAACTTTAAGGACTTATTCCCAAACAAATTAAATTATTTTAGAATTTTTTTCTAGAAAATCTTAGAAAAAAATTTTACATCCCACTTATTTTATATTTTTTTTTTGTTTTTTGTTTGTTTTTTGTTTTTTTCTTTGGTAAAACAGGTTTTCCAGTAAACGTAAAATAAAAAAAAAAGCAATAAAATTGAGGCATTACTTAATTAGAAAATCTTTTAATTGGTTTTATGAATAAGAGGGACACTATTGTCTAGGTACCTCCACTTTTTTCGCGGAAAAACAGCATAGCGTAATAAAAAATGCCACAAAATTAACGAAAATAAAGTTTCATCGTCAAAATGCTTATGTTATTATTAAGATGAAAGACCAAAGTATTTTTTAAGTATTTTTTGAAATTTACGCTCGAAATTTTGGTTAAAGTCTTCTTTTTTTTACGTCATCGCGGTGCTGTTAAAATAACATTGTTTTTTTTTGCGCTTTTTTCCCCGTTGAAAACACATTGATTTGGAAATTCTTGCAAATTAAAGTAATTGTTCGATTTTAATGAAATTTTCACGACTTATTTACAAATGAATGAAATTATTTTTGAAATATTTCTTTTTAGAAAATTTTTGTAAAAAATATATTTTTTTTAAATATGTTACACCCCACTTATTTATTGTCCTGAAATTTCGTTCAAAACCTTTTTATTTCCTGTAAAAAAATTTTTTGTTTAAAGTAAGAGTCATTAGAGATGGTAAATCACCTACTTTTTTTTCAAATTTGTGCTAACTAACTGAAAATCTGCTCTGAATTGAAAAATAATGAATCCAATAAAACTATGATATTACTTAATTAGAAAAGCTTTTAATTGCTTTTGTAAATAAGTAATATTAAGGTCATTATTGCCTGAAAAAATGAATTTTTTCTGATGAATAATTAAATTTTACAAGAATTTTTTATTTGTTTTACATTTTATAATAATTTATAATAGTTTAAAAATCGTGCAAAACTCTGTATTAGGCATCTTGTGATAATTAGTAATTAAGTAGAAACAAAATTTACGAGTTCAAAATTGCAAAGTTTAATAAATTTAATAAATCGTTAATAATTCGTTGTATATTACTTTTTTATGCTATAAGTAAGTAATATTTCTTTTTAATCAGATTAATTTAATATTAGATTTTCTAATTTTACTAAAATAACGTGTCAGAATTTTTTTTTAATATTTTAAAAATCGATAAATTTGTGTTTGTTTACAAATTTCTTAAAATTAAGAAAATGGCCGTTTTTAAGAAAATTTAAAAATTTGAAATTAAATTTGACATTCCAATGTATATAGTTTCTATCTGAAATACACCAGAATTGTTTACTTAATGGAAATAATAAATTTAATGATTAAACTTTCAATTAAAGCTAAAATGAAATCTTCAAGCATGTTGTTTCATTTTAAAAAATGCATTTTAAACTTAGGTATCGAAAATTTATGCCGAAAAAGTGGAGGTAATTGTCTTAACCCTAGAAGCGTGTATATGGTTCCCGCGTTCTGAGGGGTCCCAGCTGCTTAGTAGCTTCAGTTGCCCACTTGATTGCGCCGTCTCGCTCTCTCTACTCCCCAGTGCTGTCTGCCTACGTTTGGATAAGGTATACCCATAGTTGGCGATACGCGGTGTTGTGCACGGCGGGTATAGCCTACCCAGGATAATGTTTACGTACTATTTTAGTGATCAACGATGGAATGAAAAAAAGGATTATGAGGCTGTGTAGATAGTGATTGTGTGTGTTACTTACAAATATACTTTACCTTTTCAGATTACAGTTTTTATTCAAAATTCAAAAATCAATTACAGACAGTGAAATAGAGGCTATTTTATGTGAGAGTTCTGATGATGAAGTGGATAATTTAGAGTTTGAAGAATTATATGACAGTAACATTGATGCAGAATATGTGCAAGAACCTAGTGACAACAGTGCGAATAGTGACTTGGAGGATGTACCTCCAAGAAATAGAAAGAAATTAGTGCGTGTTAGCCCTGCATTGCCTGTGGTAGGTCCTTCTACTGCACCTGATACTCCCCCTGTTGCTAGCCCTGCTGTTCCACCTGCTGCTCCCCATGGACGACGACAACGCACTGCACCTCAAACAGATCGTGATGAGCTTGTTGTACGCTTCAACACAGCTACCATTAGATCTAGAAAAGGCTTTATGTGGAGCACTGGGCCAAATGCAGGAGCAGTACCTAGTCCTGCAAAAAATATATTAAATGGTGTCTGGCCTGGCCCCTCCCAACAAGCTTCCCAAACCGACATCCCAGAGAAGTGTTTCTCTTTGTTGTTTGTGGATGAAATCATCAATGAAATTGTGCAGTGGACCAACCAAAAAATAAACATCGACGCAGCAAATTACAAGCATCAGAAGGCCACAATACAACACGTGAGGAGATACGTGCCATGTTTGGGGTCCTCATTTCTAGTGGCTACAAGAGAGACAACTACCTCTGCACTAAGGAAGTCCGGTGCCTTGAAGTTGGTTCCAATTTCTACAGGACGCTTTACTTTCCTCCTCAATTGCCTACACTTTGATGACTCTAATACCAGAGAACAGCGAAGAGGAAGCCACAGGTTTGCCCCAATCAGAAAGGTGTGAGATATTTTCATCGAGGCCTGTGGCACCCACTATATATCCCACACGAGTTCCTGACTGTTGATGAGCAGTTGCTTTCCTTTCATGGCCGCATGTACATCCCAAATAAACCAGCGAAGTACGGCATCAAGATTGTTATGGCAAATGATGTCAAGAGCAAGTACATGCTGTCAGGGATCCCCTATCTTCGGAAGCAGGGGAGACGGGCGACAAATGGGCAAAACCTTGATGGGCTGATGGGCTACTCCTTTACCAAGGACCTGATACAGCGCTACCACAACACCAACAGGAATGTAACAACCGACAACTGGTTCACCTCTGTGTTCCTCATCCAGTATATGCTGCACAATTTTGTGATGGCGCTGATTGGGTCAGTCAGGGGAAACAAGTCAGAGATACCAGAAGAGTTGAAGGACAAGACCACATGGGCTCCAGTGCCTTCCTGTTCACGAAGGACATGACACTGGTGTCGTATGTGCCCAACACCCCTTCCAGCAAGAAAATTGTGTTCCTCGTGTCTTCAATGCATGGTGAAAGTGGAAAGCCAACCATCATCAAGGACTGCAACAGGGCGAAAAGAGGAGTGGACATTTTCGACCAAATGTGTGGTCAATATTCGTTTGGCATGAAGACCAAGAGGTAACCACTCTGTGTGTTCTACGGCATGCTGAACGCTGGGATCATCAACTCCTGGATAATCCATGGGGAAAATATGCAGAAGACAGGTGGTAGACAGATGAAGAGGAAGCAGTTTATTCAGGTGTTGGCTGACGAACTGGTGAAACCCTGGGCAGCGCATCGCTTCTCAAGTCACACACTGCCGAGGCAGCTTAAGGATCATATATGCACTGTTTTTGAGCTGCCCACTCCCCCCGGACCTTCAAGAGTTTCTGGGCTACCTGCAGAAGACATGAGGGAGTCCATTGTGCACTGTGTCCTCTGTCTCATGAAGGCAGACAAAAACACGCTTCCGATGTGTGTCCTGTCAACAAGCTATGTGTCCCAAACACTGTTAGCACCATGTGTAGCAACTGTATATGTACAATTTTCAGTACCAGATTTTCTTACCTAAATATTATGTTTTTCAGTTCCTATTAATGTTAACTGAAAGTACAAAGTTTGAAGTGTCTGCATGTAAAATGTTTCATAAAAAGATTTATATTTAATTTTTTTTTTTTTTTGATATTTTCAAAATCGGGTATGATATAGCAACGGTTAGTAGTGGTGTAACTTTAATTGATGGTTAGTGTTCTAGGGTTAAGAAAAAATTTTCTATGAATAATAATTTTTTACAAGAACTGTTTACTTTTTTAAATATAGTGCAGTGGATCTAAGAAGTTTGCTTGAATATTTAAGATTGTGCTGCAAATAAAATATGCAATATTCACAAACATAAATTATAAAAAATGGCCAGATGATAACGATATTCAATCACGACAAAAATACATGTTTGAAACAACTGATTAAATTTTATATACACAATTTACAATTTCTTTGTTTGTAATAATGTGTGCAATAATGTGTATATTTTTAGAGGAAAGTTATTTGCTGTTTCGGAAATGTACAATGTCTAAAAAGTTGTCTGCCTTTGATTAAAAAGGTTGAATTTAAGTTAGACAAAAGATTTTTCTATGAAAGATCTTGAGTGAAAAAGTTTGTTGTGTAAATTTTTCTAATCTCTCATGAAGAAAATTTGTTTCTTTGGCAGCAATTTGACACATAATGCCCGCGTGTATCTTTGGTATATGTGAGTCTCAAATGCAACGAAAATTCGTTTGCAATTTCTATTAATATATATTTTTAGCAACGAAATCGCTTATTGTTGATCTAAGTACATCCTACAATGTCTTGCTTATTGTTGTTCGAAGTACATCCTACAATGACATGCTTAAGTTTGATCTAAGTACAATTTACTACGTGTTGCTTATTGTTGATCTAAGTACATCCTACAATGGGCTGCTTATTATTGATCTAAGTATATCCTACAATGTGTTGCTTATTATTGATCTAAGTACATCCTACAATGACCTGATTATTGTTGATCTAAGTACATCCTACAATGTGTTGCTTGTTATTGATCTAAGTACATTCTACAATATGCTGCTTATTATTGATCTAAGTACATCCTACAATGTGCTGCTAATTGTTGATCCAAGTACATCCTACAATGTCATGCTTAAGGTTGATCTAAGTACATTCTACAATGGGTTGATTATTGTTGATCTAATTACATCCTACAATTTGTTGATTATTGTTGATCTAAGCACATCCTAAAATATGTTCCTTATTGTTGATCTAAGTACATCCTACAATATGCTGCTTATTATTGATCTATGTACATCCTACAATGACCTGCTTAATGTTGATCCAAGTACATCCTACAATGTGTTGCTTATTATTGATCTAAGTACATCCTACAATGTGTTGATTATTATTGATCTAAGTACATCCTACAATGACATGCTTAATGTTGATCTAAGTACATCCTACAATGTGTTGCTTATTGTTGATCTAAGTACATCAATGGACATCTTCTCTAGCGTCCGAGTTACGCACCCACCTTAAAGGTTACAAAAACACTGAAACTCGCATGCTAGAATTTCAGAAACATGCTTGACTCAGTTTGAGGCAACCGACCTGAACGTCGCTCAGCGTTTATCGCTCGGGAACTGTTTAGGTTAAATTTCGACATTGCTACCCTTAGCAAGGTCCGCTTTCCAGACGAAGGCAGCCTCCAGGAGCATGACGCCGGTTACACCTTCTTCTGGGCAGGGAAACATGCAACAGTGGAGTGTATTTTAGGCGTTTGCTTCATGGTCAGCTCCTCAATTGCCGCCAGGCTGGAAAATCATTTGGACCGCATGATGTCCATGCGCCTCCCTCTGAAGAACAAACCAGTATGTCACGCTTTTTAGTGTGTATGCTCCAACTCTGCAAGCTGAACCTGCAGAAAACGACAAGTTCTACACGAAGCTCTGCAGACAATGAGGTGATAGTCCTTGGCGATTTCAATGCCAGAGTGGGCCAAGATGCAGTTGCCTGGAAAGGAGTACTTGGCAGGCACGGCGTTGATAACTGCAATGACAACGGGCGCTTGTTGCTAGAGCTTTGCACTGAGCAGCAAGTAGTTATTACCAACACCATCTTGCAGTCTTAAAACAACCAGTATGCATCCTAGGTCCAAACATTGGCACCTCATAGACTACGTTATTGTCTACCAGCGAAACCTCAAAGACATCCTTCACACCAGAGGGATGTCCAGTGCAGAATGTCACACTGACCATCGCCTAGTGCGCTGCAAACTTAGACCGCCCTTCAAGCCCAAACTAAGGAAGCACCCCCCTCCCCCAAAAAGTTCAATCTGACCAAGATTCAGTCAGCGGGAGTGAAAGCTGACTTTCAGGAAGTCCAAGCTTGAAAACGGCGACTGTCCAGTAGACCCCTCTCCGGAAACACTCTGGGATCAACTGAACACTGCCATCCTGCAGATATCTGAAGAAGTTATGGGGTTTACCATCATGAAGATCAAAGACTGGTTCGATGAGAACAACCAAGAGATTCAGGAACCTCTGGCTAAGAAGAGATCAGCCCACCAGTCCCATCTGATTCAGCCGTCATGTTCTGTGAGGATGGCTACCTTCCGTCTCATTTACAGCAACATCTATCGCAAGCTTCGAGAGATCAAAAACGAGTGGTGAACCATCCTTACAGCTATGCGCAGACTTAGGTGACTTCAGAGGCTTCTACGAACCCCTAATGGCAGTGTATGGCCCTACTCACCGGGTCCATACTCCCTTGCACAGTGCGGATGGACAGGTGCTTTTCACAGATATGGCCTCTATTCTGAGCCATTGGTCTGAGTATTTCCAGGCCCTCTTCAGCGCTGACCGAGTCATTCAGGACCCGGCAGTCCTCCGTACGCCCTAGCAACCAGTCAAGGCAGAAATGGATGAACTACCCTCTGTGGAAGAAATTACCAGATCCATAGAGCAGTTGATGAGTGGTAAGGCAGCGGGAGTCGACGGGATTCCACCAGAGATCTGGAAAAGATGAAGGACTGGCATTACACAGCAAGCTCCACGAACTCCTTGTCTGTTGTTGGGAGCAGGGCAAACTTCCAAGTGACCCCCGCGATGCAGTTATCGTCTCATTGTACAAGAACAACGGAGAAAAGTCAGATAGATCCAACTATTGGGGGATTACTCTGCTCTCCATCGTAGGAAAAATCCTAGCTCATGTGCTCATGAACAGATTGGTGGCCATCATCGCTGAAAACCACCTACCAGAAACCTAGTGTGGCGTCAAATCCAACAGGGATAACACAGACACTGTGTAGAACAAAGGACTGTACGTAACGTTTGCGGACTTGACCAGAGGGTTTGACACAGTAATCAGAAAGGGACTGTGGATGATAATGGAACGCCTCATCTTCCCCCAAAGTTCCTCATATTGGTCATCCAGCTGCACAAAAACCAGCGCAGCCAAGTCAGGTTGAACAGCAACCTATCCGTACCCTTTCCTATCGTCAACGGCGTGAAACGGGGTTGTGTCCTGGCACCGACTCTATTTAACATCTTTTTCAGCATGATGCTTAAACAGACCACAGAAGACCTTGACGATGACGATGCTGTGTACATCTGCTACCGCCTTGACGGCAATCTGTTTAACCACAAGAGACTACAAGCCCACACGAAGACACTTGGGCAGCTGTTCCGTGACTTTTTCTTCGCCGACAACGCTGCCCTCGTTGCCCACACCGAAAGAGCCCTGCAGCTCCTAACATCCTGCTTTGCAGAGGCTGCTCAGCTCTTTGGACTCGAGATCAGCTTGAAGACGGAGGTCCTCCACCAGCCTGCACCCAGAGAAGAGTACTACCCTCCCCATATAACCATCGGCGAGACTGAGCTGAAAGCAGTTCACCAGTACACTTATCTGGGATGTACCATCACATCGAATGCTAAGATCGACAGGGAAATAGACAAAAGACTGGTCAAGGCAAACAGCGCTTTTGGCAGACTCTACAAAAGAGCCTGGAAGAGCAAGCAAGAAGAAGGGAACCAAGATTAGCGTCTATAGAGCCCTCGTACTCACCACCCTGCTGTACGGCTCTGAGTCATGGGTAACCTACCGCCACCGCCTACGACTCCTTCAGCGTTTTCATCAGCGCTGTCTCCGTACCATCCTCAACATTCACTGGAGTAACTACGTCATCAACGTTGAGATCCTCGAACATGCGAAAATCAACAGCATGGAAGCTATGTTGCTGAAGTCACAACTACGCTGAGCAGGGCACGTCTCCAGAATGGGGAAGCATCGCCTACCCAAGATAGCCCTGTATGGCGTACTCTCCACTGGCCACCGTGACAGGGGGCACAAAGGAAGCGTTATAAGGACTTTTCAAAAAGTCCCTCGATACCTGCCGCATTGACCATTTGCCAGTGATCGACACTTGCTGCTGACCGTCAAGCCTGGCGCCGCACCGTTCACCAGGCCGTCTCCACCTTTGAGGACTCTCGCAGGACCAACCTGAAGGAGAAACGCCGCGAAAGGAAGGACCAGGAAGCCTCAGCAGCTATACAAGACCAGACCAGACCTTTAATTGCAGTCGCTGCGGCCGGACTTGCCTGTCTGGTATCGGCTTGGTCGGCCATCAGCGTGCCTGCAGTCGGCGTGGACAGCCCACTTCATAAATTTTCGTTCGCGAAGCCAAGGCAAGAGAAGAAGGCAGTGAAGTACTCACACCGATTAAGAAAGCTCTAGAAAAAAAAGAACTTAAATTGATATTGAATGATCTTGTCGATTTTAAGACAGAATTAAGACAGTAACATAAGATGTAAGACCCTATTATAATAACTTAAGGCAAACATTTCGATGTAATTTCTTGCTAAAATGGATGAATGGGAAGTACAAATGGATGAATGGGAAGTACAAAAGTGTAAGAAATCTTAACCTAAAATAAAAGGTACACTCGTCGTGTTTAGTCAGATGATAACTTTCTTCTCTTTACAAAACGACACTGTTTGTCAAACCTGATCATTATTTGTTACCAGGTGATATCAATATGGAGACTATTGATTGTTTTTGAGAATATTCATGTTTGTTAAATTTTAACATTAATATACATGAGCATATTATGACGATTTTTTTAAATATTTCCTTCATTCAAAGCAAGACAAAATTGATTAAAGTAAGCAGTATGCATCAACAATTATCCTTGTTTTGTCTTATGGTGTTATCAGAAGTTTTGAACTTGACGTAGCTGTCCTTATAATAAAATACGAAAACGAGAATAGAAGTTATACATATTTTGTCATTTTTTTTCAATTTGTTTATGCTGGTTGTCAATGATTGTTTAGTAGAACTTTCTTCTGTTCTTTTGCTTCCCTGGTAGCTACAATCTTTAAATATTTAAATCTATCGTCAGTCATCTTCTATCTTCTTGAATGCCGTTTATCTTCTGTCCTTTCATCAATCCTCCGTATTCTCAGTCTTCTTTTTTCACTGAGAAGAAAAGCATTAACATCAAAATGGTGATTACCTTTGTCTTATGTTTGAAACCTTAAGAATTCTCATGATAATAGGACATGAATTACTGAAGGAAGCTTATGCAACTGAAATCATTATGAAAGCTAACATCACGCTGAGGGACACATACTTAAATAACTGGAACAGGAATTACATAGATTATTAGCAATGAAGAAGGACACCGATCGAAACGTGAGAGAATAT
Organism: Acanthosepion lycidas; assembly: GCA_963932145.1. NCBI lineage: Eukaryota > Metazoa > Mollusca > Cephalopoda > Sepiida > Sepiidae > Acanthosepion > Acanthosepion lycidas. Next base: position 19,223,844 of record OZ010606.1, on the reverse strand, counting down.
TATTTGCTTTAATGACAAAAAAGAGCTGTAATTGCAATCGAAAAAACATCAATTGACAACATTCTAGAAATGACACTTTCTTAAGTTAATTCAAAAGACGATTTCAAAGTTAAATTAGATTCGATTTTCAATATACGCGTATGTGTATATGTGTCTGCAGTATAGGGAGTATTTGAACAAATGTACGTGCATGTATGTGTCAGTGTGTATTTGCATGAATGTGCGTAATCAATCTATTTTACGCACAATTTTGGAAGATAGTATAGAGAAATATATAAAAAGACATACACAGGTATTTTTAAGCAGTTAAAAAAATTGAAATGTGAAACAAGACTCGAATGCAAAAATCATTTTTTATTAATATTAAATAATCGGTCAGTTTTCATTAAGCAGTCTTTATTAATCTTTATTAATATTAATTAATCTTTATCAATCTTTTTTCGAGACATGAAGAAACGCGTGCGGCGTCCAGTTTTACCCACAACATTGTTTTGTCAACAGTGTTTACCGCTGAATAAATTTACTTTTATCTTTCCATTGACATTTCTTCAGATGCCTTTTTCTGGATAGCTATCACCATGATTGCTAAACCTAATCCACAAGTAATGACTTTATTTGTCCCCAAATCCCCTCTTATCTCCGAATCCCCTCTTGTCTCCAAATCCGCGTTTATCTCCAAAACCTCGTTTATCACCGAAGCCTCGTTTGTCGCCAAATCCACGTTTATCCCCAAAGCCTCTTTGATCGAGAAAATATCGCTTGTCACCAAATCCTCTCTTGTCCCCAAATCCTCTATTCATTAAATGAATCAATTTAGGTTCATAATTGTCCATTTGAGCAATGCTTTTCTTATCGCCAAATCCACGTTTATCGCCAAACCCACGCTTGTCACCAAATCCTCTTAGGATCGGGCGAAATTTCCCTGTATCAATATTTTCATTTTTCTCGTCTCGTTTGTCTCCAAATCCGCGTGTTTCCACAACAATGTGCGGTACATGAATACTTCTTTTATCACCGAAGCCTCGTTTGCCTGAACCGTCAGATTTGAAACTTTCCTCAAGAGCATCTTTGTTCATTTGATCATCATTGTAACTGTGCAATGAAAGTAACTGTCTACTGTTGTAATTTTGAACGTAGTTGCTAGATCCACCACTCGGAGATAATGTGATGAGAAGAATAACAACAAGGATGCAGAAGCATTTGCATTGTCCCGCCATCTCTTGGCAGGCAATCTTTGATAGAGTTGATTGATCGAGACCTAAAATGAACAATGTGGAAACACATTAGTAATAAATTAAAAAAAAAATTAAATTTAAAGCAAAAACATATACAACATATAAGATGAATATTGATTTATATTAGAACAACTGACATAGAGCTTTGAATTAAAAATAAATGCTATAAGAATAAAAATGTTCTCCATAAATAGAAACAAAAAGAAATATATCATTTATAAAAGAACTGTATTAAAATGAAAGTATTACTTGAAATTCTTAAAGAAATACTTAAATTACAAGTATTGGGTTGCTAAGAAAGTTCCTGAAAATTAGAAATTTCAAACGAAAAATGTTCGCGAACCTCTACTTAGTTCAGGGTATTCTTATATGAATTTTATCAGTCAGGGTGTTTTTAATCATAATGCATGTGGATTCGTTTGGAATAATTTGTCTTTTTTTGTTTGCTTGATTTTTCTTATTTCAGTTGTGCCCCATGTAGACATCAAATCCCAAGAAAACAGCATACAATGATCATGTAGAATTTTCTTAATTTCGATCAGTTTCACTTGCATCAAATGTAAGAAAAGAAAAATATTGATTTTTTTACGAATATTTCAGAATTATTCTGAGTAATTTCAAAGTGAATCTCACTTCAACCAAATTTGTGCCCCGAAACAATCCTATGTTCGCAGAAGGAACTGTCGGATGCACGAAAACTTTCTAAGCAGTTCAGCAAATTCTAGTATTAAGTAGCTGTCATCGGAACCGGTCGTGAAAGCCATCCAACCGAAAAGCGACGTGACTTACTCAGTTGTTTGGCTGCAATAAAGTTTCTAAAATCAGAATGGAAAACAACCGAAATTGCCATTTGGATCCGTGCACGCATTTGATTTCTTTAATTACGGACAGGAATTACTGAAACAAATGATGTAAAATGATATCCGTACATCAATATGGCACACAATAAAATGGATAGTCAAAATGATATCAGCATCATAGACTCTTCAAAGCCAAAGTCAAATCAGAATAAAATGTTTTGTTGTGGGTTGAGAAGGGTGCAAGGTATTAATTGCTTAATCAAAATAAATCTTTCACTGCTACTGTGAACTGTGGTTGGAGCAATTGCTATAAAAATGCTAGCAATTGCATACATTCTGTGTGTTAGATGACAATATGTCATATAGGACATAAATGAATGGAATCGTCCGTTTATGTCAATATGCGGAGTTAAGCGAAGGTGAGGAGAGTTAGCATTATGTCCATTGCTAAGCGTACCTGCGTGTAGTAAACCTTCTATTTTATTACTTACCTACGAATTTGTCTTCCTTATGTATTTCTGTCTGTTATCTCGAAAACACGAAATACAACACAATGCCATACTATAACGTTGCATAGATGACCTATAAAAAACTTATTGTTAGGGAGGAATATTCTGCCACAGCCTCTCTTTTCGACTGACTTGGAGTTTTATGATAATCACACACTCCACTTTCTTCGATTTGAAACCGACGTCAAAAGGAAAATTATAAAATCACAATTATGTATTTCTTTTGGGTGCGTCTGTATCTGAGAGAGAGAAAGAGAAAACGAGAGAGAAAGAGAAAACGAGAGAGAGAGGGAGAGAGAAAGAAAGAGAAAACGAGAGAGAGAGAGAGAGAGAGAGAGAGAAAACTGCATGATGTTTGAATAAATAATCCAAAAATCAAAGGGAATTGAAAGATAAAAATATAAAGGTTAATTATTAGGTTAATTAAAACCAGATTTTAGAAAACATTATTTTTTATTAATTAGCAACTAAATTGTGAAGAGTTTCCTAATTGGCACTGCGTATGAGGATGAAACGATGTTTTATTTATTTTCCTTCTTTAGGTTTTTCTACCTACCGATATAGAAAATAAACAGGAACAATTCAGTCCATGAAGACAAGGAATTTGAGTGGAAAAAACACCGCAAATGTTTTGAAATAATGAAAAGAGATTTCGTTAGAAATGAAAGAAATACAAGGAAAAAAGGATGGTTTTGAAGGTTATACTAAACAGCAAAAATTTTATCGCACACATAAACTCATGAAAAAAAAACTATCGACAAACATTCTCGACTGCATTTATAGAGAATATTATAAAAATGAAGAAATGAGACACTGAATCACATATTAAGTGAATGCGTCAAGGTAATTTAGAATAATTATATAAATAAGCAAGACTGTGTGTGATGGATCATCCATAGTGAACTGTCCAAAAAACTACGATTTGACTGTACAAACCAAATCCACAAACCAGAATTTGTATTCACTAGGACTTTGAGATTCAAATGGATCACCCAAACCAAGCTAGAAAATCGAGTCATTATCATGAAGAAAGAAAATTAGTCACCCCCACACCATACTGCAATAACTAATTTCGCGCTGTAAACACACACACATGCATTTCACAAAGAACAAGTTAACCATTTATTTAACTGGATTAACAACATAAAGGGTAATTTTAATGGGAAGAATGTAATTGATGCAGGGATATCAGACTGGAAATCACTGAGAAGAAGTCTTAGATCTCCGCGTTCAGTAAATTTCACCGGTCAGTATAAGTAGTACCCTACAACGTAACAACTACCCTGGATACATGGCAGCAGCCCCCCAAAACTGGGATAGATGGGTACAATATGAGGACAACAACAATGTCAAGGGGTTATCAGAGAGAACACAACGGATCTGCAGTCCATATAACATCAGGACAACCTTCAAAAGCTGGACGTCACTTCGCAGATATCTCTCCCGAGTAAGACCCCTCCATAGAGGAGAAAATGACTAAAGACTGTGTGTATGCTATTCCGTGCATCTGTGGAAAGAAGTATAAAGGGGAGACAGGCCACCCCCTTAAGGTAAGGCTTCACGAACACCAGAAAGGAAGTAGAAAAGGCTTCAAGAACACCAGAGGTGTGAGATCAGGTTGAGATCATAGACAACTTAAGGAATCAGCACATATGCTCGGCCACAAAAATCTCCTGAGCCGACCAAACATAGAAATGAATATAATATAGGAACCAGTAATAAGGAGTGCCAGAGAAAAGCGATAATAACAACAAAAACTGCAATATGAGCTGTGGTAAAAACAAGGTTTGATAACAGCAAAAATTGTAATATGAGCACTGATAAAAAATGATCGCTGAAGACATTAGGTTTATAATACCCAGAAATTCATGCACAGATATCATCAAGGACACACAGCACAGTGTATAAAGGCGTTAGTTAGCTTCAGTGACCGGACCCAAAGAGTGTGAGTTCAATACCTGGTTAAAGCGGCGGAGAACTTGGAAAGAGGAATTAACAATAATTGACATCCATTAGACATGACACGTGCAACTAGAACAGTCTGCCCCAGCGAGTGAAATAAAGGGTTCAGTTCGACACTCCAACTACCTGAAGAAGGCCGGAACGTACAACGGCCGAAACGTTGTAATAAATATGCCGACAAAGATGAAGACAATAGTTCGAATAATGTGAATAGTTAACACAAAAAGTTTAAATGTTTTTCTTAAACTTTGGCCTCAGCTCCTTGTCATTTTGGGTTGAATCCAGGTTTTTTTCCATAATTCCTATTTCCTCATTGTTGATATCTAGGAATGTATTGATCACAGTCTGGCGTTTTAAGGAAAGATGTTCTTGAAATTTATTAGCAATGTTCTTATGCAGTTCACCTAGGTGTACACAATATACTTGTCTGGCAAACCCTTCTCCTCCAATTCAAATAAGCTTAGAAACTGGTAGCGTTCTCGACGGGCAATGTTATGTTTGAATAATGGCAACTTGGGAAGAAACATGAAAATAATTGATTTGACATTGATAATTTTAATCTAATTTCATTGCAATTGTCAATTAATCCTGTTAACTTTGGGAATAAATCTGAAAGTTAGCCATATGCTTGATGTTTCTTAGTTTATCCCAGAATAGGGGTCTTGAAAAAATTCAACAACTGTGTTAAAAAAGAAAGAACCATCACAGGGAGTTTCTTTTTGATAGCCATCTAAATTCTATTTGTAACAACAGACATTCAAAATTTTCATCATTCTCAGTATAGAGTTGTCGAAAAAACTTGGGAATTAAGAACAGGTGTCTTGATTTATTTACTTTGCGGTTTTCTGTGACCAGATGTTTCCGGTGGATTACACAGTGTACACCAGGCACATTTTTTTCAAGAAACTGATAAAGCCAGGATGAGGATCTATCTTCTATGGGGCCTTATCTGTTGTCCAAACAAGAATGTTGGTAAGCGGGATTTCTTTCTCTGTGAAAATTCTTTCCTTGAACCAAACTGTCATCGTTAATGAAATAGACATAAGTAAGAAGCAAAGATCCATTTTCTGTCCAAGTAAACTGATTTGAGTGTAAGATTAATTCTGTTATCGTAAGCATGTTGCACGACGTATACAATGTATTCAGCCATTTCATACATTCTTCCTAGAATAGATTTAATAATTTGTTTAAGTGACTTGTGTAAAATGTGTGCACGATTTCTTTATCGCTGTCAAAATAAGCGCTTCAATTGTATGAGGTTTCAGATCTTGCAGTCAGTAATGAGATGTACGATGCATGCAAACCATTAGTGTGAACCGTTAACAAACATATTTATCAGATCTTGCAATCATTAATTACATGTTGTACGATGCAGGAAATGCGTCATTGGACTGTAGCGAAGCGTTAACAAATTTATTCGTGATGATTTTCTGTTCTCTAATTTTTTTTTTTAAATTTAGCATTCCTATATAATTTCATGAAATTCCTGTAAACTTAAAATCAAACCTGCCTTAAATTAAAATGCAAAAACCTCAAAATAGTTTTTTAATTTCTTTTCTTAACAAAATATAGTTTTCAGTTTAAGTTTTTAACATTTCATTTATTCTAAAGTTTTATAATATTCAGTGTGATTCATTGCTATACTACTTATGAAAGTATAATACAATTCCATGGAAAATATTTTTATCTAGAAGTTTGTATTATTTTTTGAGTGGAGAAACATTATTCACTTTTTTAAGTACGGAAAACTGTATACAACATGTCTTACAGATAGATTCCTTTCCTTTATAAGTAATTTTTTTTATATTTTTCCACCTAACGCATCATTGTCTGCAGTCACTCACTTTTCATCGATATCACAGTTTACAGTGCTACTATTCAGGTAAAATCAGCCTTGAAACAAATATCGCTTACTTTAAGTTTAAAAAATCACAGAAAAGCATTTTAACGGCGTTGACAGGTTGAAAGACGGAATTTTATTCTACGGTGGATATATTTGTAAAAATAACTGAGGAATATAACGTGAACGCCTTTTTATATAATTTTTTAACTGCCCAGTATTGTTATAAATTTAGGAAAATATTCTCCGTAATAATCTGTTTATTGAATTTTACGTACCTTGGCTTTAAATTTACTATAATTATCACTCTTATTTTCTGATAATGCCGTATATGGGCGCCCGTATTTACAAAAATCGTCACACACATAAAAAAAATTCAAAATACTTTTTGAAATATTGGCGGTCGATGAATTATGATTAGTAAATATAGTTTTTACTTAATAACAATATCAGCTAACCGCTGCAAATTAATACATAATTTTAAAAATTTATAACTTTATAATTTATTCTAATTAAAATTTTAAAAAATGACACCAATTTTTGTAAAAAAATCATTATTCATCGAATTTTTTTCTTTAGACAATAATAGTATCCATATTATATCTTATTCATAAAAGCAATTAAAAGCTTTTAATGTCTTAGTTTTATTGCATTTTTTATTTTCCAGTTCAGAGCAAATTTTAGGTAACTTGTTTTACAAAAATAATTGATAATTAAAAATTCACCAAGGAGTTCTATAAACATTAAGTGATACAAAATTTAATTTCTCGAAATTTCATTAAATAAGTGTGGTAACAGATGTAAAAAAAAGTTTACCAAGATTTTCTAATGGATATTTTTAAATAATTTAATTCATTTGTGAATAAGTCCTGAAAATTTAATTTAGAATCTGAAAATTTATTTTTGCAAGAATTTCTAAATCAATGGGTTTTCACCACAAAAATTACGCAAAAAATTTCCTATACTAATCTTTGCTCCCTCTACTCCACTGACGAAAAAAGAAACAAGATTTTTAACCAAAATTTCGAGCTAGAACGCTCGAAATTTTGGTTAAAAATCTTTTTTAAAAGGATCAAAAATATAACTTAATATTTTGGTCTTTCCAAACACCTACAACCTAGAGCATCTGCATTGGTCATTGCAAACGTTAACTATCTGCTCTGTCGAGGTAACATCAGCAAGATAAGAACAAACGTTTAGACTGTTTATTTAGGATAACAAAATAAAATAAAACATTCATCTATAACTCTTCTTGTCATGTAGGTACCTACAAAAATTCGGTATACCTAAGGTTTAAACTAAAGGTATTTTTCATAAATGGAAAATCATTTTTGAAGTTTTCCCCCAGCTTCAATTGAAAGCTACAGGATTAAACTTTCTAATTCCACAAAACAAAACACTACTGTATTTCAAATAGAATTTATAATGACTTTTAGTCGATTCTTCTGGAAAACCAACCGAAACGGACAATTTTTTTAGAGAAATATAAACAAAAATTATTTTGTGTTTTAAAAAACCCGCCTAAAATAACATATATATTTCTGAAACGTTACTTTCGTTAAATTAGCAAATTTAAAGTTAAATTAATCTTTACACTATAAAATTTTCTAGACAAGCATTTCTTCAGCACGGAGTCTTGACTCAAGCCTCCATCGATAATTTGATGGCCGAATGTGCTGACCGGTTTAGTATGGTGGATCAGAATTGATACAAATTTTCGAATTCTAAGTAAGAATGGGTTGTTTTTGTTTTTTAACTACCAGTTAATGTTTAAAAATTAAAATACTTTAAGAAATTATCTAATATTTTACTAATTTTTTAGGCAATTTTGAAGATACTTTTTTATAATAATTTAAAATACTATAAAAATTTATTAAATTATTGAGTTACTCTATAGTGGTAGATAATATGATAAATAGTCTCACTTAAGAGACACCATACTAAAAAAATCTAACATTTTGACGCACAAAAATATCTTTAATTACAATAGTATTATTTATATTAAGCTTTTAATTTTCGCTCGGTAAATATAGTCTACACTTAAAAACTTAATAACCTACCTCATACTCTGTTTGGAAGAGTTTTAAAACATTTTTTAAAATTAAAGAAAAATGAAAAAGCTAAAAGAAAAATGCTAACAATTCTTGTAAAAATTCTTTATTCATCGAAAAAAAAATTTTTCTTCAGATAATAATGTCCTTAATGTATATTATTTATAAAAGCAAAATAAACGCCTATCTAATTAGATAGTTTTAAAACAGTTTTTATTTCTTTAAAAAGAAAAAAAATTGGCAATAGTTGTTAAAAAAAAATTGATGATTTACTTTCTCCAAGGAGTCCTACTTATAAGTAACATAAAACAATATAAAAATATTTTTACCAAGATTTTCTAAAAATAACAATTTCAAAAATAAATTTCCTGAAAGTTTTATTAAAATCAGACAATTATTTGATTTTTGTACGAATTTCCAAATAAATGGTTTTTCCCTCGGAAACTGCTACACTCAAATGGCCAGTACCACAAGTTAAGTAGTACGAAGTTGACAAAAAAAGAAATCGAGATTTTTTACCCAAATTTAGAACGTTTTAATAAGAAGGAAAAAAAAATTTAAATAATTTAAAAAATAATTTGTTCTTTCCTCTTAAAAATGACATAAACATTTTGACGGTAAAACTTTGTTTTTATTAAGTTTCGGGCCTTTTATCATTATGCTATACTGATTTTTAGCGTATAATTGGCGGTATCTATGTTGATTTTATTGTTTGTAACGCAAACGTCTTCCTTAGTTCTGTGTTATGTAGATTTTGTAAAGAAACGAAAAATTCAAATGTCACCCTTCCTCTCTTTACCACACACTTTACTTTACACCCGGATCTTTCCATTGACCCCAGTGGTGGCGGTGGGACGATATCGTCTACTTTGGGAATCCCAGATCTAGATAATATAGTCACTGAGTCCTACTGAAAAAAAAAACCAACTACAATGCTAGGGTATTATTGAATAACTGAATCATTTTCCATTTGGTTCAGAAAAAAATTTCTAAAATAAATAATCAAATTTATTTAGTACTTGAAAGGAAAATTCAGTGCGAAAAGTGAATGAATGCAGAAGCAACAATAGCAACAACAGCGTTAGTTTTTCATGGCATCATTCGCAAAGTAGTTCTTTAAACGAAGCAAAGATAGCATAGGTTTTTTAAGTGGAACTTGAAACTCTTTTAAAATATAAGACTGATACTACGAAGAGGTAGTGAAAAATTCTCGATTCAATTGTGTTAGTTAAATAAACCTATGTGCAAAAAAATTATTTTTTCATATTTCATAGTAGTTTTTATCTCAGACATGATTTCTATTTGTGTTCAGGAACATGAAAAAATACTTCAGTAACTTGCGCGTTTATAGAACCTAATAAGTTAATTGACTGCTCGATAGTCACGGTTTCAATCAAAAATACTACGACCGCTATTTGAAAAAAATTCTCTTTTTTTTTCAATTGCTATGTTTTTATTTCTCAAAACACTGAAAAACAATATGCAATATAGCGATATGCTGAAAATATTCAGGAATGAACATCAAATTTCAAACATTGTAGTTGTGAAAATATCTAATTAATCTCGTTAGGTTTCGAAATTTTGTGTAAATGAAAGAAAAATAAGGATCAATGTTTAGATTCAAACGACAGTTTCAAAACAAATTCACGTCATATACAAGGGAAAGCTGAAAAGTTCTCGTCCTGACTCGCTTTCCAAAATCCAATCAAATATCGGATTTTTATGGGTTTCTTGGTCGGATCGGAAACTTTCCTCGCCTTCTCATATGAAATAAAAATATAACAATTTAAATTTAAAAACATCACGAATCTTTGTTATGTCAGTTGCTTTCTATTTTTCAAAGAATGCAAAAATTGAATTTATCGCGTTTTATGCGTGTGTTATATTTTTAGTTGAAAATGAATGAATACATTTATCAAGTCATATGGTAGGATTTGATTATTTCAAAACAAATATAAATTTTATAAACCATAATAAATGTGAAGTTCAAAATCATAACTGAAAGGGAAATTTAAACACGGTTATCCTGGCCAATTTGGATTATTGAGTTAAAAAAAATCTCAGTAATAAATGTTTTAGAAGTGAAATATTTTTTGCTTTCATTTTAATAAACTAAACACAGTCTCTGATCGCCTTTAAAAGACATGTCAGAAGTAAATTTTTCGAATGAAAGTGCTAAAACTTTCTTCCTATTGATGTACGTTACAGTCGCAATAACATTCAATAACAGAAAAATACAACGTAAAAAACAAATAAATTCCATGGCGCTCAAAACAAAACATTTGGGATAAGAAATTTCAATACACAAAAAATCATATGTTGATTTATTACACAAATTAAAGTTTTTAAAGGAACGTTTAAACTAAAGGACTGTTACTTTGTGTGTGGTTGATTGAACTTATCACTAAATTAAACTTACATTAAATGTCATGAATAGAGAAGAGAAGGAAAAGATTTTAAAGAACCAAACACATGGATTCAAATATAAATGCTACATAAGCATTTGTTGTGAAAATGCGATCAAAGAAATAGGAATAATTTACTTACTTGATTTCGACAAACTGCTAGTAGATGTTGCGGGTTTTAGAAAATGTTCTCAGAGCAATTGTTGGTAATACAAGTCAAGTAAATAAGAGTGGAAACTGCGCTTATATAGTTTCGAGCCCCAAGTAAAAGAGGCGTCCATTAATGAGAATTTTTAGTACGTGACATCATTAGGTCAAGATGGAGACAGGTTAAATCTAAGCACCGCCTATATTGTACATCGTCGCCTTCCTATATAGGAGGAAAACGGTAAATTGCTGTTTTTTCTATTATTTATGGATTAATGGAGGCGGTCTTTTAACAATTCATTGAAATAAGACCAACCCGCTTTCCCTTTGTTGCCCATGGAAAATTTCGCTATATCATTTCGTCTTATGCATACTAATTCAATGATGACAATAAACACGCTGAATACCAGCTCCTATAATACATTGAAATATTTTGTTGTTGACAATAGCCCTGTAATTTATTTTTTAAATGTATTCTTTCACATATGGAATGGGAAATGATTGGACTTTATGCGTATAACAACCATATTGCATTTTGTGTATGCTTGGTAAATTCATAAAGACAAAGGTTACATAACCAATGAAATATTACTATGTTATATATACGATTTCGATATTCTAACGAAAAATAAATCACTTGAAGACATGAAACATTTTAAAATATGCGTCATAGAATTATTTCATATTAATCAACGGATAAAATTTCCTTCTGACTAATATTTTTAATTAAATTATTCGCTAACGAGGGAAATCGATTTAAAAACTTTTGCATAATTTCCAGTGACAAAAAATAACTTAGACTGTTTTCTTGCTCAATTTTTAACAAAAAATATTAATGTAGAAATATTGTCTTGAAAACAGGACATATGTACTTGAGTTTCGTAAATTGATTTTAACGAGCCATAATTTTAACTTTGATATGATAAGAAAAATAAATTCTATTTTGTTATCTCTTAAAAGTAAATAAAAGTTTACTCATATGACTTTATTTTTTTAAACTGCTCCATATTCTGTCAACAACATTTGTTATTGATATGTATTCAAGTTTAGTAATTTCGTGTCAACATTCGGACGGTAGTAATATCAAAGCGATTAAATTATAACAGAAAAAGACATTTAAAGATATACACGATTCATAAAACTGGCCAAAAATAGGGAACTTTTTTTAATCATCAAAGTTAAAAGATTACTTTTCTTAGTCAATTTGTCGTGCTGATTACGAAACTGAAGTCGTTTTTTCTCGATCACGTCATGATATTTCGTGTCCATTAATAAATCAAAAACTATTGTGAGCAAAATAAAGCCATAATCCTCTCTACGGAATTACAACTTAAAATTTGTTGGATTTAGACTTTCTCTGGTGCTTATTCTCAGGTTCATCCCAGTCCTCAGCTAGCATTTCTTCATTCCAAAATCCTCGAAATCGTTGCTCTATTGATATATATTGATTGATGAAAGCGCTTCCCTTGCTCACCAGACAATGCTCCAAGGTTTTCTGTAATAAAGTTCATATGTGAATCAAGAAAATGGATTTTCACTGACATCCGACAGGCCATTGGTGCAAAAGACTCTAGAAGGCATTTTATTCCATTTTTAAAATCTTGAGATCTCTTGTTACCCAGAAAAGTTTCATAAATGCCCTTAAAGAAATCCCAAGTTTTAAGTTCAATCTCATCCAGGGTTTTGATAAAGTTGTTGGTTGTTCTTGAGGGGTTTTTTTTATCTGTAAACCTACTAATACGCCTTCCTTCAGTTTTGCCTCGGTGATTTTGGGAAACTTAGCCTTCACATATTGTTTCATGAGACAAAGCTTTATGTGAAGAGGGGGAAGAACATTTTCTGCTTTTACTAATGGCTTCCTCTGGACGTTAGAGACTCCTCGCTCATATTTCTCAGTGGGGTTTTTATGGTAGTACTTGGCAGTTGCACGATTGTATCAAAGTCATAAAAAAGCAGCAATATTTCAGGAATACTGACTGCATTCCCATCAACATTCTAATCACCTTCAAGTTTCTACATATATCCCAATTGTACTTTATGGCATCAAGGAGTACCTGCATATTCTCATCGAGGAGTAGTTGCATGTCCTTCACATGCACTTAATGCCCTATGGGAATGGATGGTTTGTTATTTGCTGTTGTGTAGTAGTACTGCCTTGAGACTTCTCTTTGACGAATCAATGAATACGCGCTATTTACATGGAACACGTTCTTGGCACAAACCGTGAAATAATTCACCAATGTTATCACAGAAACAAAGCGGTACGTCTATAGTGGAGTGGGTCTTAGGGGCGAAAATGAACAGTTGGTTTACCCACACCAAGAAGATTAATGAAAGGTGATAATGAGGAAACCCACTGGAATTTTAACAAAACAAGATAATGAATTTATTCACAAATTTACATGTTTGAAGTAGTGTCAGTAGCTCGTTTCAGGAAAATAAATCATAATTCTTAAAATCCGTAGTTTTAACATATTGTCATGAAAAGGAAATATTTATACAACAGTATATATAAATATATATACTGTTGTATAAATAGTTCCCACCAAAACAAGGGCAATAATACATATAAGCATATATCTTTCGTTTTTGAGTTATTAAGTTTAAAGAAATTTTACAGTAGATGACGTTGTGTTGCCATATAGACTAGGTTATATTTGTCATTCGTGTACATTTGTGGCTCGTCTGTCTTCAACGTTTAACATGTGTACTAGTGAGTTAAGTGAGAAGTAGTTCCGTTTAACAATGGCAGGATATTCATATCGTGAGCAGGCAGATATGATTTTTACATAAGGCCGCGCGGTTGTAGCAGACCGAAGGCAGCCGATTCCTCTAACTTTTGCTGCTGTTTATCGGCACGTTGCTGAGACAGGATCCGTGGCACACAAACTATGGATCGAGGAAGACCGAGATCCGCTCTTACACCTGACCACGAAGAAAACATTCTACAGTCTACCGGGGACGATCCATGTATTAGCACACGTCAAGTGTCCCTAACATGTCGTGCATCTCATAGTATCGCATGGAGGGTACTTCAAGAGCAGCTCTTATATACGTATCATTTGCAACGTGTGCAGGGTCTTTGGCCCTCTGATCACTCACCACAGGAGGACTTTTGCTGATGGTTTATTGCACAAACTGCCGATCTGTTGTTTGTCTCTTCAGCCTTGTTTACGGATGAAGAAACATTTGGAAGAGATGGAATAACACATTTACACAGCTAATATTTGTGGGCAGTCCGGAATTCCCATGGTACAATACAGGCGAGGCACCAGCATCAGTTTACGATTAATGTGTGAGCTGGGCTATTAAGGTAACTGTCTGGTATGTTCTCCTAGCACGGTGGGGCCACCTAAAACAATTGGTTTATGCAGCAGACATTAATAATGCAGAGATGCTTCCTCAACGTGTCAAGGGGACCCGCAAAATCATTCGACTCTGTGAGAGAGTATTTGAAAGTGTCCGCCAGTCGATGATCTGACGGGTGCATTCATATGTAGAAGGAAGCGGAGAACATTTTGAATATTTGTTATGAGTTTCTGTGTTGAGGTACAACTCTGGCCTTTTGGACATATATTTATTTGGACATTTTATCTTGTTTTGTGTCAGGAACCACCCCCAAAGTTTGTAAACGTATTTTTGATACATTCTGTATATATACCAGGTTGAATCAAGAGTTTTTTCAAATTTTCACTCATGAGGTTTGGAAACTTGTATCTCCTTGTTATTTCATTAATTTGATACAACTCGTTGCTGAATTGTTTACTCTTTATTTTAATAGGTAACGTAAAAACATTAATTATTCTTGTTTTGTTTTAAGCATTTCACCCCAAGAAAGATGGGAACACGCAAGGGGTTACAGAGAATGAAAGTAAAAGAAAAAAAACAAGGAGGATTGAGGAAAGGATAAAAAGAAAAACGAGGATCCAGGCATTAGAAGATGTCGATTGACATTACATTTAAATTTTTGAAGCAAGTAAGAGAGGAGGGTGTTCCACTATCGGAAGGGCAAGAGAAGAAGCTGTTGAAGTAGAAGAGGTGGTTACATTTAACTGTTTCGACAGTAAAATGGTGGGACCGAGATGTCAACCTAGCAGCACGCTTAAATTCATGCAGTCGAGACATCAGTAAAAAAAATATCTCGTCAGAAAAGTTGCTGTGAAAATATGTGTAGAAAAAACAGAGGGAAGCCACATCACATCTGTGAGAAACTGACTGGAGTCGGGATTGCAAAGTTAGGCCGATCACATTGCCTATCTGTCTTTGGATTTTGTCGAGAACCTCGAGATGAACAGCGGGGACACTAGACCATATAAAGCAATATTATTCAATGCACGGACGAATGGTAAATTTGTAGATGTGAAGGCTAGAGTCAGACGGGCAAAACCTTCTGACATAACACAGATAACCAACTTTCCTTGCGGTTGATTCAATGTAGTTGTTCTCCCCTCAGGTCAGTGGAAACGTGAGACCAAGAAGGCGCAGTGAGACGCTCTCGTGAAGTTGAGCATCAACCATGCCAATAGGGGGGGCAGGAAGGCTTCTCTCTGGTGGTTAAATGAGAGCAGTTTCGATTTGGAGGCATTAACAGTTGTAAGCCATTTCCTGCTCCAGTCAACCACGGATTGGAGGTCTTTTTCGAGAACAACGGCCAAGTTAACTTTGTCAGCAATGCCGGATTTGCTATTGAGACCGGAGTAAATGGTAGTGTCGTCTGCGTAGATGCCTACTTGAGAACTGATGACATCAGGAAGATCATTTATGAAGATCTGAAACAGCGTAGGATCCAGGATAGAGCATTAGGGAACACCGGCGTTCGTATTAAAGGAACTGAAAGAGAACCCATTCAGGACGGCCTTCATTTCACGGTTTGATAGGAATGATTGGATTAAGCCAAATAATCATCCTGTAATATCGTATCCCTGAAGCTTACGTAGAAGACCAGCATGTCTCACCCTGTCAAACGCCTTCAAAATATTTAAAGCCACAGCTCGAGCTTTGACGTTATTATCAAGAGCTTGTATACATATTCAGTTATGGCTGAAGCAGAAACTATAATTTAAAATTACAGTTAGACTCAGGATCGGATCTAACTATAATTAGATAAGGAAGAAGCTAAATAGACCGACCATGATGCATATACGAAAAAATTGAAGATATTAGTAATGAAAGACACAGAAAATTTGGAGGGCACGGATTGGATGCAAAAATTTGATGTATGGGATTTACCCATTAGCTCATTTTGTAAGAAAATAGAGTGCGAACCGTCAGAAGCTACAAAATTAAAAGAACTACACAGGCAATTTTCCGAAGTATTCTCGAGCGGTTTGGGACGATGTAATAAGTTTGCAGCTAAAATTGAACTAAAGGAAAATGTTCAGCCAGTATTCAAGAAAATGCAAAACGTGCCTTTCGCAACCGTAGCAAAAATTGACAAGGTGTTAGATAGATTGGTACAAACTGGAATCCTTTCAAAAATCGAATTCAGTGAATGGGTGGCACCAGTGGTCTACGTAAAGAAAAAATCCGGAGAAACACGTATTTGCGCATTTCTCGACTGGGTTAAATAAGGCTATCAAGGATTATCACTACCCATTGCCAAGCGCGGAGGAAATATTTACCAAGTTTAACGGTAGTAAGGTATTTTCTAAGATTGATTTAAGCGAAACTTATCTTCAGATTCCAGTAGAAGAAGAAAGTACAAAAATTTTATGTATCAATACTCACAAAGGACTTTACAAATTTAACAGATTGCCATTTGGGATAAAAGTAACTATGGATACCATGCTCATGGGACAGAACTTTGCTACTGCTTATTTGGACGACATTTTAATCAGAAGCGATAATGTAGAAGAACACGCAACGCATATTAAAGAAGTCTTTAAAAGAATTCAGGATTTTGGTTTTAAAATGAAGGAGTAAAAATGCGATTTTTTTCCAAAAGAAATCAAGTATCTAGGCCATATAATCACTGAAAGTGGCAGAAAACCAGATCCAGATAGGGCATCTGCAATAAAAAATATGCCTGAGCCGAAAAATGTTGCAGAGTTGCAAAGCTTTCTTGGTCTAGCGAACTATTACGGTGAATTCATTGAAAATATGCACAAATTGAGGACTCCCCTCAATGAATTATTGAAAAAAGATAACAAATGGAACTGGACGGAAGATTGCCAGAAAGCTTTTAAGGAGATCATAAAGAAATTAACGTCTGATCTAGCACTGACGCATTTTGATCCCAAACTGAAAATTATCATTGCTCGTGATGCAAGCTCACACGGAGTGGGAGCTTGTATATTACACAAGATGAAGGATGGTACAAGGAAACCTATAGCTCACGCATCTACATCGTTGTTACCAGCAGAGAGGAATTATTCGCAAATTGAGAAAGAAGCGTTAGGCCTAATACTCACCATAACTCGCTTCCACAGATACATATATGGAAGAGAGTTTACTCTTCAAACTGACCATAAACCTCTTCTCACTATATTCGGATCGAAAAAAGGACTACCAATTTACACAGCCAACAGACTTCTGAGATGGGGAACTATATTATTGAATTATAATTTCAAACTAGAGTTCCTACCGTGGAAGAAAATTGTTCATGCGGATGGATTATCTAGATTGGTACCTGCGAAATGCGAACCTCTGGAAGGCCCGGTAATAGCGGCTTTGCGAGCCGAAGACGAAATTAGTAAAGTTCTAAACAATACAGCAAGGGAATTACCGGTGACCTTGTTATAAATCAGAAGAGAAGCTGAAATGGATGAATTCATACAAAGTACAAAGAGAAAAATAGAAGAAAAAGAAAGAAATCTAGCGGAGTGTTTTTCAATTTGTAATCACGCATTACTTTATAATGAAAGAGTGGCCATACCAAAATCTTTACAAAGACGAATTCTGAAGGACTTTCTTCTAGGACACACAGGGAAAAATCGTATGAAAGCGTTAATGAGAAGTTTCTTGTATTGGCCTAATATGGATAACGACATTACTCAAATGGTAGAAAAATGTAGAGGCTGTGCTGCGGCAGGAAAGGCACCACCTATTATACAAAAAATATGGCCTAAGGTGGACAGACCTTGGTCTAGAATCCATGCGGACTATGCAGGACCCATAGATGGATATTACTACTTGATAACGGTAGATAGCTTTAGAAGTTTTCAGATACAAAAACCCTACGACTGAAAACACTATTGTCTACACGAGTTATTCGCAAGATTCAGCGTTGTAGATTGCTTTGTAACGGATAATGGTACCCAATTCACCTCGAGCGACTCTCAAGAATTCTGTCAAACATATTAAAATAGAACCATACCATCCACGATCTAACGGGCAAGCCGAAAGGTTTGTGGACACGCTTAAGAGAGCCTTGAAAAAAGCAGAAGACGTACCAACATAAAGAGCCATACAACAGTTCCTACAATCACCCCGAACGAAAACACACCATCTGGCCTTTCGCCAGCTGAAGTGATGTTTGCCCGAAAAATACGGTCTGTTTTTGATAAACTATTATCCAGCAAAAATAAAAAACAGCATACACCGATAATGCCTAAAAAACCCTCAAACCAGGCGAACGGGTCTATTTCAGAATGTTCAAGAATAATATGGCATACTGGGAACCAGGTACGATAATAAACAGACTGGGGAATGTTCTATACACGATCCAAGGTGAAAAATTCACTCACAGGAGACACATAAATCAGATACAGAAAAGACGGGTAGAAGAACCAAACTCGTCACCTTCCGAAAATGAAGACGCGATGGAGGCGATTTTCGAAGCCTTCGAAATTCAAAAACCACAAGTAGCCAAGGAGATCAGAAGAACAAACCGAAAAAGAAAATTCACAGAACCACTAATAATAAACCATAAGCGAAATAAATATTAACTCTCCACCAAAAAGAATCTAAGGAGTGGGGTGTTGTAGGTTCTCCCTTTTTTTACATAAGATGGACTCGTCCAAAGTATACTTATACTGACAGAGAGAATACCTGCTGTTGAGATACGTTGAGATAGGTTGAGAGATACGGAGACAGACACAGGGTTTTCTCAGAGAGTTATACAAGAGTCCAGAGAGAGAGAGAGAGAGAGAGAGAGAGAGAGAGAGAGAGATGATTATGGCTTTACTTACAGAGACTTGTACATATACTTTCTACTAACCCGCCTTTCTGGACTACTAATCTTCACTTCAAGTCTGTATTCTTACGTTTAATACACTTATTTTTCTATCTCAATTACTGGCGTTGTTTATTTATTGTTCAGGATTACATTCACGGAATCCACAACAATATATATATATATATATATATATATATATATATATAAGAACTTTTCAGAAAAAGACAATATGTATAAAGTAAAACTGTAGTTTTAGCCGACTCGTTTCGTTCAATGTGGACTTTTTCAAAGCAAAAACGAAATGAATTTATTGAAACACAGTATGTATAAACAACTAACATTGGAGAAATATGCAAAAATTTGAAAAGTAAGCACAAAAGAGACCTCATAAATAACAATTTAACAAATGCACTAGCCATACATAGAAATAAATTCAACCACAATTTTGATTTTATAAATGCTACACTCATAAAAGAAAATATTTCGTCCAGAAGGAAAAATCCTCGACAGTGCCGCCATTGAATATTATCCAAATATTAGTCTACGCCCAGGTTTTTTTTCCAATATCACCTTTCCTAACAGAATCACTAGTCTCCCAAGCCGACGTACACAGCAAGCATATCAAGAAATCAAAAGAAAATAGTTGAACCCGTCAACACAACAATACAAACAAAATTTCCACACGTGAATATATTCCCTTCAAACAAAGTAATTGACATAATTTTTCAGTTGACCTTATGAATATACAATAGTGTTTCTAAATTCTTCTATTTGTTAACGTCATTTTGTTTGCTGTTTATAGATACTTTGTTTCAATAAATTCATGTCGTTTTTTGCGTTGAAAAATCCACATTGGGCGAAACACGTCGACTAAAACTAGTTTTCCTATTGTCTTTTTCCTTTATACATATAGTGACATATATATATATATATATATATATATATATATATATATATATATATATATATAGATAGATAGAGTACTGCGCAAAATAAGTGAACTCCTAAGATAATATTTAAAATAATTGTCTCCTTTTCCAGATAATCAGCAAATCTTAATTAAACTATATATTAGTTATGAAAAATTCTTATTAAATGATTTACAACCACTTTCAAAGATTTTTATCAAGCTGGAATCAAAATATTAATTTAAAATTGAGATGTGCAAAAGTAAGTGAACCCTTACATTTAAACTCTGTATTTTTCTTTTACGTGGTTGCCGGTGCAAATAATTTTTGTGCACATGTAAAAATCAAAATGACGCATGTTCATTTTTTTTGATAAGCTGTGTATACCATTGTATGCAAATGTGTGCAGTTAGAGACTAAATTTAAAAATATATATCCAAAAATAAAAAAAAAAAGATTTTCCTGAAGCTTTAAAAAATCGCATAGTTGAAAGCTATAATGATGGTGAAGGTTAAAAAAGCTATCAAAACGATTTAGAGTGCACTTCTCCACCGGGCAACAAATTATTTATAAATAGTTCTTTGGTATGACGGCATCACAATCAAGAAGTAACCGTCCACGAAAAATAACAGCAAAAGCAAGTGGACATCAGAGTAGTATTTGCCCAGGCAAATACTGCTCTGATCTTTGCGGCTCCTCAATGCTCACTGACCAATGTTGGAATCAATGTGTATACATCTACAGTGCAAAGAAATCCGAACAATGCCAATCTTCATGGCAAAATGCTGTGAAAATCTATTGCTTACGAAATAGTAGAACATGACCGGCTCAACTATGCCAAAAGTTATATTAATAAACTAGAAACACCTCTGGCAAAAAGTTTTATAGTCAGATGAGACCAAACTAGAACCTTTTGGGAGGAAAAATAGGTGGTATCTGGCGAGCACCTAATATAGATTTTGAAGAGAAAAATTTGATGGCAAACATTAAACATGGCGGTGTTGGCATTATGACTTGGGGATTCTTTGTTGCAGCTTGAACAGGCAAAATAGTACGCATTGACAGTACAATAGACTCTGCAAGATACCAAGCAATTTTGAACGAAAGTGTATGTCCTCAGTTCAAATGCTGGGTTGGAACTTGCAACAGGACTATGGTCTAAAGTATCAAAGCAAATCCACAAAAGAATGGATTTGGAAAAAGAAATTTCAAGCCTTGAACGACCTGGTTAAAGTCCTGATCTAAACTCAATTGAAAATCTCAGATTCAAGTGCGTGGAAAAAATCCAGGCAATATCAAGCTATTGTAAGAGTTTTGCCAAGAAGAATAGTCAAAACTCGGCACTCACTACTAGAAAAAGGCCTTCGTCAAGTCCACAAACCCCATGTACAACTCCTGGTTTTTCTCGTGAACCTTCTCTACAACTTGATGAAGAGAAAATATCATGTCAATGGTGGCACGACCCGACCGAAAACCACACTGCAATTCAGGATAGATGTTGTCAAAAAGGTGTATAATGATTCTGTTTAGAATCAGTCTATATAGGATTTTGCCTGCAATTGAAAGTAGTGATATCCCCCGATGATTACCACTGACACACCTGGAACCCTTGTTTTTATAGAGGCGTCTTTATTTATATGTTTATATATAGAGAGAGATTTATATAGATATATATCGATGGAGAGATGAATATAGATATACATAGACATAGATAGATAGATAGATAGATAGATATAGCTATCCCCTTTCTTTCTCTCTCGGCAGAATCAAGTGAGATCTAAAAATAGCATATTACACGCGTGCAGAATCACGTGATTTAATATGAAAAGTTGAGCGGGAAATATATCGGAAAAGTTAGTTGGGCAGCGTAACTTGAGCGGTCAACACCCTTTCTTTTGTTATCATCAACCAAAGGGGTTTGCATAATGAAGCCTAGTCCTAACTTACACAGACTATACCGCATATGGACAAACCAAATAGTCCTAAACCAAATGCAACGTGTTAATTCTCTAAGATAAATGCATATGTAATTCATCCAATTATTGAATTTATTGGAGAAAGTAATGACCGACACGGAGTTGAATTTTCCTAACTGAAAGAGGAATTTTATATTGTTAAAGATGTGAAAAGTTAACGACCATCACTTCGGTTTAGAACTTGCAATAGTGAAGAAAGAGAAACAGATTATGAAAGATATTCCTGCACGTGCGAATACGAGACAAAAGGACTGAACTGAAAGAGAAGAAGAAAAAAAGAGAAATATTTAAAAAAAAAGTGACAGGAAAGGAAAAGAGAAAACTTGTTTGACAATGGACAAAAAAGTGTTTATTTTGATTTTCATATCACATACATCGCACATGTCTTTCCACGCAGGCATGTTTCCTATGCTGTTCTGTTATGTTAAATTGTATTCCGGTGTTTGTCGTTCGTTACTATTGGTTATTTCTTCTTATCCGTATATTTGACCCTGCGAAAGAACCTACCACAAAACGAAGTGGAAACCTTGGCCATACCCTTTGACAACAAGACATCTTTTTACCATTTTTCTTTTTATATTTTGTGTTGCAGCAATCGGTTCATAATATATATATATATATATATATATATATATATATATATAGTGATGGAAAAAAAATGAAAAAGAATCTAAATGAAATCGACTAGATTTTTAAAAAAAATTTGAATTCCCAGCATCCTTCGTTCGTGTGGATGTGTAATCGCACCAACATAACAAATTTAGTCCGATAATGTCCTAAAGGACAAAACGCGACGCGTCACACGATAACTCTTTCCACTTTGTCAGTCATTTTTCCCCAATAGTGTTCTTAATATGTAAAAATATATATCGTTTTCTCACACACACACACACACACACACACACATATATATATATATATATATATATATATATATATATATATATATATATATATATATATATATATATATATTGCTGATCTCCCCTGACGAGTGGAAGAAGTAATTCCAGGAGGGTTCATCTGCGAAATTCTGGAATCAGAGTCATTAAGCTAACAGCAATTCACTGAGTGGTACAAACCTTTTACTTGTATTAATTATTTTACACACACAAAACACACACACATATATAGTGAGAGATAGATAGACAGACAGATCAAGTTTGATTAAAAAAAACTTTGTTAATCCCTCTTTTTATTTTTTTATCATATTTATCCTATCTTCGGATAAGGTGTTTAGTATTGTGCATAAAACGTTCGAAATTAATATTTTATTTTCTTCAAGTACTTTCGAATATTGCAGTCATTATCCAGGCCCATGATCTGGTGTCTGTGCACTACTTAGAATTCTTTTGCTGTCCTTGTATTCTTTGTGAAGCTGGGGCTTTGAAATGGATTAACCTGAGAGCCTGTGCAGCGGCTATTTGGAACGAACCCGAACAAAATGAATGCGATTTACACCTTCATGTACGTTTCCAGCGGTATCAGCTGGGTGTCGAATGAAGAACTGTAGCGTTTTATGATGGAAGTAGGTTTCATGCAAGTTTTAGTCATTTTAGCGTGCGACGTAGACGAGAAGCAACATTTTCCCACAACACACACGCCTAAACCCTGCTGGTATAATGATATATATATATATATATATATATTTGTATGTGTGTGTGTGTGTGTGTTATGGCTCTCCCAATACAAGGTACAAGAACCACTCGAAATAACTGGTTACTGAATGAAATTGGAGTAAGGTGTAAAGGGAGGATGAAAAGATTCATATTATGGACATATGTAGGATGGATATCGGTTAACGCTAGGCTAGAAAGATTAAGGTCGGGAAAGTTTCAGTAATCTCTTCCCCAAAAGTGTCAAAATCTTGGGAAGAATCCTCCTTACCATAGGAATATAACAGAATGTGGTTGAGTTGACAACATCTATGTGGCATGGCTGGTTGTAGATGTGAAGGTCTGAACTGGTGGAACTAAGGAATGTAGCTCGTCATGGAAATAGCGATAGATCAACAGGAGACTATCAACGTCTCATCAGTGGGAAAGTCGTTGCAGGGTGGAAAATAATTAATCAAGCAGAAGACCAGGTAATCACTTGAACAAGACCAAGGCTGAATAGTGAGGACTGGGCAGCACCAACCCCACAAGTGCTCCATTCTTGGTCCGATATGATTCCAGTAATGATTAACCATTTCAATAGGAGTTAGGTACTTTCTGGAGCGGTACAATAAACAAATCATTCTTCCAGTGTCTTAAGCGATAATACGGATACACCAATTCGACTTGAGGTCGTAGTGAACTTTTGATTCGAGATAAGGAGTCTATTTGAGAATACAAACGCCCATCAAGATTTAGGGTCTGTTCGGTGGTGGTGAAACGTTATTAGATTTGTTTCGCAGGTATTGAATGATACAAACCAGTCTTTCTCTCATTAAGCTGTGAGAGCTAGATCAGAGAAGCGATCAGCTACCAGGAACTCCTCATCTATTTTTGGAGGTGCGCCCATAAACCGTGATAACACGTACATATATATTTATTAAAGATCTGAGAGTGTTCTGTATTTCATATGCTTGGGAGGACTGGCCATTAACAAATACCCTCATAGACCTGCCTGATAACTGAAAGGACTCTTTCAGAGATTCCTTAGCTTGAGAGTTTGTGTAGTAACCCTATATGCCATACCTTATCAAAAGCCTCCACGATATCTAAGACGATCGCTCTCGAAAAGCTTTTATCAAGCGTTTCACTGGGTCTATGCGGAGTGATATTTAAAATATCAGTAGTGAGCCTAGAGGAGTGAACACCATGCTTTTTGTGGCTCAGGTGGTTGTTGCTGTTGAAGTGATCCACAAAATTATTGTTAGTGATAGCTTTAAAAAGTTTGCTGATGATACGAAGGAGTCGATATTTTAACGGGAACGAGCGCTCTTTCGCGTTCCTGTAAACAAGTATATAGATGATGTCTGTTCGGTACCATAAATTACACCTCTCATTCATTTTTGTAAGATGATATGATGTTCCAGAAGAATAATGTCTGCTAATCAATATGGTCTGTAAGATGTGTGACATCTTCCCTGATTGACACAATCACCTGACCTGTCTCCCATTCAATTTATAAGGAACATGATGGGACCACTCTTTCTGTATTACACTAACAGGTACAAGAGGTATTAAATAATGTATCTAAAGTATTTGCCATCTGTATGATTATATGTCCACACTTGCACATTGAGGATATACATATGGCGTTTGAATACTGGTGATACACCACTATGTACGTATTAATCTGTATATGTAATCATCTTCTGTAACCCACCTACGGTTCGACCTCTTTAATCCGGTACCTTTGACACCAGGCCACTGCCAGACCACAGAAAATGTCGGATGACAAAAATCACACCTAAGAAAATCCGGTGTAAACCTAATAGAGAGGAAAACTGAACCAGGAGGTCACAACATGAAGAGGGATCCTCATTTCAACTTAGAGCTAAAGAGATAAATTAGAAAAGGTCTAACTCAATCTTTAATCGTCTTATAGATTGAGTTGGATCTTTTCTATAACAGAGGAGTTTCATCCAGTCCAAAGAGCAGTGAAAAAGACTTGAAAATGAAATCGTACGTGAAACGTGTGAAGCACCTTGCTACCCCAAGACAGAAAGTTAGAAGGCTAGAGAGGGCGATTATAATCTTGAATAAGTTGAAAAATGATCCTAGAACAATATATATATTTGAACTTTATTTCAATCTTTCATGAGCTTCTGATCCTTAGCTATGATTAATTAATAAATAATGAACATGTCATTTTCGTTTATGATCGATTTCATCACGATTCTTCTGTTAAGCTTGGAGATTAATTATACATTCTTATTGCTCAAAGTAGAGTCCAACAGTTTTATAAAGACCTCAGAGAATTACAGTAAGATATCTTTAACCATTTCTAAGATACAACGGTTCAAAGCTTAATCTAACAAATGGACAATTTTACTTTTACACGATTTGGACAATTTTGCTGTTATACCTGGTATATTGCTGTGTTTTAAGTAGAACAAAGCTTCAAACAGGAAATAGAACACTTTCAACGTTTTCATTATTTCATTAAAACCGAAAATCTCAAAATAAAACAGCATTGTTGTATAGTAATCCTATGGAGTATATGTAGCTCAGATTACACCCGGGTCAGCAGAGTCTTCATGATCTGCAGGGTTTTCAGAATTTTCAGGATCAGGAGGGTCATCAAGGTATGCCGTGTAGCTTGCTTTTGGTACTTGGGAGTCTTCCTAATTAATTTTGCTTGTATCAAATAAACAGATATTTCCCTTGAATTTTATTTATGTGTGTGCTGTATCAAATTTGTAATATTAAATCACTATTATTAGTTCAAATTAATTATAGAGAATGCTCAATGAAAAATGAACAAGGTGAAAGTCACATAAACAGAAAGAATGTAAAATTATTTTTTTAATTTCAATCTATATAAACGAAATAAAACCTGTTGCTATTGATGGAATTAGCATGGGAATGTGAATATTTTCTTTTAAAACAGGCTAAAGTCGTGAAAATTAATATTTTTCTAAGGAAAAGAAATATTTTATTTCAAAAACAATTAGAAATAAGAACACCTTTTGTATTATTGCAGTATTTTTTGTTTGTTTTTATTGAATAGAGACTGCCAGAAACGTTAGTTCCCGATTCCTTATTTTACCCAATGACATTTTAATATAAAAGTATTCATGGTTATACAAAACGTAAAGAAAAGAAAAATGTAAATGACAGATACGTTTTAGCAAATAACTGTCATAAAAAATCTACGTTTAAAAATATCAAATGTATGGGAAAAAAAAGAAGTGTAATTTGATTCATTAATTAATGGCGTTTAAATACAAGATACACCTGTTTGTGACATTCATATGTTCGAAATTCTCTTTTGAAATTTTTTTTTTACATCTTGCTATTATTGCACGGTTAATCTTAATAAACAAATAATTTTCGGCTGAGTAAATTTAAGTGAATTTGCATTTGAGCCAAGTGGAATGGTAATAGGCATTTGTTCCGGTCCATGAATCCGTAGAAACAGAAATCGGACATAGGGCAAAAAATCTTTAAAATACATTCGATTCATTTCTTCCTTCGAATGCTTATTTTCATTCATGTCGCTTGAAAGAGGCTTTCGGAAATGTAGAGAAATTGTTGTTAGATTCGAATATTCTCCAAGTGATATTTTCACAAAGAACAATAAATGTAAAACTATGAATACGCAATTATAAGAGTTTATTGATGTTGAACAAGTTTGTTGTAAGAATTAGGAAAGTCTGCTATATCTATTATGTACAGAGCAAAACAATTAGAAACTGTGTCAACCATTTAAGTAAATGAAATCTTTTTAATTGTTTCCTTTCCTTTGGACTGTTATTAACGACCAATGGCTACATGTTGAATTTGGTGACATTGACAGTGTTCTACAGCAGGGATAGAAATGAAATATTGTATGTTGACTCATTATATATATATATATATAGAGAGAGAGAGAGAGAGAGAGAGACAGACAGACAGACAAACAGAGACAGAGAGAGACATAGAGACAGAGACAGACAGACAGAAACATAGTGAGAAATAGATATAAATATATAGATTAGGAATTCTATTACAAATAGAACATTTTCTAGAAACAGTTGCAAGTACGTATAGGAAATAAACCCATTTCCAACACAATTCCATACCCACATACGTACCATATTAAAACGCGCCCAAACTATATTTTCTACCAAATAACAGACTTTATAAACATGCCAAAACAATTCCACAATACAGCATAGTCTGTTTAAAGTGTCTATTGTTTAGAAATTAACATTACCATGTGAAATATTTGACCAGTCAGAGAAAACTTTCTCGGGCCTACTTTCGGGTAACATTTCTTATAAAAACCTACAGATTTTGAATTTCAACCAGAGACCTAGCCATTCAGAAGCTGATGTGGCTGCATAGCTTTTTCTCTCCCAACAGTGTGCCGGTGACTTCAAATGAACTATCTCCAACGACAACAAAAAAACGTTGTTGTTGTTGTTGCTGTTCTTCTTGTGCCGTGTCCCCTCAAGACGTAGGAGATCATGGCTCTTTACAACTTACTGTGCTTTGTAGCTCTAAATAAATTCTGGCTTTTCGTTATTTCTAAAACCTGTTCCGCCATCCATGTTCTCAAGCTCGAGTATGTATGCCGAGCTGTGGGTATCAGATTTTCCAACCCGCCTTTATTATTATGAACGTGTAGAGGGTGCAAAGAAGTCCCTCAAACAAATAATAAAAAGAAAATACACTACAAATAAAGTAAAATAAACTTTTGTTTATTTTCGTAGAAAAAATATAAATGCAGGTGTGATTTGCAAATCTTCTTCTTTTACCACGTTTCTTATCGCTAAAAGAATTAGTGGTAAATTGTCTGTCCAGTCCGCATTATTTAAATTCATAGCTAGAGAAGCTTTTAACTGTCTGTGGAATCTTTCAACCATCCCATTTGCACAAGGGTGATAGGCGGTTGTTTTGATGTGATTCGTTCCTAACAATTGGGTAAATTCAGCAAAAAGTGTTGATTGGAATTGTGAACCTCTATCTGTTGTTATTACTGAAGGTACTCCGAAAATTGCTATACAGTCCTGCAGTATAACTCTGGCTATTGTTGCAGCTGAAGTGTCTTTGACTGCTATGGCTGTAGGCCATCTGCTAAATCTGTCAACTATAGTAAGAATATGTGTATGTCCTTTTGAGGTGGGTAAAGGTCCTACTAAGTCGATATGAATGTTGGTGAATCTAGCATCAGGTGTGCTAAAAGTGCCAAGTGGTGATTTCGTGTGTCTGTGGATTTTGTTCTTTTGGCAAGGTATACAAGTTTTAGTCCAATTGCGAATGTCCGTGTTCATATTGGCCCAAACAAAGCGTTCTGCTGTTCATTTTACAGTGGCTCTTTTTCCTGGATGAGATAAATTGTGAAAATGTTGAAAAACTAGTCGTCTGATGTTCGGTGGACGCGGATGTGTTTGTGATACATCACAATAAAATTTTGTTGTACCAAATGGTATGGGCATTTCTTTCAGTTGTAAGGATGTTTTTTGTTGTACAACTGGAAGTGTTTCATCTGTTTTCTGCTCTTGTGCGATTAATTCCATACTTAAAGAACTGGAATTTAAAGAGGCTATTGTAGATCGAGATAATGCGTCTGCTATAATGTTCTCTTGTCCCTTAATATATCGGATGTCTGTGGAGAACTGGGCGATATAATCGAGATGTCTGATTTCTCGTGGACCATATTTATCTACATGTGTATGTAGTGCATATGTTAATGGTTTGTGATCTGTATAAATGCAAAAATTTCTTCCTTCCAGCAAATGTTTAAAATGTTTAATTGCAAGGTAAATTGCTAGAAGCTCCCTTGAAAAGGTGCTGTATTTCGTCTGTGTCTTGCTTAGCTTAGCAGAAAAAAATGATATAGGAGTCATTGTGTTGTTAGCAAGTTGGTGTATGACTGCCCCTACAGCTATTTCAGATGCATCTGTTGTAAGCGTGAGTTTTGTGTCCTCGCTGTCCGTTACGTAGTTTAGTTTTGTAAAGTTGGCCAAAGCAGTTTTAGCTTGTTTGAAGGCTTCTAAGCTAGGCCCTTCTAACTTTAACTGTTGGTTCTTTGTTTTGTTTTGTAACAAATCTGTTAACGGTGCAAGTAATGTAGAACAGTTAGGTAAAAATCGTCTGTAATAGTTAATTACGCCTATGAATCTGCGTACTTGTCTGACTGATGTTGGTTGCGGGAAATTTGAAATTGCACTTACTTTCTCGGGTAGTGGAGATATTCCGTCCTTGTCAATTAAGTGTCCGAGGAAATTAACCTTTGGTTGGCTGAAAATGCATTTCTCTGTATTTATTTTCAGACCGTAATGTGATATTCTTCCAAATGTTTGCTCTAAGTGCTGTCTGTGCTCGTCGAGGTTTCTGCTGGCGATTAAAACGTCATCCACATATGCAAATATACATGGCAGACCTCTAAAAATTTCGTCTATTAACCTTTGGAAGGTTTGACAGGCGTTCCTAAGCCCAAAAGGCATCCTTACGAACTCGTAAAGGCCAAATGGTGTGGTCAGTGCAGTTTTATGAATGTCTTCTTCTGCCACTGGAACTTGGTAGTACGCCTTTACGAGATCCAATTTGGAAAATATGGTGGCGCCTTGCAGACCGATGGTGAAATCGTGGATATGTGGAATAGAGTATCTATCCGGGACCGTTTTAGCATTTAATCTTCTAAAATCGCCACAAGGACGCCATGTTGTAGCGTCAGACTTTTGCACCATGTGTAGCGGTGAAGACCAAGCACTTTTCGAGGGTCGGATGATCCCTTGCTGTAATAAATGTTGAAACTCGTTTTTTGCAATCTTATATTTGTCCGGTTTCAATCGTCTGGGGGTGGCATAGACAGGTTGTCCGGTTGTCTTGATGTGGTGCTTGGCATTATGTTTTATGGTGTCTGTGTTTTTAAATGGCTGGGAGAGTTGTGGATATTTTTTTAGTAGCTGACTTGAGGTCGTTAAATTCCCTGTCTCTTTGTTGGGCTGGTTGTGGTTGGATAGAGTTTACCCTGCAGCTTCGAAAACTTTCATTGATCCGATCTGCAATGTCCGCGAGTTTTTCTGTCTGCGTTTCCTCCGTCATGGGTGCGAGGATTTGTGTTGTTGTAGTGGGTAACTTGTCCAGCCATAAGCTCCGCATAATGCTCGCGGACATTTTGTTGTCACCCAGCAAGGTTCGCATGTGCCTCAATAACTGCGATGGGGTGCGGTCTCCTAATTCAACCTGAGTGAAAAGGTTGCGTAGCATGGCTTCGTTCGAGACACCGGTACGTTTTAAAATTGCTTCCTTGAGCCTGTCGTACGGGTTGTCATCCGGGGCATTTTCCAGTAAATCCATTACTTCCTCGACGATGTCCGCTGGCAGTTTTTCCACTAAGTAACAATACCGGGTTCTCTGGGAGATGATTCGCTTCGCATCAAATAATGCTTGGATTTGAACGAACCAGGACTTAGTGTTAGTCGTGTTGAAAGCCGGGATATTCAACGATAGTGTGGAGAGAGGGGTTTCCGAAGATTGTGATTCCATTATGTCCTTCCTCTTCGTTTTTTTTTTTTTTTTAATGTAGTGTCTCACATCGGTCACCAATTTGTAGAGGGAGCAAAGAAGTCCCTGAAACAAATAATAAAAAGAAAATACACTACAAATAAAGTAAAATAAACTTTTGTTTATTTTCGTAGAAAAAATATAAATGAATTATTTTTTTGTACACAATGGAATTGTCCGTAAAGCCGTGATGTCAGCTTGCCGCTGTACTCCCTCTGGTCTGATGAGAGTTTCTATCTTCCTTATATCTGAATGATGAGGCTCCGGGGAGATTAAGAAATGGGTTTCTTATGTCGAGCCCTGATTGATCAATAAATCATATTTTTGATCACGTGGTGTGCTTTCCACTACGTCCGCACTTTTGGGTGCGCCGTCCTTGTTTTTGACCCCACAGGGTATGGTAAGGAGAGAGTTCCCGCGCAATTGTAATTTTTTGGATACACGTGGTGTGAGTTAATTTTTATTGTGTGTATGTGTGTGTGGAAAGTAAAATAAGAAACAGCACAAACGTAAGAAATTTCAACTGTCTCTTCCTGATGCTAAGTATAAGTTTCCTTTTTGTTCCCATTTTCTCTAAAGCCTCGTCGTCAGCATCTTTCTGTAGAAACACATTTCTGTTGCTTCAAGTCTCTTCATTTTTGAGGGAAGTAATTGTCCAGCATTCACTGCCATATAGGGGGACAGATATCACGTAACATTTCAGTATTGTTTTCTTCGTTTCTTTCAAGGACAACTTTGTGTATCAACTATTTAAAAATCTTTTCAAAACTACAACCTTTTCGATATAGCAACTACCCAAAAGCTTTAATTCAGCAAAAGACTATTTTTAATGTTTTAACGCTTTTGAATTCACGCACACACACACACACACACACACACATATATATATATATATATATATATATATATATATATATATATGCTAATGCTTCATTTAACAGACATACCCATGTTTTCCTTATTTTTATTTTATGTTTGGAATTTGGACATTCGGATTTTTAATATTAAAAATAACCTGTACAACTAAATTTCCTACATACGCTAAAGTTTTGCCTTCTTCTGCTAATTACCCATACCGTTTTTCTCTCACTCTTAACTTTCTCCCTCTCTCTATCTATCTATCTGCATAAGTTTATTCATCAGTACTGCTCATAGTTGTTCATTTTTCTCTCTCTTTCATTTTCATTATCTTTTTCTCGCAAGAGTAATAGAATTAAGTTTTGAATTAAATATCGAAAATATGTTGTTTCTTTGCATGAATGGGTAGGTGTACATGTGTGAGTGGTGTGATCGCTTCAGACCTTATGAAGTTTGCTGTCTCCCTTTGTTGGGTGTGATAATTCCCGGAGGAAATCCCTTTTCGGGGCCGGCTCCGAATACTTGTCTACATCGATCAATGAGAGCCGCTCCTTGTTTTTGAACTCTGCCTCTACGAAAAAGGACTGTTTGTCGACCTCTTTTATCAAGATCCCCTTGAAGTACGGACGTCGACTTGTCGTGCTGCTGAATTTGTTGCTGTGCCTGTTTGAGTATCGACAAACGGTTGATAGGCCAGAAAAAAGAAAATATTTCTCTTCTCAGCTAAAGACAAAACCCAGGAAATAGTGTGAAAGGAATTTTCCGGAGTATTCTCCAAATTCTTGGTTAGGCCTTGTGTTAATTCAACATATTTCTGCCGACGCCAGAATCTCTACTGGCAACTTTGTTCAACTGAACGTGGTAATAGCAGCATCATTTTTCTTGTAGAATTCCTTCGACTGGAAAGGAATTCTACAAGAAACCTTTTTAAAACCACACTTTTGGTTCCTAAGTGCACGAACTCTGCTAGAGAGATTTCTCCTCTCATCTTTTAGCAAGAACTATTTTCTTTGTTGGTGAACTTTGGGTAAGTTTCAATCCTACTTTCTCCTTCTTGTGCGTTACTTGATGTCAAGAACTCGTGGACACATACAGGAAATTGTTTGCAAGCAGGCCTCCATTTTGTGTTAACTGTTGTACATTTTTATACTGTAATTTACCTTAATACTCCACTTCGGAGTCTTCTTTTATTTAATAAAATTTTTTGCAAGTCTCGATCAAGACCTTTTAGTTTGTTAAAGCCCTTTGCTTTCTTTATTTGCCACTCAGAATTTCTGTTTCAACGGTCGAATTTATCAGGAAGAAGATAAATTCCAACATAAATTAATTTTGTGTGTTGGTGAAATTTTACGCCGATGTGTAAGTGAGGTGTCGTATCAAAAGTTACATTTTCATGGGGTCTCCGTTAAATGTTTTTGTATACAAAAGCATTCTCATTTTAACTGTCTTCTCTTCTTTTGTCAAAGAGAAAAGGAAAAACAAGAAACAGTGAAACGAGGAACTTTATACATATAATAAAGTAACAACCAATATTTAACAACAGAAAAGAAATTGCTGCTTCGGATTGACGATGGCATAGTGGATATAATCTACGTTTAAAGAAATAATATGTCATAGAGCAATCCAAATGAACATAAGTGCTAATCCAATTACTGGAAGAAAAAAAAGAAAGATCCGAGATGCTCAATTTAATGATAGACCAACAAGTATCTTTCTTTAGCATTAAAAGCTAACGCGAAGCTAAAGCTACTGAGTAGAAAATGAAATCAAATTAAAGACACGCTCAAAGAATAGCCAAACTTAGAACATCTTTGTGTTCACACATTCGCTGTGTATATTAGCTCGAAGGTATAAATGCATCTCAACAACGTACTGACGCTGCATTGAAGCCAATTAAATAGAATGTGCTTCTTGCTAAACTCAGTAAACCTTATAATCCAGCAAATACTGACAACTTCTATATTGTATATACAGATATTTATTCTGGGTGTTTTGTACCCAGTTAACATGCGATATTTCACCTTTCTGATGTTTATTCTAGTGTTTCTTTTGCAAAAGCGATTCTTGTAAATTTTGCAGTCAGTCGTAATTAAATTATCTTCCTAAAACTTCGGCTGTTTACTCCGTTTGTCCAATGAATTTATAACGGGGTCAAATGTTGAGATTGTTAATGTAAGATATCCCGTTGTTATTTGTATTTGTAGTTGATAGAGGAATCTTTTTCTCTTGTTTTACTGAGAGTGAAATGAATAAATTGTACAAAAATAACAAACAACAATGTAACCTTGAGACAAGTGATGAAATTACTAACAAGAATGTGTATTTTCTTTTCGTGATTTCAGTTACTGGTATTTTTGTGTGCGTTAAAAATATTCTCAGTGTTATTGTCTCTTTCGTTTCTTTAAAAGTTTCTGCTTACTTGTTTTTACTTGTTCCGGAATTTTGTTGTTAAGGGTAGCCTTCGAAACCTACGGAGCGAAGAAGTGACGTCTGTGTTGTTCTTTTTATTACTACTACTCTACTCTACTGACTCTACTCTACTGTCCTGAACCTACTAACCCTACTTTACTGACTTTGCTTGTGGTGGAAAGGTCGTTTTTTTTTATAATAATGAAGCTTCAGATTTTAGAATGATGAAATATCATCATGATATATCATCACTGGTGGCAAGATTGTGTTTAGAATGATGAAATATTTATCATTATTTCCAGCATGATGAAATATCCTTATCATCATTCATCACTTGTGGAAAGGTTGTTTTTAGAATAAAGAAATATCATTATCATTCTGGATCATAACAAATTCTTATTTTGTTAGTCTTTTTAATACAATCTTTGCGTATTTCTGCAATATCTTTTGATATTATTTTAATCATTATTTGAAATATAATTTGTTGAAATTGTTGAAGTCATTTATTTATTTGGACATCAATCTATGATGATGTATCGTTCTCATTCCTATACGTGCCACATTTAGTGATTTTTTAAAGTAATTCAATAGAACTCGTCAATTCTTCTGATGATTATGAAGTTGATCTGCTTCTTCACTGAGCCAGTGTGCATTACTTTACCAAAGGAACACAAGACTTCCAATAAAACAAGTGAACTTTTACCACCTTTTGTCCTGTTGCGATTTTGTCAGGTAGGAGGAGTTTTTGAGCTTTTAATTTTATGTTGGGTATGCGGATGCTATCAGTGCTGAAAATAGGGTCAGCAGATCGAGTTCAGATTCCGGGTGGAGCTATTGCATTCACTTCGCACTAATACCCTTGGGAACGGCATGGATAAATCTATTATTTTTCCCAACAGTAGGTAAAATAGAAAGGCGGGGTGAACTCACAAACCTTGATCAGATAACCAGTCTAGGCTGAAAACAACTCTGAATTCAAAACCGTGGGAAAATAATGGAAAAACACCACAGTACCTTTCACAAGAACAGTCATTACAAGTCACAAATTACAAATAGTAAAAAAAAGGAAGTTATGGAGAGGTATCTTTAAAATATGTTTTTCTCAATTGTATTCTGTGTCTTAATTTGACTTTATTTCATGAGAGTTGGTGTGACCCCACTTTTTTTTCATAATCAGACACAATACAGATTTTATCTTTCGATATAATCAACTGTAACAGATTTTAGAATCTCTACTCGAATCACAGATTTTTAAGAAGTGGCTCGTCTCGCCTCCATTCAATTTAGCAATGCCTGCAATATCTTTTGTTTTGAAGATTTCTCTAGATATTGAATACATTTTTTTATCTGATACTCAATATAGTATGTGTAATGTTTTTTGTATTCGTTTCTGCACAGACTTGAACTTTTCGATATTCTTAAATTTTCTTATATCTAGAGAGAAGTTTAACCTTTACATTCTCTGCATTGAATGTTATGCATGCTCTTGTTGGACATATTTCCTTCCAGAGTAAGTTTAACTCTGGTAATTTTCAATACTGCTTGAGGTTTTACAGATCTTCTCTGACATGGTACAGTTATTTTAATCCTTTTGTGATTGTCTTCCAAATCCGTACGTTTAATTGCTGTTTGTTTTTGTTATTTCTTTTTAATTTCTTTGACAGATGTTCTTCATCGTGATTATCTGATCTTCGTAATCATTTGGATTGACATTTATTTATTTGCTCAATGTTGCAAGAAGTGGACGAATCCTGTCTTTAAAATGGGCGAATAGTTGGGATTGAAGTACAGGTGAAATTTGCCGGCTTATCATATATGTCTTGTACGAATTATTAGTACATTCTGGAATGTCAAATTTTTGTTAGTTTCTTTCTCTATACTGTACTATCTTGAAAAATAAAATTTTTCCTGACACATTATTACTTGTACATCTTCCTAGTAAGGCCATGGAATAATAATTTTATTGCGAAATAAAAATTGCGAAGATAGTTGATCTTAAGAGTGTCGTTCGTAAAGTACCCCATGTGTTCGCTATTGACAGTGGCGATATATTTCAAAACCTAACTGAAAATAAGAAACTTTTTGTTATGGGACCTTACCCATAATAACATAATGGACTATTCCATACGTAATAAATACTGCGCCTCAAGAGGAAGCAGGGGGTTCAGCCTGAAGTCTGGAGTGAAGTCCGTCAGAAGTCTCCCTGTCAGTCAGTCAGAGCGAGCGAGTCAGTCAGTCGAGTCAGAGGCAGTCCGAAACAGATTCGCGTTCAGACCATTACTACTAAACCTGATTGTTCGTACTAACACTTTCTACCTCTCTGTATATATTCCTGTTTGTAATATATCTGTGTTATCCCATATCTGTGCTCGAGTTCTTTATTGGTTCTACCTTGGACTATCACTGTGGTGCAAGGAACCGGGCTATAACAGTGGCGACGAGCGATTCGAACTCATTCGGTGGAAGAAAAAAAAAATTTCTTCGCCACACCATAACAGTGGCGACGACAGATTCGAACTCATTCGGTGGAAGAAAAAAACATTTTTCGTTTGCCACAGCATAACAGTGGCGACGAAGATTCAAACTCACACGTGAAGAACAAACAACAAAATCCTCTTGAGTCAACATAACAAGTGACGACGAAGAAACTCCTAAAAAGGAAATACAAACTCTATACACGGAGGACTTATCTTTTTGCTATACGTCACACATAACAAGTGGCGATCTGGAAAACCTTTAAAGAAAAATAAACCTCCTACTCTTTTGTAGTACGTAACAGTGGACGACGATTAAATTCTAAAAAAAGAAAAAAAATATTCTTTTCTTGATATCAAATTTCACTGACAACAAAGGAACGTTTTCTTTGCAAGAACAGGCTACAGAATATCAGGTTACATAAAAAAAATACGTAACATGGAAGATTTTAAGTCAACCATTATGAAATCCAGTTTAAACAACAACAAAGGTACGAACAAAAACATTTGGAAATGCAAGAATTATTGATACGTGCAATGGCAAATAAGGAGCAAAAACTCGAGAACGAATCAGTTCTCTCTCAAGACGCTATTTGGAGTAATATCGAAGATTTCAAGTACGCACCCGACGAAGATAAACTTTTGCAAATTACTTCCGAAGGTATGAAGATCTATATGATTTTGACTGCAAAGATTGGTCAGACGGACGTAAAGTACGCCTTTTATTAAGAAAATTAGGCACAGGCGAATATACCAAATTCGTTGATTATATCCTTCCTAGAAAAACAAGCGAGTTAACGTTCAAAGAATAAGAATCTACAAAATTGCTAACGGAACTTTTCAGCCATAATACTTCACTATTTCATAAAAGATGGAAATGCATGAACCTTACAAAAAAGGATAGCGAAGATTACGTAACTTTCGCATCCATTGTTAACAAATATTGTGACGACTTCAAATTATCGGAACTCAGCGCTGACAACTTCAAATGCTTAATTTACATCCAAGGTCTGGTTTCAACTACAGACGCAGAAACGAAACGTAGAATACTTACTAAATTGGAAAATGAACAAGATTTGACACTTCAAAAACTAGCTGAAGACTGCCAGAGATGCGTCAGCGTGAAAAAAGACTCTAAAGACAGAACAAGCTGGCATAGCATACATACGCAAGGTACGAAGACAAACAAATTTTCCCTCCTCACAAACAAAGCAAACAAATTTTCCCTCCTCACAAACAAACCGAACTGATTTTCCCGCCTCAAGAACAGGTAAAACAAACATTTCTAATTATAATCAACATAAAAAGAAACCACCACCAAGTCCATGCTA
This sequence comes from Acanthosepion lycidas, assembly GCA_963932145.1. Classification (NCBI taxonomy): domain Eukaryota; kingdom Metazoa; phylum Mollusca; class Cephalopoda; order Sepiida; family Sepiidae; genus Acanthosepion; species Acanthosepion lycidas. The sequence continues at coordinate 19,185,674 of OZ010606.1, read as the reverse complement.
TCGTTGTGGGTCTTGGCATTGGGTTAAAGACTGTACATATCGTGCTAAAACTTGTCTGTCATGTAAAAAAATTGGTCACAAAAGTCCTCACTGTTGGTATAGAAAAGAAAGCAGAATAAGAATTACGAGGACCGACCAAGCAGATGAGACTAATATAAGAAAATATGTACAAGTTGCAAAACAGAAAAGTTAGGTTACAGCTGGATTCTGGCTCAGACTTAACTATCATAAATCTACAAACATGGAGAAAACTGAACAAACCTGTCATGTTAAAAACGGATAAAATTGCGAGATCAGTTACGGGGAGACAGATAAAGTTCGAGGGTGAAATAATCACAAACGTAACATTTGACGGAATGACGAAAAAACTAAAAATGTACGTCTTAAGAAATACCGAAAACCTATTCGGGACAGACTGGATGCAAAAATTCGAATTGTGGGGTCTACCTATTAACACCTACTGCCAGAATGTAAAAAGCTTATCAAATTAAAAGGAAAACTAAAAACGAGTTTCCCCGAAGTATTTTCGGCAGGTCTTGGAAGATGCAAAAAAATGGCAGCTAATATCAAAATAAAGGATAAAGTTCAACCTATTTTCAGAAAAAAAAGGAGTGTACCGTTTGCGTCAATAGAAAAGATTGACCAAGAATTATCTAGACTCGAAAATGCGGGCATATTGAAAAAAGTAGAGAACAGCAAATGGGCCGCATCGACGGTCTACGTTAAGAAGAAATCAGGAGAAATTCGAGTTTGTGCTGATTTTTCTACAGGTTTGAACGCAGCAATAAAGTACTACCACTATCCGCTACCCAGTCCTGAAGAAGTATTCACTAAATTAAATGGCGGAAAATATTTTTCAAAAATTGATCTAAGTGAGGCCTACCTGCAAATTCCAGTCGATGAAGAAAGTTCAAAACTACTATGCATAAGGGATTGTACAGATACCAAAGACTACCATTTGGAATTAAAGTAGCGCCGGCTATTTTCCAGCAGACAATGGATACGATGATGGCAGGACTAGAATACACAATAGCATATCTGGATGACATATTGATTAATAGCGAAAGCGTTGAACAACACTGGCAACATGTACAAGAAGTGTTTACGAGAATTCAAAGCTACGGATTCAAAGTGAAAGAAAATAAGTGTGATTTTTTCATGAAGGAAATTAAATATCTTGGCCATATAATAGACCAAGAAGGTAGACGTCCAGACCCTGAAAGGTCTACAGCAATAAAAAAGATGCCAGTTCCTAAGAACATAACAGAACTACAAAGTTTCTACCAGGAATTCATACCTCAAATGCATAAACTTCGCGCACCATTGAACGAACTGCTAAAGAAAGAAAAAGTATGGCAGTGGACAGATCAGTGCCAGGAAACATTTGGAAAAAATAATCAAGACATTAACATCGGATTTATTTTTGGCACACTATGATCCTAAACTAGAGATTATTGTAGCAAGTGATGCGAGCGGCTACAGTGTCGGAGCGTGTATATTACATAAAATGCCAGATGGGACAATAAAACCTATCGCACATGCTTCTCGAACCTTACTACCAGCGGAGAAAAACTATTCACAAATTGAGAAGGAAGCTCTAGCAATTATCTTCGCAGTAACAAGATTCCATAGATACGTCTATGGTAGACACTTTACTCTGCAGACGGATCACAAACCGTTAATAAAAAAATTTTGTTCAAAAAAGATCTACCGGTGTACACTTAGATGGGGAACGATTCTTCTGAACTATAATTTCAGATTGGAATATTTACCAGCGAAAAGAATCGGGCACGCGGATGGTCTGTCGAGACATATACCAACAAAGACAGAGCCATTGGAAGATACGGTAATCGCAGCCTTTAGAAATGAAGAAGACATAAGAACAGTACTATGTTGTATAGTCAGAAACCTCCCAGTCACATTGCAAGACAAAAATGAAGCCAAAAATGACGAATTTATTAATGATACAAAAGCAAAAATAGAAAAAAATGAGAAAATTTCGGACAGCTTTTCTCTATGCAATAATGTGCTACTTTACAACGAAAGGGTTGTAATCTCCAAAACTTTACAAAAACGGATACTAAAGGATTTCCACAGAGGACACCCGAGTAAAAATAGAATGAAGTCGCTAATGCTAATATTGGAAGAATATGGACCAGGATATTTCTCAAATGGTGGAAATGTGCAAGGGGTGTAATTTAGCAGCTAAAGCTCCGCCAATCATACATAAGCCTTGGCCTGAAACTGATCGTCCATGGTCAAGAATACACGCAGATTATGCAGGACCAATTGACGGGTTCTACTATTTAATCATAGTTGATAGCTACAGTAAATAGCCGGAGGTGTTTCGGTGAAAAAATCCTACTACAGAAACGACCATAAATTTCCTCCACGAGCTATTCGCTCGGTTTGGCGTAGTGAACTTTTTAGTAACAGATAACGGAACGCAATTCACGTCAGCAGATTTCCAAGAGTTTTGCGAAATCTATCAAGTAAAACATATAAATCCCCGCCTTACCATCCAAGATCAAATGGAGAAGCGGAGAGTTTCGTGGATACTCTCAAAAGAGCATTACGAAAAGCGTACGATGTGCCTACGGAGAAAGCATTACAGCAATTCCTACAGGTATATAGAATAACGCCAAATAATGCGACACCATCAACATTATCACCAGCAGATATCATATTTGCTAGGAAAATCAGATCAGCGTTCGATAAATTACTACCAAGTAAAACAAAACAAGTAACACAGTCCTACACATCAAAAAGAAAATTCCTCCCAGGATAAAAAGTTTTTTTTAAGGCATACAAAAATAATACCTCTTGCTGGGAACAAGGGATAATTGAGAAAAGAATTGGCAATATGATGTACATAGTTCAAGGAAAAAAATTCTCACACAGAAGACACGTAAACCAAATAAGGAAGAGACCGTTACAGGATGCTAACGTTCCACCTCAAGATGAGGTATTGGACAGGATTTTCGACACATTCGATATAACAAGACCACAAATAATGTCAGAACCAAGAAAATCGTCTAGAAAAAGAAAATTTACTGAACCTTTGGAAATAGTTCCAAAGAAAAAAAGATATTAAAAAACCCCTGCTACGCAAAATTTTCGGAAGGGGAGTGTTATGGGACCTTACCCATAATATCATAATGGACTATTCCATAAGTAATAAATACTGCGCCTCAAGAGGAAGCAGGGGTTCAGTCTGAAGTCTGAAGTGAAGTCTGTCAGTCAGTCAGAGCGAGCGAGTCAGTCAGTCGAGTCAGAGGCAGTCCGAAACAGAATCGCGCTCACACAATTACTACTAAACCTGATTGTTCGTACTAACACTTTCTACTCCTCTGTATATATTCCTGTTTGTAATATATCTGTGTTATTCCATATCCGTGTTCGAGTTCTTCTTTATTGTTTCTATCTTGGACTATCACCGTGGTACAAGGAACCCGACCATAACACCTTTTAATCGATGAGGAAACTGTGAAATCTGTTATAGCTGATCATGTATGAACAGAAAAGGAGGTGCACCAATCCATTGGAAATAAGTCAAAATAACTGATAATACTGCCGAATAAGATGTTTTAAAGAAGTAACACACAAAACATCTAATATGTAAACTGGACATAGACACCAGAAACATTCAAGCGTCACTAATTAAGAAAAGGGAGACTAAAAACTCAAAAATCACTCAAAAAATAAAAATCACTTCGTTGGATTCAGAAATCAGTACAGGTGATAGTTTTGTGAATAAAATCGCTCTAGTTGAAATCCAATAAGGTTGGAAGCCATTTCAATTCGTTGGTCAGTCAGTGCAGAACATAATTCTATAAAAAGGACACCATATACCGAGGCAAAATGAATACTGGGTATCGGTCAACATCTGACCACTAGATATTATCAAATACGACAGATATCTGAGAATAGCAGAAGAATACATCACTCGAAATTTAACAAAAACAAAAAAACTGACCCATCATCTAATAGTAATAACTTGAATTTTGTTGATTTACAGACACAGAATCCTTTTCTAATTGATACATAATTCAAACTAATTCAAAGCACAAAAAACAACTCCGGATAAGGAATATTTTGAAGGTTTTATTAAATTTTTCTTTTGTCTTTACAATTTTACACATCCTTTTGTAAAATACACAGTTTTTTTTAAAAGTTCTTCCATACATTATACACTTTATTTTTTAATAAACAATATCGAATCTATTTTATGTATTTTATAGAAAAACAAAAAATTTAACTCTTATTAAGTGTGAATTGTTACTTTAATTTATTTGGGCTTTATTTAGGAAGAATTAAAAAATATTTGCTTATCTATTAATGAATTTTTCATCAATTTTTATCTTTCAAAAATTAATGAATAGTCAAATAATTTTTTTCTAATGATTTTGTTAAATTACTGACACATTAATATGTTGATTGCTATGATTAGAAATAATCTTCATTTTACTTAAGATTATAGGATTAGAAAATGTTGATTCAAAACCTGGATAGTATTCAATAAATGGTTTCTATGGTACGCATAATTTTAAACTGTATTAGAGTTTGATGGCGACAGTAATCAGAGAAACTTTTAAATATATTCCCAGAGAAAACAATTCTTGAGCTTCATTTTAATAATTATGCAGATTTTTCGAGGAATATAATCGAAATGCTATTAACTTTGGTTTCGGTCACAAGCTTAAATCTCGCGAAATTTTGTTAAATGAGAAGCGAGACAATCAGCTCGTTGGATCCAGAAAATCACACTGCAAAATCACACTGCAAAAACAAGAATAACGTTTGTCAAATTTCACGTTTATTCAATACGTTTGTCAAATTTCACGTTTATTCAATACGAGGTGCATTAATGTTCGAATGAACTAAATATTTCCTTTGTGAAATTTTTCACTCAAAATATTATAAAACCAATTTGCGAGTGGAAATTTTTAAAGAATAATAATATTTTAAGTTAGAATTAAAATTCGTACATAGATATAAAGAGTCCTTATAATTATTATGTTTTAAATATTACATTGTAAAATCTTGATAAGCGTTATCATCCTTGTACCAAAAAGAAACCAATACAATCAAAATGAAAGTATTAGTATGTATAAAGATTGTTATGCATACAAGATCTCTCTCCACTTCTCTTTTTCTCCTTAGTAACAATATGCGCCATTTGTGCACTAAAGGAACTGACTGAAATCCAAGCAAGGAATTTAACACTAAGCTTTAATACGTGACATTTTATACAAATGACATTTTGAGTTAACGAGAAGATTCAAAGCACATCTTTTGCTCGTTCGAATCAGAAAAAGAATTTCTTTTAGATGTAGGCAGCTTATACGTTTGTGCTCAGATTGCTAAGAAAATGACATTACCGAGCTTAATGGAATTAATGTTATCAGGTGTACAAAGATTAAATTAGGATAAACTAAAGGCATCATAAAAGCTAGACACAGGCTCAAGGGGAAAACGTGGGTATGCTATAAGAATTTAAATCTTCAATATATTGATCTTTCGCCCCCAAATGTTTTTTGTTTCAAATGTGGATATATAAAATGTGGGATTATCGCCTAAAGATATCTTTAAATTGATGAACGGAATGCGTCAAGTTATTAATTTTCTCTATCAAAACATTAAGATTAATAAAACGTAAGATTTTATGAGCAGAACAAATTAGATGGATTTTATAAAGCTCTGATTGTGTCTTTCCATAAATTTAAAACATTTCCGTTTTGACTTCATGTAGGTGCAATCATTTTTAGATCGCTCCTCCTTTTTTTAAATTTAAGAACTAGATTAAAAAGAAAACATGCATAATTCAACGGATGAATGAATTACTAAAATCAAATTACCAATAGAGGGGAGGGGGCCGAATTGAGTTTACGATATATCAACACTTGTGGGGGTCATTGAATGACGAAATCAGTAGTGTGAGAGTTGACGTTATAGGTTTTCAGTTTTTCTGAAAAGTAATAGCGTTTGGCGTGTGCGTCATGTTTTTTGTGGTATTCTTATGAGAATCGGTGGTACATTAATTGCGTCCTGTGTATGCAGTGTATCTGAGGATGACTGATTAGCTCAATTATCGATTTCAGCATTAGTTGAAAAAAAAATATTTGACGGTCCTCATTAAGGAGCTGTTTCCTTGTCTGATGGTGTCCCTGGATCTGTTCAGCTGTATGGCCGTCATTAGTACTGTTCGGTGGTAGAAGATTTGGAGGATTAAAAAAGTATAGAAACTGTCTGCAATGATTATTGCTTCAAGCACTTTCAGCCAATTCATTAGCCATTTTCAGTATATTTTTTCAGTATATTTTTTATATATATTTAATCTCCACCGGAACCAACGGCATTAGTACGGACAACTCCTTAAGTATTACTTTCTGCAACTGTGACATATCGCACATCGAAAACTCCGCGTTCAAAGAAAAAAGGTACAAATACAAACAGCCAAACCATAAGTTATGTCGACGATATTTTTATACTAGCAAAAAATAGTAAAGAAATTGAAAAAAGAAATTATCATCTTTGAAAAAAATTCTGCAGTAAGATTCTCATACGAACTTTAAGGGATTAACAATAAAACTCGATGTACAACTCAGCACTAATGTGTTTAAAATCTCTTTAGATTAATTAAAAACCCCAACATTTTAATATTTCTGGCCATAACTATCAACTACCACCAGATAGTATGCTTCGTTTAATGGTCCTGCAAAGTCTGTATGTATTCTGGGCCATGGCATATCAGTTTTCGGCCAATGATGCATTTTTGATAGGCAGTGACCTCACTTCCAAAGCACAACCTCTGCATGATTTCACTAAATTTTCGATATCTTGATCCATTTTTGGCCAATAAATATAGCACCTCCTTAAGGGTTTCATTCTAGAAATTGTTTAAACATTTAGATACAGAAAAAACTTTAACCTCCCAAACATGCCCGTTAAAGTAACGCGAATTAACAGCGTCTAAAAAATTTGAAAGAAAAACTGTCCTCGTGAAAGTAATGTAGCTTCTTCCTTTAAAGTCGGTCTCCACCCCTCCACTCCTTAGCCATCTATATCTTGAGACTAGACACAATAAATTCGAACAACATCTAGCCGACACGTTAGAGTTAAAAATTAAAAATAAGAATTTGAAATGCTACATATGACACCTCACTTCCTCACTTCGTTAATTTTACGTATACTTGATGAGGTCCGTCAAAAATGTGTGAATTTCTTTTCATTTCAATTTTTGGAAGTAAAGTCTGATGATCCAGAGCCCTGTTAAAGGGGTTATGGTGAAATAATTTATTACATGGAATCTTAACGTGGTCTGTTTTTATTCAAACAAATATATATACATATATATATATATATATATATATATATATATATATATATATATATATATATATATATATATATATATATCCGAATGTAATGAGAACGAAAATAATATATAACTTCTAACATTCAAAGCATTTATTCAAAACAGGGCCCAATACCGATAGTAGGGCAATAATTATTTATTATAACTTTTTCATACAGACAAAAAAAGGTTAATCACTACAAAGATGCAACTTCGTTTCAGTGCATTTAAAATTGCTCTTCGACAGGTGAGAACTAAAATGGTTATGAACAATTCTGTTTGTAAGCAAGCCGCATGTGAAACGTCACTTGCTTTTTTGAATTAGTAACAGCAACTGGAGTGAATGAATCTGAAGTCTAATTCAAACTGAAATAAAATATAAACCTAGGCCAAGTTTTGTCTAAAACATATTTATCTCCTCACTTTATCCATTTCTATTTACCTCTATCTCTCTCTCTCTCTGTGTGTGTGTGTGTTGTGGTAAAACCCTCCTACAGTAGAATGAACTCTCCCTTCTCTCATAAATACTAAAGAGCAGTCTGGTGAGGAGAGCAGTAGATGCAGTGCTAGAGAACCTTATTGCCTTTTACTTTTGCGAAGTATGTGTTTTGACAAGCTCAAGTCTGAACATTTAAGGTTTTTCATTTTTATTTTCTAAAACTTTTCATTTTTCAGTTTTCTTTTGTTCTTATTTTGTGCAGATTTATTTGTACAACTTTTTCGTTTCTTTCGTGTTTATTTCCTTTTGTTTGTATTTTTACCTCTCCCCCTGTTTTATTTACCTTTTTCTTTTTCTTGCGTGTTTATTGGTCATATTTTTTATTTTTCCACGTTTTTCATTTTATTTGATTGTTCACCATTTTTTCTTACTCATTTTGTGCCTGCTTTAAAAATATATATATAGAAACAGGCCAAGTCTTATTTGTTACGCCGTGGTGGCTATCTGCTACCATGAGTGAAAATTTAACTACGCCGCCGGAACAGATGGAAAATACGTCCCGACCGGAAAAACGGGCCTGGGTGGAGAGTCGCCCAAAGAAAAAAGATGCCAAGTATCATGAGGAACAACGTGGTAAATTTGATAAATACCTACAAGGCAATGAGTTCCTCACCATTCCGGAGGCCTTGGAAGATAAGATTTTGGCGTTCGCTGCGAACGCCAAAATCTTATCTTTACTGACTACTTCGAAAGACATCTTGCTTAACCTATGTCTAATTACCTGGCCCATGTAGCACTCGCTAGTCAAACGCTCCAGAGCCTCCCTAGCTAAGGATATCTCCAGTGGATCCCTCCAGCCGCCTCCCGGGAAAAAACTAGCCTTAAGCGTCTTCACCTTTTCAGCTCAGTCTAGGGCGAGCCGTTTGCTGAAATCAGTGGTGAACGACCTAATCTTACTCTTGTCTCTCCCACCACTTATTCCCGATAACCGCCCCCACTAGCTCCCGCTGCACTAAGCTAGTTAGCCGCTCCTGGAAGTCCCGCCTGTCCAGTAAAGACAGAACTTCCAGTAACCAGCCATTCTAAGCCTACGATCTAACGCCACCCGGGCACAAACGAGTTTGTGATCCGAATTGCCTACCCACTGGAACGTAGGACAATCTATCAAGTCTACGTTGGCTCCTCTAACTAACATTCTATCCAGGTAGCGGCAGAGGTCCATCCCCAACCGGATCACCAGGGGTGTGATCACGCTGTTGAAAAAGGGCAAGGGTGTTGGGGAAAAACTAGATGATTATAGGCCCATAACTCTGCTAAACACAGAGTTAAAGATTTTGGCTAAGATCCTACAGGAGCGTTTGCAGTCAGTTGCCGAGTCTCTGTTGGGTCCTGAGCAGACTTGTTCTGTGAGGAGCCGAACAATTCAGAGCAACCTGTATCTGATCCGCACGATCATAGAAGGAGTCAAAGAAGACGATGAGGCCGCGCTGATCAACTTGGGCCAGTCCAAAGCATTTGATAGGCTTGACCATCGCTACCTTGCTGCTGCCCTGATTCGCACCCGACTTCTGCCGCTGGATAAGTCTCCTGTATCATTCCCCCAGTGCTGTGGTACAGGTGAACGGGAAGCTGTCTGATGCTTTTTGCGCTGTCCACTGTCGCGCCTACATTATGCTTTGGCGTTGGAGCCTCTCCTTCGCCGGCTGAAGGACAGGGCGTGCAGTCCGGCCCTGCGTGGAATCGCCGTTCCTGGAGGGGCTCGAGCCAGGGTTTCCGTGTACGCCGATGACGTATCTGCTTTAGTATCGTCCCGCAGCGACATTGAGGCGGTACTGAAGGCGCTTGATCGGTACGGAAAATATTAATAGGGGCCAATATTAAGCGAGACAAGTCGTCCGGCATGCGGTTAGATGTCTGGAAGGGGGTCGATCTTCCGGGACCCTTCGGTTGGACGGACGGTCCTGTCCGCATTCTTGGAGTGTGATTTGGACCCGACCTCCTGCTGGAGAAAATTTGGTCCGAAATACGAGCCAAGGTCGATGCGGCCGGTCAGACTTGGTGTCGACGGAGGTTGTCTGTAAAGGGCAGGGCGGAGGCGTGTGCCACTTACGTTTTCCCTCTTGTTCTTTATCGATTGTCCGTACTTCCTCTGGGGGTCGCGAAGGATCCTCTACGTGAGCGACTCAACTTGTCGGAGGAGGAGTTGCGCTTTTTCTGGTCTTGGGCGCCAACGGCGGATTATCTCAGTAACCCTGAGTTTTCGCTTACCTGGCAATTGGTTCGGAATCGGCTGACAAGGCCTTCATATGTGGCATGGCGGATTTGCCAGACTGCGAACGTTGTGACCTTGGTTTAGAGGAAACGGCTTCGCACGCCTTCTACTATTGTCCCCATGTCCGCCCCTTATGGGACCATGTCGGCGAGTTAACTCTTTTAGTTCAACCTACGTCACACCGGGGTGGTTTCCTGTTAGACAAAGCTTGTCTAACCTAACCAAGAGGAGGATTCCTCCTCTTGGTTAGGTTAGACAAGCTTTGTGTACCTAGTTAATGTGAGTAAATGTTGTTCTTGGCCTGTTCCCGACTGCATCTTTGGTTATGATCCAAGTCGAGATTTCCAACCTCCCCAGTTTGTTTTGGCTCCCTTTTTCATCTCGACTGGGTCAGTTTTTATATTTCCCATGCCCGTATATATTTCTTCTTTTCCCACACCCTTAGCGAGAGAGCTTCTTGATTTTGTTTCAATGGGCAGAATACAGCGGCCTCTCCTTTTTGAAGGTTGGATGGGCCCTACTAACATCAGTTATGTTTAGTTTCCTTTGTGTTTATATTTAGTTTGTTATTGGGTTCATCTCCCTCCCTTCTCATTCTTCATGAGCAGATTTTTAAATATGATAATTTATTATCATTAAATTTGTATGGTATGGGGCGCGTTTTGTATGTTTCCCTTGAGAGAATACGGTATTATGTTCTATTGATTGGTGACAGACAACTTTTTATGGTGAATGCGAAAATTGTAATGAGTGAATGGGTCGTGAATCGGATTAGCTAGGTATAAGATAGTTAGTGATGACCCGCCTCAACCCCTCCCCTTTTTCGGCCTTGTGCCACAAGTATGTATTTTTACATAATAAATACCGCAGTAGACGCAGTACTAACCTACCGTTCGGACGTACACCGCTATCTACTTATTATTAACACTCTTGCTTTGTATATATCTTCAATATACTTGTTCAACCTACCTTCGTCTTCCGTGTCTTTCTTCCTGGCCCCTAAACAGGCCACAACTGTCTCTCTCTGTCTGTCTGTCTGTCTCTCTCTCTCTCTGTCTCTCACACTACTTTCCATCACACATTTCGCTTTGATCCTGGTTAGAAGAGAGAGGGAAAGAAGGGGTTAGTTTTGTAGTTTGTCAGTGCAGTAACTTTTGGCGAGTGGACTTGAATGGGTTCATGACTTATGTCTTTCTCATGTCAAAATTTTGCACACTGCTCCCAATCAATTGTTACACACAGAAAAGCACACACACATTATATATATATATATATATATATATATATATATATATATATACTCTTACGGTGTGCTATATTTATCGGATAAAGTGCTCAATATCAGAGATAGAGCGTGTGTAAATATAAAAGTGAACATTGAAGTCAACACTTAGAGACGACAGGCTGTTTCATGCTAGACGCAATCGCCAGGCCACATATATATCTGTGTTTGTGTGTGTGTGGTATATTATATGTATATTGCAAAGCTCTTCTATGAATTAAGCCCTCTCAGTCATTGCTGTGTTTATTCGAAGACTAAGTACGTAAAAATTCGGCTTCCTCTCTACCGGTAAAATCCGCCTTCCTGTCAGGGGTAAAATCTAAGACTGATGCCAAATCAGTCGAGTTTCGATCCTGGCTTTCTGATGAGCTGTTATACCGCGAAACAGTTTGTCTGTGGATGACAATATATATACATATACATATCTCGATGGCAGCTACTCTTAAAAAGGACCTCCAATCAGTGGTTAACTGAAGAAGGAAATGACTTGCAAATTAACTCCTCCAAAACAAAACTGCTTTGATTTAATCACAATAGAGAACCTTTTCTGCCTACCATTTATGACAAAGAGAGAGAGTCGGCGAAACTAAAATAAGTGTTAACGAAGCGTAATGATTTGATTGGGAAGAGAGGATGGAAATAGTAACAATTGGGAATGCTTCGAGTTGCAGTTAACTGTGGCTATGATGAAATTAACGGGAAATATTGAAGGAAAAGGTCGTGAAAAATTCTTATTATTTATTTTTTTTTTTTTTAAGAGGTCACCGAAAATTAAATTTTTTCTCCTGTTTTTTTGTCGTTTTTTTTTTTTTTTTTTCGGACGTAAACAATGAAAGGCCAGATATCCTGGCGACCAATATTTCTGAACAAGTGGCTGACTATTGTTGGAGAAGTTAATGCGTCCTGGCGAACAGGCTACATGGAAATATGTGTGCGGCCAGTTGAAATTGAACAGAGGAGAGGGGAGACGAAGGGTGGCAGATAATGACAATTCTCGGATGGCGATTGGCTGTCCCGAGGCTACTCGGAATTATGTGGGCGACCAGGATAGAGTTGGCCAGAGGTAAGGGAAGTCAAGGTTGGCCGATAACGACCATTCTCGGGTGGCGTGTGTCTGTCCCGTTTGGGCCCGCTCATGGGGGTGTAAGTGAAAGTGTCCACTTGGTGGAAGCTAGAGTGTTGCTCAGAGTAGCAGGGAGTAACAAGAGAGTCGCAGAGAGTGGCGAACAGCAGAGGAGTAGGGAGTGACAAAAACCATCTTCCTCATTTACAAATCTGCTATTGAAGATGAAATTACTGGAAAGTAATTGAAACTCACCTGAAGCGAGCTGAATGTGTAATGCTCCTCATGCCAATGACACTTCCACCGAGCTTCACTACGGCATATGACTTCACTGAATTTGATGTGTTCCTCTCGAATTTTATACTGGGGTCATCAGGAGAGAATGTGCACCGTTTCGGGGCCTTCCTCTCAACGGTTTCATTTGCACACCGGCCCCCCTCACTGATGTGAGGCCCCATTATAACGATATACAAGTGTTGTAGATAAACTAGTTCAAATGTGTAACGGCGAAATTAAATTTACGAAAATTCCGAAAAACGGCAAACCTCACGTTCTGAAAATGCAACGTGAACCTCATTACGCATTCACGATCAGTCATGTCATGCTGTCATGTTCGCTGAAACACTCCACGGAGTATTTCGTTTTTTCCATATCCACATAGAACTATTTTCTGTTACTTCTATTAGGCGTTTTATACTTTTGGCCCTATTACGCCCTTTGATTCCAATTTGGCCCAGAAATTGGTACAGAGTGCCTGAAACGAAACCCCTTGCTCCAATTTCCACTGCTCTAACAATTGCATTATACCCCTCCTTTATTAGCTCTGACTTTAGATTTTCATATTTATTAGTTTTATAATCGTGGCTTTGTTCCATCCGGCATTCATATGGTACTGTTAATTCAACCAGGATGATTTTATGGTTCACCCTTGACAGAAGAACAATATCTGGTCGCAGACCTTTACTTGATATTATTTTGGGGTAATCATTACGTCAACCAGGAAGGTCTGCAGATACCTCCCAGATGCCACCAGAACTAAGGAGATTTAAATGACATTTGCTTGTTTGCTTAGAGCCGACATATCTTTTTCCTTCTGCAACAAATTCCTGGGCTGAATTAGATGACTCAGACTTCATATACTTCTTCATAATTTTGACCAGCTCATCCAAAACACTATTGTGCCTCCATGTATATCTGCCATTGACAAGGGCTGTTTTACAGGAACTAAGAACATGTTCTAATGTTTGTGGCTTTTCCTTACACAGGGGACAAGTGGGATCACTCTCTTTTTTCCATTTAACAAGATTGTTCTTAGATGGTAGCAGGTCATACGTGGAACGTATTAAATAGCTCAACCTAAGTGGAGCCATCTGCCAAATGTCCTTCCAAGTAATAGATTTCTGAAGAGCCTCCTCCCAGTTTGTCCATTGGCCTTGTTGGGATTGTTGTACTCCTTTTACGAGTCTTTTTTTATCCTCTTCTTTCATCACATTTTCGATGACCATGTCACGGCGATCTTTACCAGAAGATTTCGACCACCATTGCCTTTCATTTAATCCTAACCCTTGTTTCCCTGCTTGAGTGTATCCGATGACTTCATTGAAAGCTAGATTGTCTTTAGCACTTGTTATCGTCTCTCTGACCTTCCACTTTCTCCCTGTTTTTAACGTAGGTTTTAAAGCTTTTATTGCTTTATCCTTGGAATCATCCAACATCATTTGAAGTCTAATTTTTCCGGATTTATACTCTTCCACAATCGATTTAAATGGCAACTTTAGTTTTGCTTGTCTGCAGTACAAAGCGATATCAGACAAACCTGGAGGCAAACCCAACCATTTCCGGATATATTTGTTTATTTTCCTTTCCATTGACTCAATTGTACTCATTCCAAATTCGTACACAAGTATGGGCCATAGTACCATTGGAATGAGCACATGCTCTAAGCACCATACCTTGTATTTTCCTTTTAGAGGACAAAGATCTATCTTATGGAGATCTTCTTGTAATGACCTGGATGTTTCTTTTACTTGGTTGGTATCTTTTAAGGATTGATCGTACCACCGACCTAAACTTTTCACTGCTTTTTCTGATACAGTAGGGACTCTTTGGCCACCTACTACAAAATTTATGTTTTTGTTCAACTTTCCTTTTCTAAGAGAAAGACTTCTGGACTTGTTTGGTTTACATTTCATTCTACACCAACTTATCAGGTTGTCCATCAAGCTTAATATCTTGCGAGTTGAACTTACTTTGGATGAGAGGATTGTAGTGTCATCCATGAACGCCTTCACTGGTGGCATTTGACAACCTCCACCAAGCTCAACAACATCAGCCTTGTTGTTTGTCGCTTTGAGAATCAGTTGCATTGCTAGAACGAAAAGTATTGGTGACACTGTACATCCCATCGCAATTCCAACTTCAAGTCCGTTCCACTTAGTCGTAAAGTCTTTTGTAGTGAAACGCATGAGGAAACCATCAAAATAAGTTCCTAGCATAATAGATACTTCCTCAGGAATATGGTACATTTGTAATGATAATTGTATCATTTGGTGAGGTACTGATCCGTAGGCATTAGCTAAATCCAACCAAATGACGTCCAAATCTTTCCTTTTCTTTTTTGCTTTTTGAATGGCTTCCCAGATCATGCTTCCATGCTCTAAGCAACCAGCTATTCCTGGGACACCACCCTTCTGAACTGATGTATCGATATACTCATTATCGAGAAGGTATTTGGTCAACCTCGTTGCCAAAACTGCGAAAAATATCTTTCCTTCTACATTGAGAAGCGAAATTGGCCGAAATTGACTGATGTCCTTGGAATTCTTTTCTTTGGGTATGTACACCCCTTTCGCTATCATCCACTGTTGGCTGATATGGTAATTTTTCCATGCTAATTTTAAGTTAGTATGTAACCATTTACGAAGAGTAGGACATTTTTTGTACAGAAGAAAAGGTATTCCGTTAGGGCCAGGTGCAGATTTATTCCTACTTTTGTCGACTATGCGTTTTATTTCTTCGCGTGTGGGTGGTTTCATATCAAACTTCACTTTAGGAACGGCTGGCCAAAATAAGTTTCTATTATGATCTAGAGGAATATGTCGTTTAGGATCAGAGTACATACCTCTTAAATGTTCCTCTAGAACATTTTCCTCTATTTTAAGCACACCTGATCTTGGTTGATCAAATATATTCCTTGCATATTTGTACGGTTCCTGGAAGAAACGCTCTTGGTCTTTCCTTCGTTTCACTCGTCTCTTTCTTAAATTTTCAGCTCTGCTAAGAGCGTTGTGCTTCTCTTTAAGGTCCTGCCAGATTTTAAGCAATCCTTCTTTCTCGTCAAAATTTGCGAAACGTATTTGTCGTTTTAGATTTCTTTTGTTTCTCAAATCTTGCATTAACCGTTGACGCCTGTTCTTTTTGGGTGGTGGCTTATCATTTTCCTCCTTCTCTCCGTAGATTTCCTTACAAACCCTGTAGATTATTTTACTACTTTCGTTCAAACGTTCGTGATATTTCTTTATTCCCAGCTCTTTACGTAATGTTTTGCTAATGATGTTGTCTAGCATACACCACGCTTCCGAGTTCGATGCTGGTGGAAATTTGATTATATTCTATTATATTCTTACGTGCATTGAATATTGTTGACATATCTGGTCTTGTGCTCCTGTTATTCATCTCGAGGTTCTTGACAAGATTCAGAGTAGGATCTATAATGTAATTGATCCGGAACTGGCATCTCGACATCAGTCACTTTCTCACCGATGTGATCTGTTTTCCCTCTGTCTTTTCTACAAATATTTTCATGGCAACTGCTCAGACGAGCTTTTTTCCCTGATGTTCCGACTACATGAATTTATGCGTGCTAAGACATTGGCATCTAGATCCCAACGGTTTACTGTTGAAATATCTTAATACAACAGCCACTTCTACTCCAACAGTTTCTTTTCTCGCACTTCCCACCCGTGGAAGTCCCTTCTGTTTACTTGCTTTCCTGATAACTACAATCTTCAGAAATGTAAATGCAACGTCAATCGCAATTTTCTGTCTTAAATCCCGTTCATCTTTTGGCCTTACCTCAATCCTCTCCATACTCAGTCTTTTCTTTCACTCCCTGTAACCCTCTGCATATCAGTGGCATTTCGGCCTTGCTTGGGTCGAAATGTTTTTATATATATATATATATATATATATATATATATATATATATATATATATATATATATATATATATATATATATATATTCAAAGCCCATCCAAGAAACATCAAAAGAACGGTGAATAATTTTAATTTAAAAAGAGGGAAGAGTAGAGAGGAAAACTGTATCAGGAGTTCACCACAGGAAGAAGGGTCATCATTTCAACTTAGAGCTAAAGAGATCAATTAGAAAACATCCAACTCAGTTCATAAGACATTTGGCACGTGATACAGGAGTTTCATCTATGACAGTCCAAAGATCAGTGAAAAAAGATTTGAAAATGTAAAATTAATTGAAACGTGTGATATATCTTGTTACTCCAGTACAGAATGTTAGAAGGTTAGAGAGAGCGGATATCATCTTGAATAAGTTGGAAAATGATTCTGGAATAATGCATATATTTGAAATTTATTTCAATACTTCATGGACTTCCAATCCTTAGCTATGATTAATTAATGATGAACATGTCATTTTTCGTTTATGATCGATTTCATCACGATTCTTCTGTTAAGCTGAGAGAGTAATTCTTATTGCCCAAAGTAGAGTCAACAATGCTATAAAAGTCTGGGAGAATCCCAATAGGATATCTTTAATTATTTCTAAGATTCAATGGTTCAAATCTTAATCTAACAATCTTGGATAATTTTGGTGTTACACGGTTTGGACAATTTAGCTGATATATATATATATATATATATATAATCATGGCTTAGCTTCACAAAACGAAGATCAAGAGGGAGTCTGTACATGTCGCTTTCAGGCACGTTTGTGACTAATAAGTCCAATGCGGGACAGACATACACGCCCGCAATAGTTGCAACTGAAAGTTCGTCCTGGGCTCGATGGCATAGAATTGCAGCAGTATTTCCTCCTCTGCCTCTTGTACCTGAGAAGGAATCCTGCAGGTATTTTCAAAGAAGGAGACAGCATGGTTGGTGGTGAGACGCCAGGCGTCACAGCTCTCAGCTAGGATTGACCATTGGCAATGTTTGATATGAGGTATCAAAGGATTTTTTCAGGTAATCGCTCTTTGAATCGCTCTAAGCATGCGATGATTCTCCATCCTGGAAACATTTCAATCCTGGCGTAGCTGAGACTTCAGCAGCATGGCCTCAATGCTGGTAATCTTCGCCTTTTCAAGTACTTCAATATTGGTGTTAATGATTGTGCGGAGACAGCGCTGGTGGAACCGTTCGAAAAGCCGCAAATATTGTCGGTAAGTGAACCATGACTTTGAGCGAGGACTTTAGGAGAGTGGCGAGGACGAT
Organism: Acanthosepion lycidas; assembly: GCA_963932145.1. Taxonomy (NCBI): domain Eukaryota; kingdom Metazoa; phylum Mollusca; class Cephalopoda; order Sepiida; family Sepiidae; genus Acanthosepion; species Acanthosepion lycidas. The sequence continues at coordinate 19,167,796 of OZ010606.1, read as the reverse complement.
AGGTCTATACACTCTGATCTTAGTGCCATTCTTCAGGTGTCTGTTGTACCACACATGTTTGTACAATCTTGTCAACCTCCTTGTCGATCCCAGCATCTGATGTAATGGTAGGTAAACCGGTGATATATATATATATATATATATATATATATATATATATATATATATATATATATGCTGTAACGAAGAAAATGGCAGCGATTTATCTCGTCAAACCAAGCGACAGCGTGTCGTATGTGTACTACTTAGAAGGAAAAGAAAGTATGTTTATTGTATTTAAAAATATAATTGTGGCACAAACCCAAGACTATCCTGCACCTAGCTAATTTGATTCATTGTTTCTTACAATTGACTCATCACCATTCAATCCAACATATACCACAATGCTGCGTATTCACAGGGATCCTACTAAAACACCGATGACATAAAATCTAGTAATGTATAAACTGTCTTTTTTGGTTTTTCTTTTTTATGACAAAAATATATAAAAATATATGACATAAAATGAGGTGGGATATCCAATAACAAAAATTAAAGTACAACCAAACCTTCAAACTAATAATAAAATACGCTAGTAGATTCGTCCACTCAACAGTAAAATAAGAGTGGTCACTGTATTCTGCCGATAATCAGAATCAAGGGCTCAAGGGAGGAACAAAAATAAATTACTGAATGGGAAAGTCAAAACGGACAAAAACAAACTGGGGATGTTGGGAATTGTTGCAATGTGGGGTCTGGCAAGACACAAAACATAATTCGACAGAGTCAGTCGTGATGGTAGTATTCAATACTCAGAGAAGTCATTGCAATAATATTATCTCTTTACTTCTAGACAATTACCCACAGTTACTTATCATGAATGGAATGATCCATTCGTGATAGTAAGAAGGGTATTTGGATCTTACCACATCATCTCCTCTTTTGAGACTTACTTCCTATAGAAGTTATAGTTTTTTTCTTTTGAGCTTAAGATCCAACACTTCTGTAGGCTGTCTCTTCCTTTTACTGGAGGGTGTGTTTACCGGAGCTATCTGGGGCATCGAAAACGTCGGTTCCTGCTCTTGGATTCCTGTTCGTCCGAGTACCTTTTTTCTTATTTAATTTAAATGTCTTTTATGTACCCATGTACACCCTTTTATAATGTACAATAATTCTTCCGATATGTCTCTCGACTACCCCATCTTCCCAGCAATCCTTCCCATTTTTGTAAAGTATTTTTTTCGACGCGAAAATAGATAACAACGGACGGTGGTCCCTTTATAGGGTCGGACCTTCTATCGTCGATGATGAAGTTGTGAAAATTTTCACAGTAAATATTATTCCCAACGCCTCTTTCTCTATCTGGCTATAGTTTTTTTCAGCTGATAAACGCATGTTCTATCGTTTTTAGAGGACCATCTTTGTGCTTCTGCAAAATCAAAATTACGGCACCGATACCGTAGTTACTAGTGTCGCTCTCCACAATTATTTCTAATTTGGGATCAAAATGCGAGAGAAATAATTACATTAAAATCTTTTTAAATTTTTCGAATAGTTTTTTTTTGGCATTCATCGTCAAATTCCACTTGGAGGCAGTTTTTACTAAATTATTTAATGGTGCCCACAAAAATGCATGTTCGGAATAAAAAAAATTTGCGAAACCTAAAAATGCTTTTAAAGATGACACATTTTTGGAGAAGGGCATATTTTGAATCGCACTTGCTCTTGTTGGATCTGCTTTCCTACCGTTTTCGTCGATGATTTGGCTCAAATATTTAATCTTCATCTTGAAAAATTCGCATTTCCCATCACTCAATTTAAAGATGTATTCGTTTATTTTTTGGGATGCCACATTTACATTTATGCTGCTCTCGATTTTCACTTTTTATTAAAATATCATTTAAATAGGCGATCGCAATGTTTAGATTGCTCAACACTGTGGCCATTACTTGCTGAAAAATTCCAGGTGCTACCTTAATTCTAAAGGGTAATCTGTTAACCTTGTATAATTCCCTGTGGGTAGTGATTTTTAACAGTTTTTAACATTCTTCGTCAACCTGGACTTGCAAATATGCATCTGACAAGTCCAACTTTGAAAAGTACTTTCCGCCATTTAACTTTGTGGAAATTTCTTCTGGGCTTAGCTTTAGGCAATTATAAGCCTGTAGGCAATCATTCAGAGAGAAATCGTAATATTCACAGATTTTCATATTTTTCTTTTCACATAGATGGTCGGGCAAGACCAATCGCTATAATCCACTTTGAAGATCACTGCCATATTTTCCAATCGATCTAATTCCTTGTTTATCGTATCCAAAGCTGAAAAAGGCACATTCCTCTTTGGTCTAAAGATTGGTAATACATTTTCCTTTAACTCAAACTTGGCGTTAGTTTTTATGTATATTCAGAAAAATCGTTCAGGAAATTGATTTTTCAATTCTTTTTTTTCGCCTTTAAGAGTTACTAGAAGAGCCATCCACTTTATTACAAAAAGATCCTATAAACTGAACAGTTGCATCCAATCTGTTCTGAACAACTTATAAGTTCTTTCCATCACGAATGCTTTAGCTTTCGCCATTTTCTCACAAAACGATACATCTGAGCATTTTTTGTGGGTGGGGGATGTTAATATTGGCTTACCGATTCTTTCCCACGTTTCTTTCTGACCCTGTGAATAGCTGAAGCTTTATATTTCTTCTATTTATGCTTACGATTATAAATTTTCTTTTTTGATCCTTGTCTGTTGTCGAAGCTACGTTTACAATACTTTTTGTTCATTTTTTTAACTTTACAATGCGAACTCTTGTGTACCATATTTCCTCAATCGAAACATTTTTTGTTCTTGAAAGGGCGGTTCTTTTTTAAATGTAGTTCGCCGCATCTGTAACATGCATTTGATTTTGCAAAGTATTTTGTTTTCCAATATACTTTGGGACGAACCGAATTTATATGAGATACATCTCTTTCTTCAATTCTAGCCGTATATTGTCGTAAGTTCACTATTCTTTGACACTCTTCAGATACAGCTTGCAAGATCAATTTTGATTCCTGTTCAAGCTTATTCAAAATTCTAGAACGGATTTCCGCATCCCTATTTGTTGTCAACCCTTACGCCAAGATCAAACACTAAAAATGTCGCGTGTTCGCTTAACTTAAACTTTTCACATTCCCTGTTTACGATACCAGTATAAGTGGTAAAATCTTCATTTCTTTTTTAAAAGATGTAGGCATTGTATTGAACAATGAACTTCGTTCATGAAAACTTTACTCAACAACATAATAGTTTCTTCAAAGGACAATTCACTCGATTTTTTCGGCAGGATGTAATTCACATATTTTTCGTGTGCGCCTGTTAAAAACAAGTTAGTTTCTTTATAACAGGCGCACATTTACCTCGTTCGACCAGCTTATACAGTCTTTTCTAAAGATTTCGTCATAGCGTCTGTAGTATGCTGCAAATGTAACCTCTTCATCGGGGTTATATTTAAATTCTTCCATTGCATTTACTACTGAGTCCTGTGAGAAAAAAGTATTTTCGTTACTTTTACTCTTCGTAAAATGTTCTAGTATTTTTTGCTGTTGTTCTTGTTGTTTCAACAATGTTTCCTTGAATTGTTCTTGCTGTTGTTGTTCTTGCTGTTGTTTTATTCATTCGAATACTATTGCTTTCAAGTCTTCCATTTTTAATTGTTTGACTTCAAAATTTGCATCTAGGTACCTCCGTGAAATCGCTAAAAATGAGCATAGCATCATCTAAAAGACGCCAAACTTAACGAAAGCAAAATTTTATCGTCTAAATGTTTATGTTATTATTAAAATTATTTTTTAATTATTTTCTAAAAAAAATTTCATTCTTTTTAGAACATGTTAACTTTTGATTAAAAAAATTAAATCTTTGTTTCTCTTTGTGTCAGCGGAACTACTAAAATAACATAAAATTTCAGCGCGTTCTTTTTCTGTATAACTAATTTTACGAAAACTCTATAATTTCAATTTTGGACAAATTAGTGATTATATTAGTTAAAAGCACAAGGATTTCAGGAAACCAAATCATGTTGTTTTTTTTTTTAGTTCGAACAACTCCACCTGAAAATCATCTCTGAATTGTACCATACAAAACACAATAAACAAAGATATTATTTAATTTCAAATGCTTTTAATTGCTCTTATTTGTTTTAATGAATATTGATAATATTGTCTGAAAGCAAAAAAAATTTTCGATGAAAAATGAATTTTTAAAACAATTATTTGTATTTCTTAAAATATCTTATTATTTTTACATTAAATGTTGTTAATTCATCTAAAATTAGTGAAAAGTTTGTACAATTTAGTCAATGGTATTATTAAGTAGATTTATAACTTCAGATTTATAATTTCCCAAGCCTCTTACAAAACAATGAATATCAGTATATAAAAAAGATATAAAATGTGTCCATAAAAACGACTGTAATTCTAATCTACGGAAGACCAAAAGTATCATGGATGCAATAAAAAAAACGTCACTTGGATTGAGTTTCTGTCTAGTATCTAAGGGTTGTTCTCCACTGTTTATGGCTTTATTTTTGCAAATTGTCCGTGCGAAACACGTGTGGAGTATTTTATTTTCCCTTTTTAATTTAAAAAGAAAAAACAAAAAATATTTAAGACAATGTTGTAGGATGCTTGCTTAGTTTAGTGTTGAAGTTACCAATGTAAATGGTGTTTGGTTGAAAAGATCAATGTGGCTACGTGTTGAATAAGCATTTAGCATTCATACATATTTTAAAACATCAAGGAAAAACAATGAAGAACCAATTTGTTTCAACGAATAGACATATATATTAAAATCAACAACAAATACAAGGTAGTTTGTGTAATGTGTGAATAGGGAGAAAAAAGTAGTTCCCTTTTATCTGTTAGTCAATTTAGGAAATGTTTTTAAGCAAGTTTTTCTGAGTATAAAGTTCAGAGTTCTGTGTTAAAATAAAATGTATCTTCAGAAGATTGTACAGTTGTGTGTTTGTAACTAACAGAGTTGTTTCAACTTGGTTTGTTCACAGAGAACTGATGATGTATCAAATTCAAGTTCTGTATCTGTGTGTATGTGCGTGCGGAGTGAGTAGAATGAATAACACGTGTGAGTAGTCGAGATCTACTGTCTCTGTTCTGTACTCTACTGTGGTACTGGTACTACTGGTTGATTTGGGAATGTATCCGAATTTATATTACTATTGGTGGCTCCCAGCACGAACGCGGGATAAATTTTTGAAGGAATACGAAAAATATTCGATTGGATGAAAAATGAACCAATCGGTGATTTTATAACAAAACTTGTTTGCGAGCAAACTGTAGGAAAAATTTCAGTGTGGTGAAATGCGATCGGTAAATTGTCCTATTATTTTTAGTATATATTAATTGACCAATCACACTTGAAGAAATGTAGGCGTGGCAACATAGTAGTAGTCACTACAATCTCGTCTGCTAAGTGTTGTTGTCATCATCCGGGTCACGAGGTGTTAAAAAACAAAGCAAAACACATCAAGCCATTGTTCAAACATAAGTTTGAAAAAGAAATCCATATCAAACCTTTATTACAAATATTGCCCCCCACCCTTTTTTTTTAATTCTTTGCTCTTTTGTAAGTCGTGGGATTTACAAACTGATGAGAGAATGTTCTATTGCTAGCTGGCTGGCCTTTGACCCAGATATGTCAAAGTCAATTTGGTTTAAATTTCCTTATCGCTGTTTTTTTTTTTTTTTTTTTTTTAATTTTTTTATCATAGCAGATCTGAATTGACTTTATTTAAGTTGGGTGGAAGGCTATAGGGGCCCTCAAACAACTGTGCAGCATTTGTATTTTAATTTTTTTTATAGTATCTATAATTTCTCCAGATAGTATCAACAAACTTATGGTGAAAGCTACATACTAAAAACAAAATTTAAAAAAAATGGAATACTGAAAGGTTTTTCTTTTACTTTCATAATTACGAGGTACTACACAAGTAGGTTCACTTAAAAATGTCAATTCTGTCCTTCCATATGATAACTCGAATCTCACGTTAGCTGTCAATATGGGATCAATGTCCTCATTCAGCACTTGTCAATCGCCAACGATGTTAAGATCGGCTCCCTTTTATTTTAAACAGCATTTTTATGAGAAGAAAGTATGTAAAAGCTACTTTCAAAATATATAAAATAAACTTTTTTTTTTTTTTCAAATAAATTTTGAAAAACGTATTTTTGGACGAGTTTTAAACGAGGAATAACTGAGTTTACAAATTTTTAAAAAATGGCTGACTTGAGTTTTTTTAGTAATTTCGCTGACAAAAAAAAAAAAAGATTTTTAACTAAAATTTAAGACATGCTAAGAATGAGTAAAAAAATTCAAAAAATAATCAAAAAAATACTTCGGTATTTCTTCTTAATAATGAAATATAAAATAGCTAAAAAAAATTTCATCAAGTTTCAGGCCGTTCTTGTCATGCTATCAATTTTCAAGAAGGTACCTGTAGGGCACCGTGGGGTGAAGATTTGAAGAACACACTTGGGATTTACGTCAAGCGGTTGTGTAAATTTCCTTTTCCTTCCTGAGCGTCGCACTTCAGGAGAGACTTGGGGCATGTCGAGATCAAAGTGATCGAAAATTACGTTGATCGGCTCTTCACAGTTATTTTGTAGTGATTCCTCCGATTCCTTCAAACGGCATTTTCTGAGCTGGTTCCAATGTCGTTTGTGAGTGTTTTTCGGTCCTTGGACAATATTTGAAGAACACACGTGGCTTAAAATTTCCTGCTAGCCTGTCCAACTACATGAGAAAGTTGGACTTTAATTAAGTCCAAAGAAGACAAGAAAAAACAAACAAGACCGATTAATATATGTAAGCAAATATATGTATTAATAACAAATTAAACATGGACAGTTACATGGACAGAGTGCGTGTGGTGAATATTATGTATGTGTGTTGTGGTGAGTGTTCGTACGTACGTGTATTGTTCTTAGCGTGTTCCCAGAATTTGGGAAAGGCTGTATCTGTGAGAGCTCACATCTGCGAGGTGGTATAAGGCTGAAGGCCTGAGGAAAAAAGAGGTCGAGGCGAAGGGTAGCCAGTATTTATAGCCAGGGGAGAGAGACCCCTGGTGAAGGGTAAAGGAGCTGAGGAGGAGCTAACTCCGACATACCTATGTATATTTCAGTTTTTTTTTAATGTTTCCTTGCTTTCGGCGTATGTTTTTTCCAATGTGATGATAGCACAAGTTAAAAAAATGAATCTTTGTCTATCACTATTTGATGTGGGGCCAAAGTCGGGACCACAGAAGGAAAACACGGAACACGGATTAGATGTAAGAAAGATATATTCACAACAGGTTACAGAGATAGTGTAAGCGGAGCTTACTATATGTTAGTGTCCAATACTGGTAGTCGTACGCGGCTCTCACTGTCTCTATGTCTCTCTCTCTCTCTAGAGTGTTGTGTCGCATACTTAATATAGACCTGGAAGAGTCTATTGTGTAGGTAGTTCCGGTCTCACAATAATAATAAAAAAAAAAATAAAACTGTTAATATTTTTCCTCTTGGGATTTACGTCAAGCGGTTGTGTAAATTTCCTTTTCCTTCCTGAGCGTCGCACTTCAGGAGAGACTTGGGGCATGTCGAGATCAAAGTGATCGAAAATTACGTTGATCGGCTCTTCACAGTTATTTTGTAGTGATTCCTCCGATTCCTTCAAACGGCATTTTCTGAGCTGGTTCCAATGTCGTTTGTGAGTGTTTTTCGGTCCTTGGACAATATAGACCAGTTCGCCAATTCTTTGCTTTATGGTGCCTACTTCCCAGAATGTTATATTGTTTTTGTAAGCCTTGAAAAAGACTTTAACGCCAGGATTGAAATATTTCTTATGAGGCGATACGGTTTTTTTTTTAACTTTGCTTACCATGGAATAAATTTGTCGAAAACAGACTTGATTTTCCTTGCGAACATTGTTTCTGCAGGCGAGCTTCCCATAGGCGTGTTCGGATTAGGGGTTATCCGATACACCTGCAGAAACTGTTGCAATGCTCTATCTGTCGGTGTGATAGTGCCTTTTTTAAAGCCCTTTTTAAAGTGTCCACGAACCTTTCGGCCTGGCCATTAGACATAGGGTGGTACTGAGGCGTTGTAATGTGGTCCACCTGATATGACTTGCAGATGTCTCTAAATTCACTTGATGTGAATTGAGTGCCATTATCTGTAACTACACAATCTACCACGCCAAAACGCGCGAATAGCTCGTGTAGAAATCCGATCGTGCAGTTTGTGGTTGGTTTTTGTAGGACCTCAGGCCATTTTGAGTGGCTATCCACAACAATGAAGTAGTACATGTTGTCTATAGGCCCTGCAAAATCGACATGAATTCTTAACCATGGATGATCTGTTTTGGGCCATGGTTTGCACGTCGTGGTTGGAGTTTTTGCTGCAAGCGCGCATCCTTTGCATTCTAACATGTCTGCTATGTCCTTGTCCATGTTTGGCCAATAAACATAGCAGCGCATGAGGCTTTTCGTACGGTTCTTCCGGGATGTCCCATGTGAAAATCCCTGAGGATTTTTCTTTGTAGACTGTTTGGAATCACTACGCGGTCATTGTATAGTAGGACATCATCGCAGAGGGAGAAAACTTCAGGTACATTGGGGTTTTTTTTGCGAATTTTGCTTTTTATGGATTGAATGAATTCATCCTCCCGAGACATCCTTTTTATGTCGGCCAAAGTAACTGGGAGTTCTCTTATGGTACTCGCGATCATGTTTTTGATTTCACAATTTGTCCTTAGCGTAGCAATGATGGAGTCTTCAAAGACTTCTGTGTTTTTGGGAATGAGTCGCGATAAACTGTCTGCATGGCAAATATTTTTCAATGTTAGGAACTCTATCTTGAAATTATAGTTTAAGAGAATCATTCCCCAACGAAGTAGTCTATTTGCAGTATAGACTGGCAGAACTTTTTTAGAACCAAAAATTGTAATTAGAGGTCTATGGTCTGTCTGCAGTATGAACCATCTACCATGTAGATATCTGTGAAACTTTGTCAAAGCGAATATTAACCCTAGAGCCTCTTTCTCTATTTGGGAATATTGTTTCTCAGCTGGAAGTAGAGATCTTGATGCGTGAGCCACAGCTTTTCGCGAACCATCTGGCAGTTTATGTAAAATGCAAGCACCTATGCTGTACGAGCTTGCATCACTTGCGACTATGATGCCGAGACTAGGGTCGTAATGGGTGAGGGAGAGGTCCGAAGTAAGAGTTTTTTTGATCTTCTCGAATGCGTCTTGGCATTCCGGGGTCCATGACCATGGTTTGTCCTTTTTTAAAAGTTGGTTGAGAGGCCCTCTCAAATTTTGCATGTTCTTAATGAATCCTTGGTAAAAGTTAGCTAGGCCGAGGAAGCTTTGTAACGCTTGAACGTTATCTGGGGCCGGCATGTTTCTGATCGCGTTGCCTCTTTCTGGATCCGGCCGACGACCATCTTTATTTATGATGTGCCCTAAGTATTTAATCTCTGGTAAGAAAAAGCCTCCTTAACCTTAAATCCGTATTCTTGTATATTTTCGAATACGTTTATTATATGGTTCCGGTGCTCTGCCGTAGTTTTACTAGTAACTAGTATATCATCCAAATAGGCTGTTCCGTAGTCAAGATCGCCCAGCATGGCGTTCATGACCTGCTGGAAAATTGCAGGCGCAACCTTTACTCCAAAAGCAAGTCTGTTGTATTTGTACAACCCTCTATGGATGTTTATGCAGAGCAATTTGGAACTTTCTATCTGAAGGTATGCGTCCGAGAGGTCGATTTTAGAAAAAAAATTAAATTTCTTCAGGGCTTGGGAGAAGATAATGGTGATCTTGCAAGGCATCGTTTAACCCTGTGGAAAAATCTGCGCATACTCGTATTTGATTGGACTTCTTTTTTACGTAGACCGTAGGTACTGCCCACTCGCTGAAATCTGTTTTTGACAGAATACCTGCTTGTTCGAGTCTATAACTCTTTGTTGATTTGCTCTAGAGCAGAGAAAGGGACATTCCGTTTATTTTTGAATACCGGTTGTGCACCGTCCTTCACCTTAAACTTAGCTTTCATTTTAGTACATTTCCCAAGGCCGCCAGAAAAAACCTGGGGAAATTGTTGAGTTCCTTTTTTTAGATTTACCAAATTGGACGTTGTACTTTGTATCTTGCGACAAAATGTACTCATTGGACAATCCCAAAGATTGAACTTTTCTATCCAATCAGTTTCAAATAAGTTATCTGAAGTGTTCAATACATGAGCTTTTTGGTAACTCCATTTAGTGTTACTGTAATTATTACCTCGCCTAAAATGTTAATCTTTTCGCCAGTTACGGATTTTGCTGTTTTATCCGTTTTTAATAAGGTCGGCTTGTTTAATTTTCGCCAAGTACGCCAGTTAATGGTTGAAAGATCAGAAACCGAGTCAAGCTGGAATTTAATGGACTTATTGAAAATATCCACAGTTACATATTTTCTTAAATTCCTATCGACAATATTGTCAGATTGAGCTTGCCTAATTTTATTTTTGAGTTTTCTCGTTCTGTTGGCGTACCAGCACGAAGTTAAAGTATGCCCACTTTTATTACAATTTTTGCAATATTTTTTGTTCTTAACTGGACAGAATTTCATCCAATGCCATTTACCACAATGGTAACATGGTCCGGGCGGTTTCTTTAACCTACTTGGGTTTTGGTTACTGCGTAATTTAGGACATGAGATTTGCCTTTTGTCTTTTTGAGGGGAATAGGATGTAGACTTACTTCTGATTTTATTAATCTGAGCCACACCTGATTCCTCGATAGTGTTTGAGTCACACTTTACAGATATTACTCTTTGACAGTCCTCTGTCAGTTTTTGGAGAGTCAATCCTTGTTCGTTGTCAAGCTTGGTCAGTACCCGTCGTCTGACTTCGGCGTCTTCTGCTGATACTAGACCTTGTACGAAAATTAAGCACTTAAAATCATCGGCAGTCAGTTTGGCTAGTTTAAAATCATTACAGAGCTTGTTTACCGATGCTGCAAACGTTAGAAAATCTTGCTGGTTGTCTTTGACTGTGTTCAAGCATTTCCAACATTTGTGGAACAACGTTGTGTTAGGCCCGAATAGTTCCGATAGGAGCTTAATAGTCTCTGAAAAATCCAAGTCAGTGGTTTTCTTGGGTAGTATGAAGTCTACGAACCTACTATGTTCTGTAGTTCCCAGTTTTCTCAATAGTAGACGTACTTTTTTTTACTGGGTCATTGTTCACAGTCTACGTTGAAAATATCTTCGTAGCCCCTGTAAAAAGCCTCGAACGTTTTGCCGTGTCTCTGGTACGTATTCAAAGGTTTCCATTGAATTGTAGTTTGTACTCTGGGAGAATATTGTATCTTTTTCAGACTTTGAGCCTTTTAATGCATTTACGAGTAATTCTTTAATCTTTTTTCGTTGTAGTTCAGCATTCTGAAGCGTAATTTTTTGGAATTCCATTTGTTGTTTATGTAAATCCAAAAATAGTTGTTGTTATCTTTCTTCTGATTTTTGTTGCTGATCCAAATTTACTTTTAGCATTTGGGCAATTATTTTTTGAAAATCTTCCATATTTAGGCAGACAAATGACAGCGATTTTTTTGTTGCTTTGAAACCCCGTGTACCAAGGGGAGGTACACAAAAAATCTTGATAGATTTCTTTTCTTTTTTTTCCTTTTACAAAAAAAAAAAAATATGGACAGACAATTAGTTAAACTAAACTAATGTGTTTAGCTTTTTTGCAATTCTGCGGTTCCGTTAATTTTAACGTAATTGTATAAATTTTCGCCACACTTATGTATTTTTTTAGAGGTACAAAAAAGGGAAACTCACTTCAGTGAATTTGAGGGGAGAATAATTTTATGCCCGAGTTCAACTCAGTTACGTAAAAAAAAATTTAGAGTACAATGGTAATACTTCTGCTCTTGTGTTGTCAGTTTGTTTTACGAACAACTATTTTTTCTGTGTGTGGGTGTGTAAGAAATCGTTCTCGTATTGTTATTTGGACAGACTTTAATATTCCGTAGATGTCGAATCGCTAGTTCGTCACTGATATTTGGTATTGGAATATATATATATTTTTATATGTAGATGCTGGGTGTTGCGTTTAAATCGCTAATGTATTAATACCAGCTTAATTTCTCGTTCAACACTGCTGTGGGAATGCGTGGAGTTTCTGTGTATTTTTCGAGTACTCTGTCGCTATTGATATGGTGAGAACGAAATTCTCGAATCTTTCTGTCGCCACTGATGTCGGACTGGCAAGGTATTGCGGTTTTCGACGTGAATGCGTTTCTCGAATTCTTCGTCGACACAGATGTGGAACTAGTAAGGTATTGAGGTTTCGCCGTGAGTGCGTTTCTCGAATCCTCGTCGCCACTGATGTGGGGCCAAAGTCGGGACCACAGAAGGAAAACACGGAACACGGATTAGATGTAAGAAAGATATATTCACAACAGGTTAAGAGATAGTGTAAGCGGAGCTTACTATATGTTAGTGTCCAATACTGGTAGTCGTACGCGGCTCTCACTGTCTCTCTGTCTCTCTGTGTTGTGTCGCATACTTAATATAGACCTGAAAGAGTCTATTGTGTAGGTAGTTATGGTTTCACAATAATATTATAATAAATAGTGAATCATCCTCGTACCTAACTGTTGTTATGTGGGGTCTGGCAAGACACAAAACTTAACTCGACAAAGTCAGTCGTGTTATTATTCAGTACTCTGCTCGACCAGTCACTGCAGTAATATTATCTATCACTCCTAAACAATTACCCAGAACGTGAGCGTGGAAAAACATAACAACCGCTATAATATCATTATCATAGTGGAGACAGTCGAGGATATCTACCCAGTCCGCTCTGAAAGCCACGTCATTGAGAAATAGCGGATTCCGGATCAATCGCAAGGTAAGCAAAAATTCAGGGCCAAAAAGAGCGCAACTCGGTCGTTGACAAACCGAGCCACCAGCAGAATGATACCGGCGAGACCTCATCTACTAGTCTGTAATACAATGGTTCCTTGATCGTGAAGGTCACTGGACCGAGTAGTAGCACACGGTGAAGAATTCGAACTGCTTCCGGTGTTTACGACAGTGCTCAAACCCTGACTGGGAAGAGTGATAGTAAGGCTAGGGAAGGCGTCGCTAACACTCCTCACCCACAGCGAATCTTATGTCAATTTGCGGCAGAGGAAAACCAACCTCGAGGCGTGTCGGTGACTCACCAAGTGAGGCATTCTCATGATACAGACGCAGGACACAGACAGCTCTATGAACTTTCGGCTTGCGCAGGGGACCGTCAATCCAAATGAAGGAAGACTTCTTGCGGTTAATCTTGGCCCCCGTGACCCTCTCGTATCGTTGAAGTTCCTATTGTACCACCTCGGTGTCGTTGTGACACGACACGAAAATCGACATACGCGAAAGCACTGACACCAGGGATACCGATTCCGATAAAGCCGGCCTGCACGCCCTGTTTCTCAGCTGGTAAAGGGGGGCTTCAACACCAAAGCGTAAAGTAGGGGCGATAGCCGACAACTCTGACGAACAGATCGAGACAACGCAAAAGTGTTCGATCACCTATACCACAGCACTGGGAGAACGATACAGTAGAAGTCGGGTTTGTATCCAGCTGCCTGCAGGACAACATTCAGATACTAATGGTCGACGAACAAACATATGCGACTGCCTCAAGAACAATTCGTAGACAAGACTATCTCCTAGGGACTTGCTACTGTCGCCACTCTTCAATGATATGTTGACTTCGCCCTCTGCGATCTCACCTTCGCAGCAAGCTCTTTGGTAAACAAGTTCTGGGAATTATGTTGAAACACCTCGCACATGGCATCGGTCGGCCATAGAGTACGCCCATCCGGAGTGTTGACCTGTCGATTGTAATGATCGGAATCTTGACGTATTTCCTCATTCTGCAATTCTCTGCCAATATATATACATATATATGTATATATATTGGTTGTACAAAATATACAATATAGTGGGGATGTCTCTTGGGATGTCTCGGTGTGGTCCTGTAGTCTCAGCAAGAGGTTGCTCACAGCAGGGCCAGATCAAAGTACCGACATCTCAGACAGTTTCCCGAGCTTATTAAAAGCTGAGGTCGCCAACAGGGAGGCATGTCATGTGTTTTTAATCTTCAAAAAAAAAGTAATGAATATGAAAAAATGTGAATTAATAAACAAAATATAACATAAAAATAAAATAAATGATTGCGTCTTTAATTTTTTTTCAACCGCAAATTACCACCTCTATAAAGTGCCAATCGCGACCCCCCCCACAACCACCACCACTTTGGCCCACCACTGGATACACCCATTCAATCCAACCAGATGGTGCACCTGGACGTGGTGAATTTGTTCACCAAGTTATCTACGGAGGAGTCACTATCGGTAGTCAAGGACAGACTGGCTTCGGACTCATCCCTAGAAGAACGGACCAGTATACCGGTAGATAACCTGATGGAGATGCTGAAAATTCTGTACACAAACAACACACTTCGGAATGTAATCAGACATATAGGATGAAGGCTTAGCAATGGGCTCACCATTATCACCAGCAATGGCTAACATATACATGGAATACTTCGAGGAAATAGTATTAGAATATCACTAAAGCCGACTCTATGGCTGATATACATAGATGACACCTTCATACTCTGGCCATACCAGGAAGAGATCCAGCAACTACAGGACCATGTGAACTCAATAAGATCATCGAAGCTTTATCTTCGCATTGTGGATAGGGAAATTGGATGTTTTTAAGTGTTTTCTATGCATATTTCTTCTTTGGGTAAGTATTGGGGACTACAGGTTCTTAATTCTCTTAAATAGAATTCTATAATTATTTCCGATTTACAGAGGTGGGAATAAAAATTGAACAGGTCATATTTGTTGATAGCTTTTCTGTAAACCTCAAACCGATATTTCTGTGCAGCATGATATCTAGGAAGGGTAAAGTGTTGTTATACACACATTCACAAGTAAAGTCTATTGTGGCTTCGACGTTTTTTAGTTTGTTAACAAAATCAGATAAAATCATATCTTGTGGATATATTAGTACAGAATTATCTGTATATCTGAAATAAGAAGAATTTTGTGGTAAAATATTTTTAAAAGGACCACTTTCCAGAAATTCCCAAAATAGACTAGCCAAAACGCCACTAAGATGAAACAAATTTGTTTATAAAAATTATCGAAGGTGAAATTTTATGATTTGTACGTGTGGGAATAGGTAATTTTGTTTTAGTTAAGTGTGTTTTTAGTAAATTTAGACATTTCTTCACAGGAAAATTTGTGTATAAAGATTTTATATCTAAACAAGTCATATATTTGTTTTTGATGTCTCTGTTTTTAATTTATTTTTTAAAGATCACCAGAGTTTTATATGCGAGATCATTGTATCAAGAATTGGTGTTAAAAATTCAAAGAAAATGGTTAAATCCACATGTTATTATATATATATCGAAGTATATCGAAGATGTGTTTCATATACCGCGCATTGACAAGAGGATCTTTTGTGGACAAGTGGCATTCCCGTGAACATATTGGCTTGTCGTCGGATGAGTTGCACGGATTATCTTAGTAACCCTGAGTTTTCGCTTATCTGGCAATTGGCCCGGCATGTGGTACCTCTCAATGACGTGATTTTCAAGGCTGGCTTCGCAGATATGTCTGATTCCCATTGGTGTGAACGAGGTTTGGAGGAGACGGCAGTGCCCGCCTCCTTCCTCTCTCTACTCATGCGCCCGTCTTGGTATCATGTATGCGAATTGACGACTAGTATCGATCCCATACATTTTGTGGCTATTGATCTCGCGTACGTGTGCGACAATGTGTCTCTTCCAAGGACTGGGATGAAACAGTTGGTGTTTTTCACGTGGCAAAAATAATAGTGTGGTGACACGTACGGAGGGAATCTTACGAAACGAAAATTATTCTTATCTGTTCAGAATGAAGATCAGAACTGATATAAAGCGATTGGTTTCGGAAATTTTCAGCAAAAGGTGGGTGCGAGTGGCGAATGGATATATGTACAGGATAAAGAAAATGATCGACAAAGGAGGTGCTAAAATAAATCTTGTTCAGCCATAGTCGCCGCAAAATATCCTCGGGCAAGGTGCGAAAAGTCTCCTCATATGTGTCAGGAGATGAGAAAGTGTCCTATATTACTAAAAAAATTTGATAATTTGTTTTCTTTAATTAGAAAAGCTTTTATTATGGACACTATTGTCTTGGGAAAAAACATTTGCGATGAATTTTTTACAAAAATGGTTTCATTTTTTTAAAGTTTTACTTAGAATAATTAATAAACGTTTAAATCTTTTAAAATTGTGTATTGATTTGTAGCGGCCAAAAAGATATTGTTATTAAATTAAGACTGTATTTACTAATCATTAATGGAAAAGCTCAATTCAACAACCCCCACTATTTTAAAAAGAATTTTGAATTTATTTTATGTGTGTATTTTGTAAATAAAGACATTATCAAAAAATAAGAGAAGTAACTATAGTAAATTTAAACTTATTGGTAATTCTCTAGAATTTCCTCAACAAGCGTCTTCATAAGTTAGATTATAAAACCAAAAGTACCTAAACTTCAATAAAATATTAGATTACTTAGAAAACAATTTAAAGAAGTAATTCCAGTTATAATTCTTATTCGACGCCCTTTTTTACTCTTTGCCAGCTGCATGCTATATTGTTCAAAAATTGTAAGAAAAATACAAATTTTGTTCTTGCAAGAAACGAAGTCATCTTTTTTTTACCACGGTTACTAGCCAAGGATACTCAGTAGATTTTGACTTTCGATGATTTTGTAAAATATGTAATTCCTTTATACTTGTACAAAATACTAAACTTGTGCATCGTTTTTCTAAGAAATAACTCATTTCTTAATTGAATAAAAGATCCTTTCTTTTTTAAAATTTCGTATCCTAAATACGAAACTTTGAAAACGAAAGGATTTTTTGTTTAAACTTTGTACTTTCGCACGCTCTCGTGCATTAAGGATAAATATTTTGTTACGTAATTCTTGCTATCACGTAATTTATTTACTTTCGGAACAAATTCCCCTACATTCAAGCCACTAATGGACCGCCGGTGGCAATGCCAGTGGTCCTCTGGTGACAGCCACCGGCAAACCACTGGCGGGCCTCTAGGAAATAAAATAAATTTGGACAATCAAAAAAATAACACAGAGACTTGTGATGCTAGCTAATAGCTGAGCTTCGCGCCAGTAAATCTGAATCCCCGTCAAAAGAGATAAACTGACAACCCCCGGTACACCGTAGGCAGGACGGCAAGAGACGGAACAAAAGACCTTACGCTAGAGATACCAGTGCGTGACACGTGAAGCAGTTAAGGTCATTTGCTAATCACATATAGGCCAAGAAAAACGCAGTTGTGTAGATTGACACTAAACCTATTTCTAATATGACAACTACCACTAGCACGGCCTGAAATCGAAATTACCCACTATCCAAGCTATGACAGAGAAAGAACTAAACCTGTTGAACAAACGAGAATTTATTCGGTGGAAGCAAATATTTCTGAGAAAATAAAAAGCGAATAACCGTTACGTCTTTGAGAGCAGTAGTATTGTAATTCCTACGTCGGGGTTACCAATTGTAAAGTGTTGATTAGTACGTCGGGTTGATCAATTATAGAATGTACTGCTTCTCGAGTGTTGTGGTCACCAATGTTGAATGGGTTAAATAGATAATGCGGCTGCGTGTTGAGAAGGTAATCAACATTCATACATAATATTTAAAACATCAAGGAAAAAGAACAATGAGAACCAATTTTGTTTAACGAAGAAATATGTATATAAATTCAACAATAATACAAAGTAGTTGCAATATGAGTGAAAAAGG
This sequence comes from Acanthosepion lycidas, assembly GCA_963932145.1. NCBI lineage: Eukaryota > Metazoa > Mollusca > Cephalopoda > Sepiida > Sepiidae > Acanthosepion > Acanthosepion lycidas. The sequence continues at coordinate 19,149,906 of OZ010606.1, read as the reverse complement.
GAGAAAAAAGTAGCTTCCCCTTGACTGTAAGGAAATGTCTTATAGAAGATTTGTCTGAGAAAAATGTTCAGAGTTCAGTGTTGAAAATAGAATATTTCTTTCAGAAAATTGTTCAGTAGTTGCAACTTACAAAGTTGATTTAACTTGGTGTGTCCACTGAGAACTGGTGGTGTGTCACATAAAGTTCTGTAGTGTGTATGTACGTGCGGAGTGAGTAGGATGAAATACGCGAGCGAGTAAATGAGAACTATTGTCTCTGGGTACCTCGACTGTGGTTCTGAAATTACTACTACTGGTTTTGGGGAATGCATCCAATATTTATACTATCTGGAGTGGCTCCAAGAAGAGACGCTATAGTACATTTTTGAATATACATGAAAAATATCCTATTGGACGGAAAATGGACCAATCAGCGATTTTGTAGCAAAGCTTGTTTTGAACAAAGTGTAGGAACAAATTTACTATGGTGGAATGCGATAGATAAATTGTCCTGTTATTTCTAAGTATGTATTTATTGACCAATTAGAATTGGAGAAAATATAGGCGTGGCACTAGTATGTATGTATGTGTAGTGGATCTAGGAAGGTTGTGTGAATATTTAAGATTGTGCTGCAAATAAAATATGCAATATCCACAAACATAAATTATAAAAAATGACCAAATGGTAACGGTATTCATTGATTCAATCACGACAAAAAATACATGTTTGAAACAACAGATTAAATTTTATATGCACAATTTACAATTTCTTTGTTTGTAATGGATGTGTGCAAAGGTATATTTTAGAGAAAAAAGTTCTTTGCTGTTTCGGAAATGTTCAGTGTCTAAAAAGTTTTCTGCCTTTGATTTAAAAGGTTGAATTTAACTTAGACAAAATATTTTTCTATGAAAGATATTGAGTGAAAAAGTTTGTTGTATAAATTTTTCTAATCTCTCATAAAAAAAAAAAGTTTGTTTCTTTGCCGGCAATTTGACACATATATGTTTACTATTTCTATTTTTTTTTTAACAACGAAATCGGCTCAACGAGGCTTGGTAACTGTTGAGAATTTTTCTGAGAAATGTGTATTTGTTGTATTTTTTATTTTTTAGCCAATAGGAATTCTTGAAACATTTAAATTAGGGACGAATTTGAGAAAGATTTGTTTTATGTCGGTTGAGCCTACTTTTGCACAAATTTTGACTGATTTGTTATGGAAATTTCTCGAATCTTATTTTTTATTTAACAACCAATGAAATTCAAGAAAATGTTTGAAATTGAAATGAGGGTTCCGGTTACTAAATATGTATGTGTAAGCAACCCACGGAGAGGTTACCACTTAAAATATAAAAATATGCATATGTTGCGGACTGGTGAATGTATTTTGAGTGATCAGAAAGATTTTTAGTGTTGGTCTTCTAAAAACATTCGTCCACAACAATTAAAGAAAAATATTATAAACAAATCATGACGTATTGTTTCAAAAGGTAACAATTGAATTTATTAAGTATTTGATATACATGCATGTGAACTGAAAGGTTTTGACAGAGTTATGTCTCTTAGATTTGGAAATATTTCTATCTGAGCTCATAAAGAAGAAGTAATTATTAAACTGTAGTTTAGAAGAATAAAGTTCCTTTAGCATGTTTGGAATTGTGGGTTGGTAAAGTTGGTAAGAGTTTAGAAGAGATTTCAGAGTTCGTACTTGCGTGAATGTTGGTAATGGTCTTTAACGTCTGACCGCAAAGGTTAAGACGGGAGTTCTTGAAGATTACATCTTGGCAGCAAGGAATGAGACGCGAGAGAGTTTATTTATTGTGCAAAATACACAATTATGGCACAAGGCCAGAATGGGGAGGGGTTGAGGCTGGTCATCACTAACTATCTTATACCTAGCTAATCCTATTTACGACCCATTCATTCATTACAATTTCAACATTCACCACAAGAACTCGTCTGTCACCAATCAATCTTCCATACACCACAATACTTCATTTTTACTAGGGAAACCTAAAAAACGCGCCCCGTGACATAAATATTTACTGATGCTAAAATATATATAAAATTCTATGATGAAAAAGAGAGGAGGGATATGAACCCAATAACGAACTAAAATATAAACACAAATCAAATTAAACATAACTGATGTTAGTAAGGCCCGTCCAACCCTCAAAACAGAGAGGCCGCTGGATTCTGCCCATTGGACAAAATCAAGAGGCGCTCCCGCTAAGGGAGTGGGAAAAAGGATAAAAAAACATACGGGCATGGGAAAATAAAAAGCTGACCCAGTCGAGATAAAAAAGGGGGGGTCAAAAAACAAACTGGGGAGGTTGGGAATCTCAGGCTGGATCATAACCAAAAAAAATGACCAGGAACAGGCTGGGAACGACACTTACTCACATTAACTAGGTACACAAAACTTGTCTAACCTAACCAAGGGGAGGACTCCAAAGGAAACCACCTCGATGTGACATAGGCTCGACCTAAAAGAGAAAATCAAGGCTAGCCCCGTTCAAACGGACCAAGCTCATCTCTTTCACCCACCTTTCGCTGAAGACTGTCGAATGTAATCGTTTTCTATCAGTTCTAATCTTCATCTTGAGCTGATGCTCAAAAAATCGGATCAGATGCTGATGAGAAAAACGGTTGCCTCGCAAGACTTCCTCCTGTCGCGTCGTCCAAATCACCATTCGGGCCGTGGCCAGCAGTGTCAGAAACACCTTCCGTTTCACCCTGGAATATGAGGGCGACACATTGTCACACGCGTATGCACAATCAATGGGCACGAGCTTTACGGGTGCGAGACGAGGACAAATGTAGAAGGCGTGCGAAGCCGTTTCCTCTAAACCAAGGCCACACCGTTTACAGTCTGGCAAATCCGCCAAGCCCCATATGAAGACCTTGTCATTGAGAGGCAGCCGATTCCCAGCCAATCACCAGGTAAGCGAAAACTCAGGGTTAATGAGGTAATCTGCCGCTGGCGCCCAAGACCAGTAAGAGCGAAACTCATCCTCCGACAAGCCGAGCATATCACGTAGGGAATCCTCCGCTAGATAACGATAGAAAACCTTCCTAGGCTGAGAAAGGTCACTGGGTTACTAAGGTAATCACTCCAGGAGCGTGAGGAAAATTCCGGGGGTCCTCCACCGACTTGCCGTCGACCTTGTCCAGTTTTAGTAAAAGTCCCAACAGGGCTCGTTGTTGACCATGTTTTCTATAAAATGAGTCAGCTCATTTTGGCTAGCTCATAGTACATAGCTAGCTCTAGTACATAGATATATCCAAAAAACTGTAACACCCCCTTATTTTTGGGTATATTATGGAATCATCTTTCAAAATATTAGTAAAGTCAGTATTCTTATGGAACAAATACTTTAGTATTCAGAAATTTTTTCTTTTTTCTTTTTTTAGTATTCATAAAATAAGTAATTTTTTTTTTAATATTCATAAAAAAAATTTTTTCTTAAAGAAAATTAATATCCACAAAAATTAGTTATATCATTTTGTCCACTGTTAAGTACTTCAGGTTAATAAACATTAACAACAATATTATACATTTGGGTTGTGATCACAACAAAAAAGTGGAAAAATTGTTATTTTACCCATAGCTGGGACCCATTAAAACAGTCACTATCACTCCGGGTCAGAGTGATCCTGAGAGTCATTCAAAGGAGGATTGGGCTAAAAGTAGGACTATTTACATTTATACCCCGAAACTAAGGACTCACCAAAAACTGACGTTTCTTAAGACAATAACTAATGGATGCAGTTTTACGTCCTACCTAGGACTAATAAGGACCTTAGAGATACTTAATGGATGCAGTTTTACGTCTTGCCCAGTACCAAATATGACAGGAATGAAAGCCCCCAATTTCAATTTTGTAATTGGCTTTGTAAATAAATCCGACGCGTTATTTTCCGATTGAACATATTCAGTTTGTACTGTTTTCTTTCGTACCAGATCCCTTACAAATTGATATTTAATATCAATATGCTTTTATCTTTGATGTATTATTGGATTTCTAGCCAAAGCAATACTGGCCTGATTGTCACAGTAAATAATTATAGGGTCACTTCTTATCAGTGTTGTTATTGTTTTTAATAGTAATTTAAGAAAAATAGCCTCTTGTGTTGCTTGCGACAATATTCCGCCTCACAAGTAGAAAGTGAAATCATTCCCTGTTTCTTAGATTTCCAGCTAATCATTGGATTATCTTTTGCCAATCTAAAGCAATAGCCTGTTATGCTTTTACGATCTAGTGAATTTGCCTAATCAGCATCACAAAATCCTTCTAGTTGTAATGGTTTTTCTGATTGTCAAAACACTAGGCACCGATTCTTAGTTCCCTTTAGATAACGTAATACTTGCTTAGCTCTTGTTAAATACACAGTCCCCGGTTTATTTAAGGTTTGGGACAACTTAGTAACCGTATAGCAGATATCTGGCCTAGTTGATGTCATCACCTAAATAAGACTTCCAACCAATGTTCTATATTCTTTCTCACACGCCGCTATACCATCTTCATTATTCATAATTGAGTTTAAATCCATTTCACATGGAGTAGTTCGTGTTTTACAATTTTGCATGCTGAATTTAGATAAGAGCCTTTCGATGTATCTAGTATATCTGTATATTCATTGTAATAGTGTTGCCCTTAAATTCGAACTGTATACCAAGAAACCATGATAGTCGACCCAAGTCGGTCATTTTAAACCTTATTTTTAGGGAATTTTAAATTTTTAATAGAGCAGCTTCACATTTTGAAGCAATTAACATATCGTCGACCCAAATAATCAGAATTACTAATATTTCATTATTAAATATTCTTGTGTACAGGCATGGGTCAACTTGGGAGGATTCAAATTGTTGTTCAATTAAATAGGAATGTATTAATTTATTCCTCGTCCTTCCGCTTTGCTTGAGTCCATATAGTGATTTTTTGAGTTTCCATACATAATTATCACCTTTTTCAAAACCTTCTCACGGTTCTATGTATATTTTATAGTCAATCGGAGCATTCAAATAAGCTGCTTTAACATCCATATGGTGTATATCCATACCATAATGTGCAGCCATTTGCATTAAAATTCTAATTGTTATCATGTTTGTTGTTGGACTGAATGTTTCTACATAATCTTCCCCGTATATCTGCGAAAATCCTTTAGCTACAAAACGAGCCTTGTACACTGGCGATCCATCCTCAGTTCGCTTTACAGTATAAACCCAACGGCTACCGATAATATTTTTATCATCCGGGGCCTTTTTCAATTCAAAAGTATCGTTTGATAGTAAAGATTCAATTTCATTTTGCATGGCGGCTATCCATCGTTTGGAATTGTCAGAATTTATGGCTTCTTGATAGTTCTTCGGAATACATTGTACAGAATAGCAACAGTCAATGTCACAGATATTACATTGACCCATTCCAAAATAGTCTGGCTTTCTTCTATTTCTGGTCGGATAACGCGGAATTTGTCCCCCCTCATCGGTTGTATTTTCTTTTAACTCAAGTTTTGCGTCTGATTTTTCCTCGTCTACATCATCTGGTGTAACACCTTCTTTTGATTGTGGATTTGAACGGGTTCTCTACTTATAGGCCCTATCCCATAATTAGGCCATACTAGTTCGTGTTGGACCAGCTCCTCGCAGTTAATGTTCTTTTCTTTGGGATCCTCCCCTTGCTCAAAGGAATCTGTAAATCTGACGCATCTGATCTTCTTTATTATTTTAATTTGTGAGAAATAAATCATATAGGCTGGACTTGTCTTGTCATACCCAATAAATATGCCTCTTTCACTTTTTGGATCTAGTTTTGCCCTGTGGTCGACATATGTGTAGCAAATTGTACCAAAAATATGCATACCACTTACGTTGGGTTTGTAGTTCATATAAGCTTCGTAAGGAGTCTTTTTAATGTTACTATTATAGCAACGGTTTCTTATATATACGGCTGTATTTAATGCATAAACCCACAGATTTTTGGGTAACTTAGATTCTATTAGCAAACATCTAGCCATTTCAAAAAGCGTCCGCCAACTACGTTCTGCAATTCCGTTCTGGTGCGGTGAATAAGGACAAGTTTTCTCATGTTTAATGCCTTCATTTATTAGGAGGTTTTCATAAGCATCAGAAGTAAATTCTCCACCATTATCTGTTCTAATTATTTTTACTTTTCCATATGGGGAGATATCGGATAAATAGATTTTTGTAGCTTGTAGGGTATCAGATTTGTTTTTCAGAAAATATATCAGTCCTGAATATTCAACAAAGTTTAATACATATGAATAGGTGCCGATACCCATCGTTGAAATTGGACCCGCTAAGTCGCAATAAACTCTGAACAAGATATCTATTGATTTTGGGATCTGATCCTTATTTCTATATTTCGTCATTTTCTCTTTAATACATGTGTCACAATATTGTAAGCCCTTTGGAGATGTAATTTTCATTCCAGTGACGTGTTCTTGCAATCTTTTAACATCCGAATTATTACAGTGGCCTAATATTTTATGCCAAGTCCTTAAGTCGTGCGTGGCTGTCTTCACAGACTTAATACTTTTCAAATAATACAAACGTTCATTTTGTTGTATATTAAATTCAGTTCCGTCTGAGTATATTAACTTTGAATTGTCTCGGTGAAAATTAACTTTAACACCAGTTCTAACAGCAGACTGAACCGAGAAAATATTTTGTTTAAATTTAGGAATATATAAAGCCCTTTTTAATAAACATTTACAAATATTTCCTTTAGTATCTCGTAAATAAATACAGGCATCGCCTCTTTTTAAAACTAAATTATTAGCTCTTGTCCCGTCAGCTAACTCGATAAAATGGGAATCAGACTCAAAGTTGGGGTCAAAATTAATAAATTTTGTTTTATCTGTAATTACATGATTTGTCGCACCCGTATCGACTAGGTAAGAATTATAACTAGTGCGCATAGTATCCAACCCAAACGAAAAGGCATATGTTCGCCCATTCGAAAAAGTTTTTATATTTTTACAAAAATCATTTTTTGTATAAAATTGACATTTCGCACGTGCATGGCCGGCTTTGCCACAACGAAAACCGACGATATTTCTTTTTCTATTATCACTGTTCCAGTTGTTGTTGTTGTTATTGTAATAATTGTTTTTAAGCCCCTTGTTTTTAATATCATAATTCCTAGTCTGATAGGTTTGAGGGACTGGTTTTCTGAATTTTTTAAATGACGTTCTCAGTTGCATTACGTTATTGCCTTGATTTTGCGGGGTACACATTTTTTTCAGTTTCTTCATAACTACGTAACGCTATTTTAAACTCAGTGAAAGTTAATTTTTTATCTTTTTAAGTTATGACTGTCATGAATGGTTTGAATGTCGGTGGTAATCCCTTTAAAACCATGGCTATTAGCAGCCCATCTGAGATAGTCTCACCAGCCATGTTTAAGGCATTGTATTAATTCGGCGAACACGGTCGCATTTCTTTCCATAAAATCATCATCTTCTTTCTGGTCATTTTGGCAAAGAATGATGTCATGAAGTTTTTGCATTCTAAGGTAGCCTAAGAACTTCGTCTCCCATAATTCGTACTTGGTTTCGTCTCCGTCAAAATACAGTCGTAGTCTGCGCTCATAACCAATGTTGTTAACCATGTTTGCCGTAGTCTCTGAATATGGAATCCAGTGAAGTCCGTAATCTCTTCAATAACAGGGGTTGGCAGTGTAGATTCGGAGAAAATAGCGGTTGTTAATTCTTTAAGTCTTCGATATCAGGTTGGCAGTGAAGATAATTTAGGAGAAAAAACAAAATGGCTGCTTTTATACACGTCGCATTGAATATTTTGAGCTTTCTGATTGGTTAACCCTTCTATTCGTGAACTATAAAATGAGTCAGCTCATTTTGGCTAGCTCATTAGTACATAGATATATCCAAAAAACTGTAACACTCCTTTCTGTTTGGATATGTTTTTCTTGACTTCCTCCTGGTCAACCTTACAAATGGCTTCGGGTCCCTGGAAGCGTTTCTTTTTCTTCTTCTCCCTTGCTGGGTGGGGAGGGGAAGAAGTGGATGTATGAGGGGTGGAGATGGAGCTAAGTGAAGAATTTGGGGGAGAGGGGGAAGAAGCACGGACAGGGGAAGCAGAGTGGCTCCTTTTTTGAGCTGTTAATTCCTGGGTTAGCCAAGCAGGGACGGAAATGGACCTGGTTTTGTCCATGTGCCTCTCCGCCCTACTTCGGCCAGCACGTTTTTCCACTGGTTCTACGTCATCTTCCTCCTCCCTAGTCCTCTTCAAAGAGGCAGTACGTGGTGGAGGCATTTCCTTCACTTCCATTTCCGAATCGGAGTGTTGCTGCTGTTTCTTCTCTGCTTGTCGCTTCTTTTATTCGTTCTTCTTCTTCGGGGAGGATTTTGACAGCGATTTCTGTTGTTGTCGTGGTGGTGGTGGTGATTGCTGTGATTGTTGTTTTTGTTGTTGCAGCTGTGGTTTTGGTTGCTGCTGCTGCTGCCGTTTCACCTCCTCGTGTTGTTTCTCATGTTGCTCCTGTGGTGGTGGTTCCTGGATTTTCGGAGAGTGTGGGCTTTTTGATGCCTTGCCCCTCCTGACCTCCGTCCATTCATTATTCGGGGTCTTTGTTGCTGTTTCTGCTGCTGTTGTTGCTATTGCTGCTACTAGTTGCGGTTGCGGTTGTTGTGCTGCCTTCTTGACGGGGCACTCCTTTGACATGTGCCCCGAGGCGCCGCATGTCCAACAACACGGTCTCCTTCCCTCGACAACCACGAGCATCCTCTTTTCTCAACATGTTAAGATGTTCGGGATATCTCCAAAACTCTGACGGTTGAGTGTAATTTGGAGCACAATATCTCCAGTGGCAGTGCCCGACTTGCTGATGGCCGCACAGACCTCGTTTCCTTCGCCATACTGTGCGAAAAAGACTCCCATGCGGTCCTTGCTTATGTCCGCTGGTACTCCGTGCACTGTCACTCAAGTTTTTCGAGTCCCCATATATTCAGTCTGCATTCTCACGTTTTTTGCCGTGAGAATGCTTCCGGCCAATTTTTTGGTCTCTTCTTCATTTGCATGAGACGAGAGAGAGAGAGAGAGTTTACACGTGTTTTTGTTTTTATAATTTTGTCGTACCACGTGACAGGCTCCGACTGAGTTGGCGCCAAAATAGATCTGTCGCGTGGGAGTGATTTGATTGGCCGAAACTGACCAAACAGCAAGCTAGATTGAAGGTGATTAACCAATGAATGCTTGTCATATATTCACTTATAGTTTATTTACCAACGCAGGGGTGACTGGCTGATGTGGAAGATTCCACACATATATAGATATAATTGAAGATATTGACACCAAAAACTGAGGCAGAGTTCTTAATTCGAAGACCAAAAGTTTTATTATCGGCAACAACAAACAACTTAATTTTACAATAATATTTGTTGATTTGTAAGAATTGAAAGAAGTCACCACTCGGTGAGTGTTGAAATTAAAACACTAAAAAAATTGTTCCAAAGTGTGAAAATATGCAACAAAAACAATTTACGTCCTTCGAAAAGCAGGAAGTAAATTTCGAAATGAGAAATTATGACCAAGCTCAGGCGAAGCTGGTTCTCTGGGTACTTTAAACAAAAATTCAGACTTTTGGAACAGGTGTTCTTGAGAAACTCTCACAGATTTAGAAAAGGTGTTTGAATGAGATCTGTTTTAGCAAAAGAGATTCTTCGTAAAAATAATTCTCATAGGTTTTTAAGGGTTTTTCTTTCTTTCCCTCTTTTCCTTTTTCAGCAGCAATCATTATCATCCCATCTCACAGCTTTCTTTTTTTATTCCAATTCCGAGAATCGCTATCCGATCAAACAAACGACACCTGTTTTACAACTTAAAATATTGCAGAATTGAGCTTATCTTTTGTAAAATTTGCCACAGAATGTTTAAACGTCTCTAGCTTCATTTTGTCAGGTTTTTTATAACATCCCTTTTTTTTAATCTTTATTCACGTTTTATACATACATACACTAAACAACTGTCTAGAGCTTTACTTTGAAAGTTTTCCTGCATAACGTTCTAATTTTCTTAATCTTTCATAAAACTTATATTTTTTACTAAAGATAATTTATATTATTTTTATACATTACAATATTTTCTTAGTTTTTCATGCAATTTTAATACTTTTTAATTAAATAATTTGTATTTCAATTTTTACAATTCCAACATTTTAATTATTTTTTTTCATATAATTTTAATATCTTTTTCATTAGAAATAATTTTTATACGAGAAACAAGTAGAAAATATGAGCAAATATGAATTCAATGAACAATGGGAAAGTGATTTCTTATTTATAGAGATTCCTCCAGGATACATACATATTATGAAAAACATTCACATAACAGAAGACACAATCTTAAAATAGATCATAAAATATACCAGGCTGAAACAAAAAGCAAACTAAAGCTAGTGCTTGAGTTTGACTTAATGAAAGAATGTGTGATAAGAAAAAAGAAGAAATCAAAAGAAGTAAATATGAAGAAATTTTTAAACCTCAACTTCAAATATTTGCAACATCTTTTGCTGATAATGTTGCAAAGTAGTCAAGTGGAAATTGACCATAAGGGAAAATTCTGCAGTAGTGAATGATCACCCATTGACAGTAGGACAAGATTTCTGCATTACAGTAATTAAATTATAGGTACTTAAAGATTTTTAGGGGTTTAAAACTGGATATACTTCTGATTAATCTTTGATAAAAACAGAAATAAATTCTACTGATGCGTATGCATAATTAATTTTACAAGACAAACAGAATATTTTTTAATATATTCAGTACAGGTCAATCCTGGTAACCATGCAACTGGGGTCCACAACTGGGGGCAGACATGTGGAGACCTAAATTACTACTGAATAACAATTACTGATAACATTTTTAGCAAGGAACTTGTTAGTAATGTCCAGTAATTAGTTAATTAGCAACTATACATATTATTAGAAAGTGACTTACAATTATTGACTTTTTCCATAAAGAAAGTACAAAAATGACTTCCTCTACCATAAAATAACTAAATGCACAAAAATCGCTTTATTTGCCATAAATTAGAGACATTTTTAGATATTGCAAAAATAATGAGTTAATTTGTTTATACCAATTGATTACAGAAAATATAATTGTATGATAAAATGAGAAAGCAATTTTGGCATTTTACAAAATCATGTATCAACAAAGTCTGAAAATAATTTAGAAAAAATGTGAATTTCAGAGAAACAGTTTTCATAATCTTTACAAAATTTATTGTGATTTCTGTTATATGTGCAATTTGTTTCACAAAGATGAAGAAAATACTTATTTCGCTATCATGCATTTCCAATTTACAGAGTTCTAATAATTAAAATGAATTTACATTAACAAGAATAAAAAATTAATTATCAAGATAACTTATGGAATTAACCAATTAAATATATCTAAAAAGATAGAGAAACTGAAAATAAAAATTATCTGGTAAATATTTCTCTGAATGGATAAATATGGCTTTCTAATGCAGCTTCATGAACATATTTTTACTACTTGAAAAAATATGAATTTTTAATACTGATTACATAATTTTAATGAGAATTGTATAACATTTTTATCTCATAAATAAAATGTTAAGATAATTTCAAAATTTTTAGAGCTGATTCTTGTTTTGTCTTAGGTGAATCAAAAATAATTCATATTGAAATGATACATATCAGAAACTAACAAAGAATTTCTGCATGTCCTTAATTTAACAACACCAAACATTATAAAACAGAAAAACACTCACTGAACTGTGGTACCCAGTGGAATTTTTAAATTACCACAATTTATTTATTTCAAAAAATGTCCATATATTTTGAAAATAAAAATTAGTATTATTAAATTTTCCTCTTGTGTGGGACACTCCTTGTAACATAGCCTGCTATATACAGAAAGTGACATTTTAATATCTTTAGAGATCCTAGTTTCAATCTCTGGTAAGTTCTCAAATGTTTGGCATCCAATTTCATCCAGCAAATGTCCACATTTTGAACAATTATAGCCTGGATCAAAGCTGTATTCTTTGACATCAACATTTTAAAAGTAGTTTAGTTTTTTCAGCATGGAATTTTTCAATAACATCTTGATCTGTTATAAAATATGCACCTCCAGAACTTTGTCTTAATTTTCCAAATTCATTTTCTAAATAGTTTTTGATAAATTCACCAAGCATAACAAAATTAAACCCACTGCTTAGAAAATATTTGCCAATATCAATTAAGCTATTGCATGTATGTTCAATGGCTACACTAGTATTGCTTGTTAATGATTTTATTCTTTTTTTCTTGCTTTCTTCCCATTTTTTTATCATTTTTTCAAAATTTAGGAAGAAATAACAGATGTTCATCATTTAAATCTGATATAATTTTCAGCAGATCATTTTTTTAGTGTCATTATATATTTCTTTGACACTTACAATTTTCAAAAATGTTTTAAACTTTTTCAATGGGTGTGTTTTAATTGCTGCTACAGTTTGATCAAAACAAACATTTAAACAATGGGAAACATTTTGTTGTTCAACAGGTTTTCAGTAAACTTCTACATCAGTTAGTTTCAACAGCTTAACTAAGTTTTCACATGTTGAAAAAGACCTTTTACAATTTCCCATTTTGCTGTCATCTTTTTGCCTTGAGAGAATAAAACAATAATTCAAAAGTAGATTCAATAATTCAATTATTCTGAATATTTTTAAAAAGGTGGACATAATCAAAAAGTAAGTACAAAACATTTTTAGTTATCCAAGGCTTATTAAAAATGGTCAAACTTTTTAAAAAAGATTGATGGGTCCTGTTTTGTCATATACAATTGCAATTACTTGACCATTTAATTGCTTAATTGCATCAACAATATATAAAACTTTTTCATATAAAAAAGTTGTCTCTAATTTTGCAACTGGGATCATTTTAAATAATAATTTTGGTTCACCATTTAAACATTTTACTATGAGACCCGACACAGATTTTGCTATCCCTCAGAATTTTCAGTCAAACCAAGTAAATTTCCTCCATGTTATTGTAGAGCAACTTTGACATCAACTAAAAGAATACACTTTTTCTGATCTTCAGAGATTTTACTAAATATATCACCAAGAAAATTAGTCATCTAATTTTGAGACTTTTGATGTCAAAGCTCATAATCTTCTTATAATGGGTAACTTAAAATCATCCTGAAGTCTGTTATATAATGATCAAGATGTAACAAAATATTCAAATGCCCTGATAAGAATATCAAAATCATAATGTTTCATCCCAATCCTTTATGGCAAAATAACATTAATATGTTCTTTTAAATTATTTTTATTATCAATTTTTAAGTTACTACGATAACAAATTGTTTCATTGATTTGCACATTTCATACAGAAGCAGAAGTTTTATTTATTGTTCTTGGTCGAGGACTAGGTAATACATTTGATGGCAAATGAACAAAATACTGACAGTGGATTTCTGAGTTGTACTTTTCCTCTAAAAAATACTATTTCATAATAGGATGGAAAATGCCTTTCACAAACAACAGTGTTTCATTTCTTAGGGGTGTTGTCTCAGTATTTACCTTTACTTTTTAAGAATAGTTGTAAAATAAATTCATTGAATTTAATTTTTGACATTAACTTTATGTAATAAATTCTTTAATAAGCATCATTTTTCATTTATTTTGTAATGACAGAACTAATTTCAACTCAGAACTAATTTCAACTCAGAAATAATTTCAATTTTAAAATCAACGTTATCAATTTCTGTGAATTCCTTCAAATCTACAAATCAACCGTTCGCCCTTGCATTGAGTATTGCTGCCATATATAGTCTGGTGCCCCTTATGTTTGTCTCATGGTTCTTGATAAGTTCCAGAGACGGATATGCAACGTAATTGGCCCTGATCTGGCATCTCATCTGCAGTCACTCTCTCACAGACGTGCCGTCATCTCCCTCTGTCTTTTTTACAAATACTTTCATGGTAACTGCTCCGAGGAGCTGCTTTTGCTGGTTCTCAAACATCATGAATTTAAGTGTTCTACTAGGCTGGCATCTCACTCACACGCTTTCACTGTTGAAACTGTTAAATATAGCTGTCTCTTCTACTCCAATAGCTTCATGTCTCACACCTCTCACCTGTAGAACTCCCTCCCCTCTTCCTGTTTCCCTGATAGCTATAATCTCCAACTATTCAAATATAATGTCAATCAACATCTCCAGATGCCCTGATCTATCCACTATCCTTCTCTTCATCATTTCCTCTATCACTCCAGCTCCAACTCTCTGTAACCCCTTGCATGCTAGTGGCTTCCCGCCTTGCTTGGGGTGAAACACTTAAAAAAAAAAAAAAAAACAACAAAATACAATGAGTTAGTGTTATTTTTTTAATTTAGCATTAAAAATCCTTAGTAGATAAGACAATTCAGAATTCATCTTTTTGTGATACTATTTAGCTATGGTAATTGGTTAACTAATTAACCATAGAAATTAAAACAAGAAAATACTGAGAATGGAAAATAAGATACCCCGAAATTTCAATTTTTTTTTTCTTTTACTTAAGAATAAAATTGAGTTACTTTCTCAAAGACCCGTAAATTGGCATAGACAGTAGACTCACAGAAAAGCCATATGCGAGCTTTTTGACGATTCATTAATGTTGTTTGTAAAAAAAAATGCTTGCCGAGAGAACACGAGATTCAGAAAAAGCAAAGCGTTGAGATATCGGGCATGCCATATGGTGATCATAAAAATTTTGGCATGAGATGATTTGCCAATACGAGGGCAAAGAGAATCTATATTAATTATCTTCCCAAGATATCATTTTTCTTGAGTGCCAGCAAGGCAGGGCCATATGGTAATTGTGGAAATTTTGGCATGAGAAAATATTTATTCCAATACAGGGTAGGGAGAATTGTTATTTACTTTTCCAAAGTGTCATCTTCAGGTGCCAACACATTGAGTAAGCCATATGGTGATTATAAAATTTTGGGCATGAGAAAAAATATTGTGGAAGAATCGTGATTTGAGAGATAAGAAATTTAATTTTTCAAGAAGCCAAGGATTCCAGTAAGAGCTAACTTTATGAAAGGACCAGATGGCAGACTTTGACAAGTGATTGGTGGAGTTTGTAAAGAGTGCTGCTTAAGAAGACGCAGAGTGACCAAATGGTCTGAGAGATTTTAAGTGGCAATGTGTGATTTGTAAAAATTTTGGCCAATGGGAAAAAAAAAAGAATTTTGTAAACAAAAATTCTGAGATTTCTTGTCAGGAATCAAGATTTATCAAAAACCCCAGACTGCATCTAACCCTGCACCAGTTTTTGGTCAGTACCCATATAAACGAACGTCCTCGGGCTGTTCAACAGTAGTTAGAGTTAGAGAGTTTGAGTAGTTTGAGTTGTAGAAACCAGAGTGTTGCCTGACAGAGGCTGACTGAGAGACTTCCATGACCTCCGATTTTGCCTATCCTACCAATAGCAAGTTATATTGATGAACGAAGCCAAACCAGCACCTAAAAACTAAACCAGTTGATTTAGGAAACCAGCACTTGCCTAAGAAGCATAGAAGTGTCACACTCCATAGAAAACGGATTGAGAGAAAAACATACTCCTGTATATAACAGATGGATAAAGTTAATGTGTTATTTTTCAACATACTTGGACCTCATGAGTTTTTATTTGCTTCTTTTTCTTTACACTTGTGCGATATCATCTCCAGTCTAGACTGATCTTACAATACGGCCCGATGCCTGATTGATCTCGTCTACCTAAGATCAAAATAATAATGTGGGTAGGTTAGACTTCGGTAACCAGACGTTGGAAATGAGCTGGGAATGACAGAGCTGTTATCGAACCAATTGCAGCTGGTGTGAAGCTGTTAGCATCGACCGATCATCCCACTTGGTACCCTGACCAAAGGATTCTAACAGGTAGCGACAACCAGGATTCGACCCGGGATGGGCCAGTGTCACATATTGGTACCCTGACCAAGGGATTCCGCCAGGTAGCGACAGCCACTGATCGACTGGGACACAGGCAGCGACGAAGAGTCAACCCCAAAATGCCAGTGGGAGAAACATTACAGCTTCACACCACGACTGGGAGTTGACCATGGGCCAGCAGCTCAGTGTCACATTTTCTGCAACTTTCATTAATTAGTTCTGAGTTGAAATTAGTTCTGCACCTCTAATTTTGCAGTGAAAAACGTTACATTTTTAATGTCTTCTATTTATTTGTGAAGTACAGAAAAATTCAACATACATTAAAAAAAATACCTGTTTGTTCTGTTAAAGAAAAACAAATTATTCATAAAAAATTAATTCTATACTTAAACAACAGCAGAGATAAAAATATAAAGTTTAAATTAACTTTATAAAATTCTTGTGAATTTCATACTTAAAAAGTTCATTTAAAGATAAAATATGCAAGTTCAAATAAAATAAATAAATATTATACTTACTTAAATAATAAACTTAAGTTAATCGAAAAGTAAAAAGTAAACATTTCTTTTAAAAATAAATAATTTCTTAAACCAATTCCACCAACAAACTTTTGCATGTTAAAAGTTCACCCCCAGTGACAGAAGATCTACACATGCTGTACAGGCCTGGTTAAGGATCATCTTGATTCAGTAGCATTCACAGAAATTGAAGCAAGCTGAAGTGGTACCCAAATTGCAATACTTCTCTTTCAGATTCTCATCATTTAAAAGACTTTTAAATGATAAGATCTGAAAGAGAAGTATATGGATAGCATTAAAAGCAGATACAATGAAACAAAGGAGAATGGAAATTAAAGTGGGATGCATTAAAAGAAGTTTTAGTAACATCAGCAAACAAGGTCATCCCAAAGAAAACTAAAGGAAAAAAAAGGAATGGATGACAGATGAAATTCTTGACATAATGAAGAGCAGACAGTAAACAATGCCAAGATATGGCACAAAATATAGGACATGGCACAAATAAATTAGGAAGAAATGCAGGCAAGCAAAAGAGGAATAGCTCAATGAAAGTACATGGAAATAGAAAGAAGTGAGTACTGCAGATAAAGTAGATATGCATAGAAGAATAAGAGAAATCATAGGACAAAAGACTTGCTCATCAACAGGATGCATGAAATACAAGAATGCAACACTGATAATAGAGAAAGAAAAAATACTTCAAAAATGGAGTGAACACATTGGAGAACTCTTCCACAACAAAAGAAGACAACCTGCAATACATTGAAAGATCAGAAATATTAAAGTCTGAAGTGAAAACAGCACTGGACAAAGTAGCAGGACCAAATAGAATTTAATAGAGAAGCTGTCAGCTTTAAATGATTTCAGCATTGACAAAATTATAGACATAATAAATGAAATTAAAAACAATGGTTTTATACTGGAAGAGCTAAGTAAACCCATTTTTAGAGCACTGCTGAAGAAGCCAGGTGAAAATGAATATGAAATCCATGAGCCACATAATAAAACTTATCTGAATTCCAATGAATAGAGCAGAGTTAGATTGGAAATAGGACAAGAACAGTATGATTTCATTAAAGACACTGAAACAACAAATGTGATATTTATGCTCAGAATGATACCAGAAAAAGTAAGCAAATGTGAAGAGATGTATACCGTTGTTTTATAGATTATAAAAAAGCATTTGACAAGGTCAAAAATAGCTGTTAGAGCTGCTAGGTAAGTTTGATTTATTTATGAAGGAAACTAGAATAATAGAAAACTTATGCGGGAAGCAAACGGTCTGCTTACAGATAAAAAATAAATTCAGTAAATACACAAAAATAGAAAGGGGTGTAAAACAAGGATGAGTCTTCACACTGAACTTATTCAACTGTTACAGTGAAACAATTCTGAGAGAATTAGAAGTTAGACTTGGATTCATTATTGTCAACCACAATCTTAACATTAGATATGCAGATGACACATTGTAGATGGCAGACACAGAATGGAAACTACAGGAACTCCTACAGGAGGTAATAAAGGAAAGTGAGAAGAAAGGACTAAACATCAATTGTAAGAAGACAGAATGTATAGTTGCAAATTACAAATTGGAGATACCAAAATGAAACATTAAAATGTTTTAACAGAGAATGGAAAATGTAACACTGAAATATATTGGGATAGCAAAAGTTAAGCATAGTCATAGTATTAAGAAACAAGAAAATTTCATTGAAAACAAAGAAAATAGTACTGAAGTGTTATATAATATTGATCCTCCTGTATGCCAGATAATACTGGACTATCTTATTACAGATGGAGAAGAGACTTGAGGCAACAGAAATGTGATTCCACAGAAGGAAACTGACAATACTATGGACATGTGTGCAATGACAAAGTTTTAAAGAAAATAGAAACAAAAAAGACACTTATATGTAGCATCATAAAGAGAGAGGTGAAATTTCTGTCAGTTGTAGAAAACGACACAATGAAAAGAGAGGGAAAAAAGATGTCCATAGCTCACAGGTCAGGGAGAAAGGAAAAAAAAGTAGATTTCTTTCAGTTTCTTGAAAAATAAAAGTTAAGAACTCAATCCCAAAAGTGGACTTAAGATAGAAATACTTTTCTTCTATGTGTCATTGGATCTAGGTGATCATGGCTCTCTACAATTTCCTGTCCTTAGTAAATTTTCTCTTTTCACCATTTCTCCTAATCCCTGTCCTGACAACATTTTGCATAAGCACTGCTTTCATATGTTCCGCTTGCCTTCAACATGTTCTGTGAGTGTGACATTTTCTAAGTCCTCTTTCTTCTTTATGTTCCCTAGAAATTTCAACTGTCTTATTCCGATGTTAAGTGTAGATGTCCTTTTTGTTTCCATTTTATCTAAAAATGCAACATATATAAAAAGCAACAAGTGCCTTTTTATTTATTAGTATTTATTTATTTAGTATTTCTATTTTAAATCTATATTTGGGCTTGAGTGCCTATCAACTTGTTATAGCACCATTAGCAGGTTCACCAAAAACCCTTTAATTTGTGCAAATATTCCATTGTGTACCAAAAGTTCTTTTAGACAGAAAGAAATTTCTTCATTTTGAGATATTTCTAAACAAAGAACTTACTTGAAGAGAAATATGATAGGGAAATTGGCAAGGTGAGTCAAAGAGGAAGAAAGTTGAGGCAAAGTAAAGTTGAAGCTAGTCATTATATATTTAAACCAGTGTCCTTTCAACTAGGCTGGGTCTTCAGAAGCGAGGTCAAGCTTCTATTTCTGATGTTATTGAGGTAACATCCTATTCTTCATTGTCAAGGGTTCTACTGCCTTCTTTTGGATTTTTTCAACTGCTGGGCCAGTGGTCTTTGTCCACATATATCCAAAGACATACTTTGTTCCAACTTTCTGACTGCTATTTTTGGTGGGCTACATAGACTAGAAAATGCTTCAAAATTTTCCTTTTATAATTTCATACTATGACCATATTATACCACAAGAGTTACTGCAGAAAAACTTTCAATTGACAACATGTTATGTTACTGGTTGCAAAATACATGAATTACTCAATAATAAAAACAAGGGGATTGAACAGACAAAAAATTCAAAGAATACTGTGAAATGTTTAATTTGATATATGTAGACCTTGCATTGGTTCCAAGTAGATTTTGAAAACTAAAAAAAATACTATAATTAGCTAAAAGAGAAAAATCAACAACTTGAGGAATAAGCCCTTTTTTGATAATAATTAGCTAAATTTTGATTCAGAATTTTTAGTCGATATTACCATTTACTCCAATGATTTAAATTTGAAATTTCAGAGCAAGAACAAATTTTCTAACCATAGTAAATAATATCAATTATCAAGATACAGTTGAAATTGTTCCTTTCTCATCAAATAAGGATTTGTATCAGTCTTTACACTTAAAAGATCTGAGTGAATGTATTGTAAATAATGGCAAGTTTATAAAATATCTTGAAAAAAATCAGGTTATTGCATGTGTCATTTGAAAACTATTTTTCTAATTTTCCTGAAGAAGACCAGCATTATATCTGTTCTTTCGAAACAAGCATTTTCAATTATGAAACCAATTAAAAATGAGTTGAAATTAAATTCTCTGCTGTTCTCAGTAAATAATTTAACTCCAAACCAAACATTAAAATTTTGGTGAAATCAAAAGATAAAAGTGAGATTTAGTAAATTTAGTGGAATTAAATTTTCTCTACCCCACTTCACAACCTCAAGGAATTTGTAGTGATAAGATTAATGTGCTTATCAAAATTCTCCAAAGTCGTACCAAGTCTGGTAAATGTTTATATTATTGGTTATTCTATCAAATTTACATTAATACATACCAAAATGTCTGAACCCAGAATTTGACTGGAAGCACTTTTGGAAGGGCCTTATCTGGTCAAAAGTACTAACAGGAAGGTTTTTGTGGGAAGATGATATGCATCAATGTCATTCTCTCAGACAAATACCTTTATGTCAGAGTCCACAGTTGTTTAGTCAGTTCACACTAAGGAAGTGTTTTTACTGTGAATTCATTATCTTTCTATTCTTCTCTTCTTATGCTGAAGGTATGTCCAACACAGGTACAAACATCTAAATCTGCTGTTAATTTTCTCAATACCTCAAGATCTTAGAAATCAACCAAGAGTAATTGTAACCTTTGACAGTGTATGGTATTAAATTGTTGGTAGTTTTTACACTGGAGTTTATTCTTTCTATCTATAATCTTTTTGCTTTTCAAGAAAGTCTTCAGTCAAGAGAACCATAGCCTGCTAGAATGAAGAGAAGAATTTTTCAATAATTCCATCCTCGTGAGTACGCAACCACTAGACAAACGTAACTGGGATCCAGTAACAGGTGAAAACAGTGAATTGATGAGAGCACCCATGTCTGCAAAACACCTCATATGCTGTGCATTTTGGCACCAGGACCAATTGTAGGTGTTCAGTTTTACAAGAATTACTGGGAGTGCACAATTTGTATGCTTTCAATGCATAAGTTTAACTTGTGCATTCAAAACCTGATACAGGAAATGTGAAAAGTTGGCCACTTCTTGGTGTAATATTATAAAATATTTATTTCATATTTTCTACCTTTTAACATAAAGATGTTTAACAACTTATTTCACTAAAAAAAAAAGTTGCATAAAAGGTCAAGAAATTAAAAGGAGAAATGTAAGTTTGTTTAATTTTATCTGAAAATTTCATGTGCACAAATATACTTTAGTTTTGTTAGAGAAAACTGTTTTCATATATTTTGTATTTTTTAATCAAGTTATAATATTTAAGAAAACATTAGTTTAAATAAAAATAATCAATCATCCAATGATTTTGAGATTATTACAAAAATGTATAATTTTTGTGAATATTCTAGTTCTTATAATTACTTGATATGCCAGCAAAATTTAATTTCAACATGAACAATTTTTATTTATTTTCTACTATTCCTTGATTTATCTGAATTTTATTCTTTCATTCACTCATGCACTCTCTAACCTTCCTCTTTGATATGTTTTTTTTTATTTTTAAAAATATTTTTTATTTTTCCATTATTTTTATATGAAATATACTGATAAAAATTATTTATTCAACTACAGTCTGTCTGAAGTTATTATGCAAATCATATAAACCTCAATAACTTGGAGTTGCTTTGAATAATTTTTCTTAAATTTTAAACAATTAATTTAGATGTCAAATTAAAGTTTTTAGATAGTTTCAACATATTTTATTAAATTATTTACATTATTCGGACTATTGTCCTCATCTTTGTCGCCATATTTATCACAACATGTACGCTCTGGCCCTGGAATGTCGAACTGAACCCTTTATTTTCGCTCACTGAGGTAGACTGTTCTAGTTCCACGTGCCATGATTGATGGATGTCAGTTATCAGTTATCTCCTGTTAATTTCCCTCTCAAAGTTCTCCACTGTCTTAACCGGGTATTGAACTCACACTCTTTGTGTCCTGTCACTGGATCTAACTAACGCCTTTATCCACTGTGCCATGTGTCGTTGAGGACATCTGGGTATTATAAACCTAGTGTCTTCAGCAACCATTTTTACCAGTGCTCATATTGCAATTTTTGCTGTTATCATTTCATGTTTTTACCAGAGCTCATATTGCAACTTTGTTATCATTGCTTTTCTCTAGCACTCCTTATTACTGGTTCCCATATTGTATTTATTTCTATGCTTGGTCGGCTCAGAAGATTTTTGTAACCTAGCATATGTGCTGTTCCTTAAGTTTACGAATTTTCCAATGGTGTTCCTTGTCTATGATCTCAACATGATCCCACAGAGGGCGGTGATCTCCCTTCTCTCTCCATATGTGGTCAGCCACGCCTGATTTTTCTATTTCCCCTCGTGTTACAGCTTTCTGGTGTTCTTGAAGCCTTACCTTGAGGGAGTGGCCCATCTCTCCTATATATTCCTTTCTGCAGCTGCACGGGATAGTGTACACACAGTCTTTAGTCATGTTCTCCTCTATGGGGGCTCTTACTTGGGAGAGATATCTGCAAAGTGTCGTCAAGCTTTTGAAGGTTGTCCTGATGTTATATGGACCGCAGATCCTTTTGTTTTCTGAGTGTTGTTGTCCTCCTACTCTTGTACCCGCCTATCCCAGTTTTGGGGGGATGCTGCTATGTACCCAGGGTAGTTGTTACATTGTAGGGTACTACTTATACTGGCCAATTCTTTATCTAACGTCTCTAGGTCACCACTTATGACTTTTGCTCGGTGTTGTAAGCAACGGACGATCCCTTTTTTATGCTGTATGGTGGGAGTTGAAATTGAGGTACTGTCCGGTGAATGTCGGTTTACAGTATATGGATGTCTTAAACCCATGCTCTGTTCGAGATATTAGAACATCCAGGAATGTGAGTGTGTTACTCTCTTTCTCCATTGTGAACTGTATCGAAGGTCTTATTGAGTTCACATGGTCCAGTAGAACCAGAAAATCTTCCTGGTGTGGCCAGAGTATGAAGGTGTCATCTGCATACCTTAACCATAGAGTTGGTTTTAGAGATATAGATTCTAATGACATTTCTTCAAAGTATTCCATGTATATATTCGCCATTGCTGGTGATAATGGCGAGCCCATTGCTAAGCCCTCATCCTGTCCATATATGTGTGATCCCATTCCAAAGTGTGTTGTTTGTGTACAGAAAGTCAACATCTCCATCAGATTATCTAGTGAAATACTGGTGCATTCTTCTAGGGAAGAGTCAGAGGCCAATCTGTCTCTGACTACTGAGAGTGCCTCCTCCGTGGGTACCTTGGTGAACAAACTCACCACGTCCAAGCTCACCATCTGGTTGGCTAGGATGGGAGCATCTTTGATTATTTCCACAAAGTGGGCGGAGTTTCGGACATATGAAGGAGACTTTCCTATCAATGGGTCAATTATATCTACAAGGAAGCAGCTCAGAGGGTGGCACACAGAGCCTTGGCAACTAACAATTGGCCTGAGCAGAATACCGTCTTTGTGAATCTTAGGGAGACTGTGTATGTGAGGTAGCTTGGTGTAATGCTGCGATAACTGCCTATACATCTTAGGTGCGAAGTGATCCTTGTTCTTGATTAGGATCTGTGACAGTTTGTGTTCCGTTTTCATAGTCGGATCCTTTTTCACTTTGCTGTAGCTACCATTGCTAATGAGGTCTTCCAGTTTTCTTGTATAATCTGATTTGTCCATCACTACAGTCACATTACCTTTGTTAGCCGGTAGTATGATGATGTTTTCGTTCCTCTGCAGTGATCCAATCACCAGCCTCTCCAGTTTTGTTATATTAGACCTGGGCAGCTTGGCTCTCTCCAAGGTCTGTCTTACTTTCCATCTCAGTTCATCCACCTGAGCCTGAGGGATGTTCAAGGCCATCTCCTCGACTCTGGTAATGATGTCCAAGTATGACACTTACCTGATGGTTGTGGCGAAGTTGAGACCCTTATTCAATACTGACTCCTCAGAGGCACTCAGCTGATATTGGCTGACAAACAAACTGGAATTGAGGAAGTCAAGAAGGCCAAAATGTGTAGAATACTTTGCAAATTGGGATCTGTCAAGAAATCTCCCAGAGAAAGTCCTTTCAGTAAAGCAAATATTTTAAATTGTCAAAATTGGGCCAGGAAATACATGAAAATTGACTTTTCTAAAGTAATTTTCATGGACAAATCTTGATGGCACTCAGTGGGCCAAAGGGTAGATTTTATCTGATGCAGGTGTGCCTATAACTAAAAGAAGGTGGTAGTGTGATGACATGGACTGGAATTATCATCCAAACCATTACTGAATTTGATGAAATGCTAACTATTGCAAATTCATGGACAAAACTTTTCAAGTCTCAGCTTTGCAGTTTCAAAGTGAAATGAAATATGGCAGAGCCCCTTCTCATGTAAGGTTATCCATGAGTTTTTGAGCTTAATAGGTTGATAAGAGAGAAAATAATGAAATAGCCAACATCAAGTCCTGATATGAATCCGATTGAAAATCAATTCTGAAGATGAAATTATATGAAGGTGGCAAACAATATGACAGCAAAATAATTAAAACTATCATGTTGGAAATTGAACCTGCAGAAGTAAAATATTTAATAAAATCAATTGATAATAGATTGCAGGCTGTTTTTGAGAAAAAAGGTCACTATATTAAGATGTAAATGCTTCAGAGACTATCTTTGTTATTTGTTCTATTATAGATGTTGATCAGTTGTTCAGGATTTTATTACCTTGTTATTAAAGTAAAAAGTGATTTTCTGGTTTTATATAACTTCAGACTGTAGTTTTTATAATAAATCCATAAACATTAAAACTACCTAAAATTTTAACTCAAGCATCTAAATTAATCATTTAATATGTTCTTCAGATCCTATGTCAGGTTCTTCTGACTTTATACAGTTTATTAATTTCACCATATCCACTTAAAATGTCTATTCCCAGGTTTCCATGATCTTTTGTACATTCTACTACAGTGATAGGAATAATATCAAAACTTTTTTTTTCTAAAAAGTTCCTTCAAAGGAGCCTATAGTTTTGATGACAGATCCATCAAATTGTTTATAAATTAAGATTACTTTTTCTTAATTTGGATTTACCCATTTTTACCCAGAAATTCTTTGGTAACATTGATCCCCGTGTCAACCTGCATGGGAATAGTTATGCCATTCATTTTTACTGTCTCACTTCTTTTTACAGGTGTTCTTATCAAATATACTTCTGTATATGAGGGTTTCTACTTTCTACCCTTTCTCTTTTTGTATCTGCATACAAATTGGAAATGGTCTTTTCTTTTACAGTTTAAACATAATTTTCTTATGGCTGGACATTTGTTTTTGTTTCTTTCATGTTCTTTGTTGTAATATCTGCCCTTAATTAAGATTTTAGTTGTGTTGTATGCTTCCACATTGTTTTTAGAATTATTAAATTCATTAATTCTAATTACTGCAAGAATTCTACACTTGCTTCTAAATTCATATAATTCACTTGTAACTGTTCTAGGATCTTATGTTTGTATGTAATGTCATACATGCCTCCAGTTAGTCTGAGAAGGATTAATTTGTTTTCTATAGACATTTCTCTTGAACCCAGTTTTTCAAATTCACAATATCTTGATATTTCTTTCAATCTATGCAAATATTGCATTACACTTTCATTTGGCTTCTCTCTATTTTCCAGAAATTTTGTTCTTTCTGCAATAACCAGATTCTTTTTTTTTGATCACATGTTTCTTTTTATAATGTTTAAAATTTCTTCATATGTTAAGTCTTTTAGTATTTTGGGGTTGTTGTAACCTAGAAAAAGTTACTGGATGAGGAATAACCAAAATGGAGGTTGGAAATGAAATGGTAATGTTTATAACATCAACAAAATACAATACTCACCAGTGGCATGAAGTAGGTAAACCACTGAAAGTGGTAGACTACTTTGACACCATATTACTCCAACTTACAATAGTGTCCAACATATTTATGAGAATTGGGACATACTCATTAGTGTTTGTATGTATGGTATATAACATGGGTACACCATAATGGATATTTTCTTTATGACTTCACATCCTACCAAAACCAAAAATATATCAGTAATTTCATTCTCACCCTTGAAGACTTTCTTGCCTTTCAGTTTCTTTATCCTAGCCAACACTGCTAAACACCTAATCCATGTTTCTATGTGCTCTGGTCCATCCAACATGGTTAGGAATCCTATCAGTGATGCCATATTGTTATGAAGTAGAGTACTCTTTGGAATATTGTCAGGTCACCAGATAGTAGCTTGACTGGCATTTGCTGTGGTGTACCACTTTTATAGCAGCATGTCATTTACATAAAATACTACAGGAGAGTACTATGTCAACTTGCTTAACCTCTTATGAAAGGCTATCAAAACCAAACACCCAAGAAAACTAACAAAAGAGCTTTTGTTTCATCAGGACAATGCTCCAGCACAAAAGTACTTAGTTTCAATGGCTGCTTGTGCATGACTGTGGCTTTGAACTGGTTAACTGGTTGATCCCCCTCCTGATTCTCTGATTTGACTATCATCTGTTCCCCAACATGAAAAAACACTTGGCTGAGAACCAGTATGGCACTGATAATGATGTCATATCTGCTGTTGATTATTTTTTGATTGTTGATGCTAATTTACCTGGAAAGCAACAATGCAGTTATTAATAAGAATTGAAATTAATGCATGCAAGATTTCACTGCTCTAGTATCAATCTTTCATAATCAGCCTATGAACTTTTCAACCCACCCTCGATAGTGTAAGGGAAATAACTCTTTTTGCTTATAGCATTTCGAGCAAATAATGTACTGCCATCAATGATTACAAGTAAAATTATCTGGAAGATTTCGAGCTTTATACAAAAAAAAAAAAAAAAATTTACTTTTTGATGAAAGAAATATAAAAGCATGTAAAAATAGCTTATTTACTTCAAAATAATTTGATGAATTTAAATTTTAATAACTTAATGAATTTATGATAATCATAACAGAGTACATTTTTGCTGCAAAAAAAAAAAAAAATTAAATAAATAAATAAAAAAGTAATCAGTGTTTCTCAACCATTTTTTCCGAGCACGCTTGTAAAATGACTAAAAGTTTGGAGCACACCTTAAATTTTAATAAAGAAACCATGAAATTTGAAAATATTAATTTTTGGTTTAGTGTCCCCAAAGAAGATTAAAGGTACAGTTTTCATTCAAAGAGAATCTGCTTTTTTTTTGCTTTTTTTTTTAAAAGCAAATGACTGATGATAATAACTGATTTCAATCCCTTGAGGAAGGGGAAGGGATTATTCACTCCTTAAAGATTGAGGAATTCAGCATGTAAAATATCAAATGAAAAAGATTTGTTTTAGAATAAATTTGATGAAATGCTGAACAACAAAGATCCTAGTCTCGCTGCACAGAATATTTTTAAAACAAACTTTCCTTAATTTTGACTTGAGTTATACGTGTATTGTGATGATCATCATCACTACACACATACATACTTATGCAAATTCAAATTATACAACCACAAGCATTCATTGGATAATAAATCAGCACTACTGTGTAATGGACAATTTATAAATCGCAGCTATATGACAATTTTATAATCACTATATTTTCATGTAGTCGATTTTGTACACTTTTGAGAGAAACAGATCCCAAGAGCCTTCTCAGCTTAGTAAATTTTTTTAATTATCAGCTTCTAATTAGTCAATAAACACACAAGTGGGTATTGCAATCAACCCATGCACAATATATTTTTCCAGCATATGACTAAGTCAAGTTTTCTGCCAAGGCGCTGTGATCTTATCATGTGATTACATTATCTATAAATAGCAAACATGAGTTTGTCTCTTTCTTCTCTCTCCTTCCTGCGAAGATGTGACCTTTAAGAAGTATCGTCTCGACCATGCGGTCAGACATTAAATAATATTTCCCGCATTCACATACATACAAACTCTTACAAACTTTTCCAATCTTCTCACTAACACCACCACTCACATGCTGAACATTCCTTATACACTCACATTATCTTTTCTTACACAGCAAATCTGCTGAGAACAATTATTACAAGAAACTCTCACAAACTTTCTTTCATTGAACTTTGAAATACAAATAATAGTTAAAGAGAGACAACTCTTGTTTTACTCAATGCATGCCTTTCTTTCACATCCTTGTTTGTACATCTTGTTAAATACAAATTTTATGTGTAATGATGTCTTTGGCTTATCCTCTTTTTCTTCATGTCAGTTTGGTTTCTTTTAATTAGTTAAATTAATGTGATGAAGTCTGCCACAGTATCAACTAGATAACTGTTAAGTCTTTTCAAGTTAGTTACTTCAATTATATATTTAAAATAATTTACCTATACCATGTACTACTGGTGATATATTTATGATTTCAGGAGCAACACAATTCTAATCAAACAATACAATCTAATGGGAACAAAAGTATAGATTCTGAAAATATAATACAACCTTAAATCCAGTTTTGAGGTCTGGACACACAATGTCTTTTTTATTTATAACGTGCTTAACAGAATGTGTATAATGATTTATATGTTTTAATTTTTTTTTTTTTTTAAAGTATAATTAATAAAAATTGTAACTTAATTCTAATTTGTAGATTAAAAAATATCTTAACCTCACAATTATATTTAACTTATAACAAAAGTGTGCATCTCTAAGTACATAGCTGGATACAGTTATTAAATGAATTTTGACATGAAATGTTCACTGTAAAATATTTTTATAATGGGATTAGTGGAGAATTACTGTGTTAAGTACACGCTGACAAGAAAGAAATTATGTTGAAAAAGTATTAGTTGGTAAAATAAAAAGATCTATGTTGAAAATTAAAAAAACAACTAAAATCTCAATTCTTTTATAATATTTTCGATTTAAATAAAAGAATGTATTAGAACTGAGGATGATGTGAATAAACACAGAAATATCATTAAACTCAACCACACTTTGTTGTTTTTTAATCAAATATTGATTACCTTCAAGTGTTTATCTTATTATTATTTTCATTATTAAATATGTTTATATTAAACTTAAAAATATTTTGGGATCCAAAATATTTCTCATCTTAAAAATATGCAGAACTGAAGAAAATGATCTAAATATTGTATCCCACATTTAATACACAAGTGTAATTCTTTGTAAGCTTAATTGAAAAAATTAAGAAATAAAAGAATATGCCATTAAAACTCAATTTAGAAATTTGAAGAATTTATACTCAAAAGAATTTTTCTTCAATTTTAATTTCTTTAATTTTGAAGTTACATTTCTTCAAATAACAAAAATAGCTGAGATAAAATCTTTTCTTTTTTAGGTTCTTAAGTATTTAAATTTGTAAAATGTGTGGTGAAGGCAACTATAGTTGTCTCCCCTCGAACTAATACAAAAAATAATGATCGGATCTCACATTGGTGCAGTTGAATTGCTTTGAATAAAGCCTCATCTGTTTTCTTTACAATTTATTCAAAGCTATTATGGACAAGTAACCGAAGCCCAAATGCTTAGACCTAGATGTATATAACTAAGATAATATTGATAGTTGTTACCACTGGAAAAGCTTTCTCTCAGCCATAGAGACTTCTTTGTCAATGAAAATATCAGGAACTGAAAAGCATACTCTATTATTTAACATCTATGTGGATTTACACAAATATTTCTTCTTGCAAAGGCAATGAAACTGCTGTTGAAACTTTAAAAGAAATGTTCATGAAGAAAAAAAAAAATCACTTTTGCAACAACCGGTGAACATTTTTAAACCTATAGTACCTACAGGTCCTGAAGCCAGGACTGCAACTTCATGACATTGACAGTGGAACCAGCTCAGGGCAAATTTATAAGGGACACCTTTATTAATGGAATATTGCATTGTAAGACAAAGTCTATTTGAAAATAAGACTTTGGACCTGACAAAAGTTTATGACCAGGCTATCTTATTTAACATAGCCCAGAAACAACCTTTATCTTACATGCAGCATGAAATTGTCAGAGCTACAGTAAGCACATCTCTTATGTCAAGATTCCCACATGTTTGTAATTCATCTCTCTCTTCAAAACTTCTCATTTCTGCCACCTTCCAATGCTCAAAGCTCTCCTATAGTTCATACATTTCCAGAACCCTTGGTGTAAATTAAATTTTTGTGGACTCATTTCTCACACCTATTCATGGTATCCTGTGCAAAATTTGATATACTACAAGTGTAAGAAAAAGGGTCATTTTTCAAAGGTTTGGCAGTTCGTTTCTTCTCCCGGTTCAGCAGCATGACCGATGTTAGCGACCAATATAGTATTAACTACATATCCTAAATACCTTTCAAAGGCCATCTTGAAGGTTAAAATTAAAGGAGTAACTATCAATGATGTAATTGATACAGGAAACTCACAACGTTTCGTAAATGCTGAAATTCCAAAGTGATGTGAGTACAGGTTACTCACGGGTCAAGACTATACATTCCACCTTCACTGAGATGTATGATTTTTTAACATTTTCAGAACCTCCCACATCCAGGACATCGAGCTACAGTCAAATTAATAGACATTTTGTCTGGCCTAACATGCAAACAAACATAAAAAACCTGCATGACTTAACTTCCTACAAAGGTAAATTGTTCATCCAATTGTAATAAAGATCCTATTAGTGATGACATTGTTGTGAAGTAGGATATTCTAGATCTCATACTTGAGTGACTCTTTCAGTAGGTGAAGTAAACATACAAGTCTATGTGCTCACAAGTAAATTAAGCAAGTTTTATTTCAATATCACTATAATACTTATTGATAGAATTTTCAGATCTGCTTTTATTAGAAATATTTAAAATAAACCAGTGATATAAAACAACCAGTAAACTGGTGGTTTTATACCACTTTAGGGGTGTTATTTATATTGTAAACGAATATATTGAGATATATAGATAATTATTTTAATTTTGGCTATATAAAAATTGTAATAAATAACAGTGAATAAGAGAGGAATAAGAAAAATATAACTTCAAAAGAGAAACAAAAATTTGTAAAGTTATCATGAAATGAGCACACAACATTGAAAATTGTAAAAGAGTAACTAGAGATCATAGAACAATAAAAAATTGAAGACACTGGCAAGAAAAAGACTTGCCTTAAGAATTTTACAAAAAAATCTGAGAAAAAATAAAAAGATATATTAAGAAAATTGGAATAACCAATAAGAAAATATTTTGAAGAAACTGATATTAAAAATGTAAACAAAGATATAAAAACACAGAATATTAAGAACATTAATCAAAATGACATGAAGGCCATCAAACAAGAAAAACATGTAAATTGGATGGAGAAGTACATGAAAACCGATTTCTTAATAGTAATTTTTAATGATGAATGTAGATTTACATTGTATTAACCTGCTGACTGAGAAGGTAGGTGAATCTTTCATAGAACTATCAATCAACACAACATAGATGACAACAGACAGTAATATTTTGAAGGTAATATTGTAGACAGTAAAATTAGCCATTACTTCTGATTTAAAGATAAGTACAGAGAATTATTGGACAAGATTATTGATACATATCACAACTAATAAGATTTAAACTAAAGAGTACATTCATATGTCCTTCCTTCTGCAAATTGACCCACCTTACCAAAAATGGTTTTAAAAATACCAGATTAATAGTACAGCCTCTTGGTGTTAATCCAGTAGTAGAATACCTTTGATCCATCACTAAAATAGGTATATATATATATATATATATATATATATATATATATATCAGAATAGAAAACAATACTCAAGAAAATGCAAACTGTTGTAAATAATGTTAAAGTTGACACAGTAGACTAGTTAACAAAAAATCAATGAAAGTTAAGAAAATCAATATTGTGGAGTAAATAAGAAATCCCCAGTAACACAAATGAACTAAGCAAGACACCTTAAATAAAAAACTGAAAATGAGTCAAGGTAAGTCTGTTGGAGTCAGTCAGGGAGGATTTCTAATGACATCACAGTGAGTAGCCTAAGCAAGACATAATATTATAACCACTAAGAGTCAAGCAGTCCATATTTAATATGTAAAATAATTTATTCAAGCAAGTATATAGGATATTGTGTTAATCAAATAGATGTGTCTCTGGCCTATATTTTTTTTATTTATTTATAAATAAATATTCATACTGCAATTTGTTTGCATAATAAAACTTTATTAGTTTGATGAATGTCAGATCAATGTGTATTTCAATGAGATATAGCTTTTTTTGTCCAATTGTATTGAATTCTTTGCTTAACAAAGAAAAGAACCAAGAACATTTCCCACATATGAAATAAGCTGTACTGAACATGTTGCTGAAAATAAAATTACTTATAAGCATTGCTATGAACATTTTGAATTACTTATTAACTACTACCTTGTGCTACTGGCAAAAGATAGCCACTTTTTCAATATAGATAAAACATCTGAATAAGATCATAAAATGGATCAACTAAAACATAATGGTACCACCATAAATAACATGAAGAATAAATTCAGTTGACTGATTAACTCTTGGAATGATGATGATTCTTCTGAAAATTATGGATAATAAAATAATAGCAAGTTTTATGGAATTAAATTGTTTATTTACTATAAAATAAATATTTTTTTGATATTTTTGATATTGATTTTCAATATCACTGATATTATTAATCAAATACACAGATTACAAGAAATATGAGTTAACTGAGATTAAAAAATGATAAATAAAAATACAGATACTGACAAAAATCTGAATAATTATTGAAATAGCTACTTACAATTAATTTTGAATATTTCAGATAATGATTCATTTCACATTTTCTTTATTCTTGCCTCCATTTTTATCAAAAATGTCATGCTTATCAAACGTGCATTAATTATGGTAAATTAAATTCTTTATTCATAAATATTTAATAAAAGATAAAATATTCTAGTGCCTCCATCAAATCATATTTGTCATCTACTGTGTCTTGTTGAGATCTAAAAATAGCACACAACAATAATAGCTGCTCAGATATGTGTATGATACTTTTATGATCTTTTCACAACAACAGTATCCACTGAGTCAATACATTTACCATGCAAAAAAAAAAAAAAAAATTGTGCCATGTCACTGCACTAATTAATTAAATATTTACCTCTTAGTAATTAAAATCAATTTTTAAGTATTTTGAATATACCTACTATAAGAAAACAGTATAACTACTAAATCCAGTGATGTTTAAAAAAGAAATACTATAAAACTCGTTATAAAATCAAAAATTATATTTAAAAGTCTGACAAAATTTACTAAATTTTCCTTGATAAAGTTCCTCAGAGGACAAAACACATTGGCTAAGATAAGTTTTCCTTTTGTCTTTACTCACAAAATTTACTAATACATAAGAAAGAAAATTAAACTTTTTCTCCCCCTCTTACCTCTTAAATGCGTTAAAAGATAAAGAAAGGATGTAAATTAAATAGACCCCTTTTTGTCTCCAAATGTATTTTATGACCAACCAGTGAATTGTTTTCACAAATCAATTCTTGAAAGGAAAAATAGGAAGTTGACTTGAGTCAAAAAAAAGTTAGAAATATAAAGTGCAACCGTGTTAGTACCAGACAGACAGAAGCAGATTGTTAAAAACCAGACAAGAAGATAGACCAAAACATCAAACCCAATTCAGTAATAAAGAAATAATAGTGTTGCCAGTAGCAACCTTATGTGAAAAAGTGGGATAGAAATATAATTTTCTCAAAAAGGAAAGGGAAAAAGTGAGATTGCTAAAGAACATCTCTTTATCAATTGTACTTTACAACAATATTTTTTTCTTATTTTACTAATTGTTCATCCAATACCAGGTCCATGAGTTACTCAATGTAGAAGGTTACTGAATGAGGCTGTTCTTTTGACATAAGAGAAAGAGATAAGAATTTCAGATTATGAGGACACATAGGATAATGGTTAACCCTAGACATGAAGAAGTTAAGATTGTAGTGAACTAGGAAGCATCCATTCAAAAGTCTGTTCCACAAAGCAGTGGTTCATGTGAAGAAACTGACCAAATGGAACTTCCTTCTTACTAATGGAATACAAAGAGAATGGAAATGATTCGATCCCCTGTATATGTGGCATAGTGGATCTTAGCTGATAAAGTCTGAACTGGTTGATTATTGATTACAACTCGTCAGAACATTTGCCATGAAAATAGTGAGAGCAGCAAGAGGTTTGTGACATTTTATCTAAGAAAATGGTTGTAAGGTGGAAAATAATCCATCATTTACAAGACTATATGGATGCTTTTGAAAGAAAACTTTAGTGAGGAGAAGGGACAATAAAAGAACAGGATTTCAAAAAGACAGAAAATGGTGATTGATGTTGCATTTAAATTTTTGAAGATTGTAGGTGGCAGTGAAGCAAGAAATTAGAAGGGAGTTCCACAGGCAAGAAATGAAAGAAAAGAAACTATTAGAAGAGAACATCTAGCTAGTTCAACTGTAAAATGATGAGACTTAGTTGCCAATCTAGTAGCATGCTTAAATTCATGCAGTCAAGGCACCAAAAAGGAAAGCTCATAAGAACAATTGCTATGAAAATAATTGTAGAAAAGGCAGAGGGAAGTCACATCACAAGAAGTTGAGATGCCAAATCAGGATCAATTACATTACAGATGCTTCTTTGAACTAGAAGCATGTTCATTCAACACAACCTTCATTATATGATTTGTTAGAAATGATTGGATTAAACCAACTATTTGTCTAGAGACACTGTAGCTTTTGAGTTTATGGAGAAGGCCAAACTGTGGAATGCCTTCAATATACAGAGCCATAGCCTGAGCTCTGCCATTCTTATTTAAAGATTGACAGACAAATTCAGTGATAGCTGTTAACACAATAGTGGTAGACCTGGAGAAACAAAAGCCATATTGTTCATCCGAAAGGAGGCTGTATGAAGTAAGATGCTTAACCAATTCACTGTTGATTAAAGCGTGTAGCACTTTGCCAAAAAGAGGTAAGAGACTAATAGGATGATAATTTGAGGGGTCAGAAGGTTCTACAGAGTTCTTAAAGCTTTCTTTACAAACTCTGGACAACTTTCAGAGAAGAACTTCAAAATAGCTGAAAAGCAAGAAATTATTGTAACATTTAAAGTGAACAGAAGTCAGTTTAGGAGCACATTTCTATATGACAATTCTAGGGATACCGTCAAATCCACAAGCTTTTTGTGGATCTAGTTTAGAAATGATAACAGAAAGCATGGATAGTGTTATGTTTATATTACTCAGTAGAAAGACTATTCTAGAGGGAAAATCAAATCAAAGATCTTTGATATGTCTAAGGTGATCACTCTCATGATCAGTTTATTGTCTAGTGTCTCACTGATTTTGTGTAATGACAGAACATCAGCAATGTACCTGGCCAAGCAATATCTATACTGTTTGTCATTCAGTAGGTCATTCTTGTTGTGAAAAACTTTGGTGATAAACTTGAAGTTTGCTAATGGTACTAAGGAGGCTGATATGTCAATATTGTAATGAGAATAAGTAATCACCCACATTGAAAAAGAGCATACAGCTGACACTTTCCATAGACTGGGAAGCATTTCTCCTTCAGATTAAACAATTTTGACAAGATTAGACATAACTCTTAACCACCAAGATTTTATCTGAATCTTTGTAGCCTTTGTAACGTCTAGGTTTTTAAAGATTCTGAAAACTTACTATGTCATGATAGATATTACAAAGTTCATGAGGAGGGAAGTCAAGAATCTTCATTTATTTTTTTTAAACATTTTTAAACAAGAACTTTGACATACTCCAAATTTATTCCTGACTTAAATGTGAGCCTTTTTGTTTTGAATATTTCTGATACCTTGCCAAGGAAAATGTTTGCTTTTTAAAACATAACCCCTGTTTTTTATCTTTCCTAGTAATACAAGGTAAAATTTTGTGCAGTGTTTTATAATTTGTATATCAATGATCCTATATGTAAATAAATCTTTTTTATTTAATTACTCAATTCAAGCAAAACTTATTCTCTTATTTTTATTTGCATATTTTTTAGGTAACACCAAAATAGTTTTTTTTTTTCCAAAATGAAAGCAAAAAATGCTACCTACCCACCATTTAAAAGATTTTCCAGAAATCAGGAAATTATTTGATTTAAACAAAATGTTCAACATGTATTCATTAATGAGCGAATTATATACTGAATAGGTTATTTTATTAGATGTTTGTTGTGGAAATATTTGGGGAGGGTGGAGAGTTTCACCAACCAATATATTGTATGTACTTTAACATTGGGGGTGGGTGTTCACAATTTTTTTTTACAGTTATATAAAGAAAAATCCCTGAAGATGTTATTCCAGTAAAAAAAAAAAAAATTATGCAATATCACTTGTGATCATATTGAAAATTTATCCCAATCCTTAAAAAAAAATTCAATAAAAACCTAGAAATAATTTTGTTGTGAGTTGGTATTCAGATAATTTAATTTAATAAAATACATTTTATTTCAGATTTGGAAAAAAACTGCAGTGAATATTTTTTTTTAATTATTTGTAATTTTTCAGTGCAATTTTGAAATTCATCCCATTGCTGTTTGTAACAAGTGTTTTTTTTTTATTTCATTGAATAAAAACATGAAACAAAAAATGAAAAATATAATGCCATTTTTGAGTGTAAATATTTATTATTTTTCTAAATTTTATTTATATTTTTCCCATTTTTTTCAACCGTTAGATTATCTTTTGTATGGATGTTCAAAAAGGAAATAATGTTAATATGCTGTGGCTGCTACAAGGAAGACAGCTGAGGAGTAACAATTCAAGAGGGAAAAATGGACAGAAAAATGCCCTTTTTAGGGTGAACAAAATTTCTTGAATGTCTTAACTCTAACTCATGATGTTATAGCACTTTTTCTATTTAATAAATGTAAATAGTAGTAATAATATTGTCAAACCATCAAATCATAATAAACCCTGTTTTGCATTGCATGTAAATTCTGTCTAACTGACAATCACTCTAGTACTTGATGTTCAATATTTCCTTCTGAGGAGTCTAGATTAGGGAAGAGAATAATTTATTTCATTTGTACAAGTCCAAAACATAATAGTAATGAGTGTATTGCAAAAAATAATGACTTTGAATATAAATTTTGTAAATCTAAAAGATGCATGTATTCTATGTCTACTCAGATTAAAATAAAAATCACTTGCCACTAATATGTGTTATAAAGTAAAAATAGAACAACATCTATTTTTTTTTCCTACAGTGTATATATCAGCTTATAAATGAAACAAGAATTATAAATTTAACTGACGAGTGGACACAAGAAG
Source organism: Acanthosepion lycidas (assembly GCA_963932145.1). Taxonomy (NCBI): domain Eukaryota; kingdom Metazoa; phylum Mollusca; class Cephalopoda; order Sepiida; family Sepiidae; genus Acanthosepion; species Acanthosepion lycidas. The sequence continues at coordinate 19,112,677 of OZ010606.1, read as the reverse complement.
GCAAAAATCATATTTCTCCAAATCTGTAATTAAAAATTAAAACAAAAATTATTATTACCAAAAGCAAACTATGATATAGGTTTTGATAAAGGTCTTCATTGTTTCTTAGCAATAATGAGCTTGATATTAGTTTTAATGTTGATTGTTTTCATTATGTTGTGAAAAAGATTTAAATTACAAATTGGGTCATTCCATCCAAATTAGACAGAGGTCCCAAATTGATGTCCTCAATTTTTTTCATAGTTTTGCTTTTTTTCTATGTGAGAAAATGTAAAAATTTCAGCTTCATATTCTTCTTCATTCCTATATTACGGCTCATCCAATTTTTATTTATTTATTTATTTTTTTAAATTCTTCCATTTTCAGAGGACCATTATTTCAGTTGACCTGTTGCCAGTCATGGTAATCTTATTTCCTTTCTCTTTACCAGCAACAGTTTTAAAATGAATGGGACAAAAAGTACAACCAATTCTACTAGCAATAATAGAAAATGAAAAAATCTGCAAAAATTGGTGCAATTTTGAAATTTTTTCAAAGTTTAGCTATCTTTTAATCTGTAGTAAAATATATTCTCATATTTTCCAGTATTTAAATATATCATGAAAAGTTTACAAAACACTAAAATTCAGTTATCAAAAAGCATTTTTTTTCTGATTTTTAAACATGAATAACTTATCACTTGCTTATATCCACATAAAAATATATTTGTAAAGTACACCTGGAAATGTCTCTAGAAATGTAAAATTGAAACATTGAAATGAATCCTACAAAAAAAAAATTAGGCCTTGTTAAAATCAGCTGAATGGGAAAATTCTGCATTTTGCCATAATTCAGTGTCCTAGAAATATTGAATGTGATAATGTTAAAATATCAAACTACTTACCCTTCAAAATTGATGCCTTAACTTAAAAAATTATGTTGGCAAATGTAGCTTCCTTTTGGTGTACTGACTTTACTAATCCAGGGTGGTAAAAATAAACAAAACATTTCCTAAGGTAACCAAGTCATATGTTGCATAAGTGAAATCAAATTTTCAAAGTGATTTGTTACAAATGTTACATTCATTTTTATTTGAATTCATATATGCTAGAAGAAAATCAAACAAAATAAAAACCAAAGCAAACTATGATATACACAAGATTTGAACATGTTGAACAGTCAAAACGATAAAATTGACCAGTGCTACTGGATGAAGGGGGATCTACTTTGGTTATGATATGAATCATAATCCAGCTGGTATCCTCATGACTCAGTCAAAAGAATTGGGTAGCAGGACTGTAGTGATATGCAAATTAGTATAATTTGCATATGAGCAGGTAGCTCATATGATAAACGGACACCAACTAGAACAGCTGTCGAATGCTTACTTAGCGGCCCGGTCAAAGTGTAGTACGCTACCTTTGTTAGCTTCCGAGTGGGCGTTCTGTCGAACTCTCTGCTAATGCAGAGAGGAACTCGGACGAGGCTTTGCCGAGGGGCGGTGTTTCGTTCGGGGAGGTAGACAGGGTCTGAACCCGTCTAGGCGGGATCAAAAGCTATATTTTTGGCCGAGCCTACGGGCTTGGAGAGACCCACATTAAACCGGCCTTGTGCCACATTCGGTCCTCGTGGGTGGATTGATAAATACCGAATGCTTACTTAGCGGCCCGGTCGCTAGGTCAAAGTGTAGTACGCTACCTTTGTGAGCTTCCGAGTCGGCGTTCTGTCGAACTCTCTGCTAATGCAGAGAGGAACTCGGACGAAGCTTTGCCGAAGGGCAATGTTTCGTTCGGGGAGGTAGACAGGGCCTGAACCCGTCTAGGCGGGTTCAAAAGCTATATTTTTGGCCGAGCCTACGGGCTCGGAGAGACCCACATTAAACCGGCCTTGTGCCACATTCGGTCCTCGTGGGTGGATTAATAATAAATACTGAACGCTAACTTAGCAAGATACACAACACAACAATGGCGTCGCCGATAGGATACTCTCTGGTCCTTGAAGACCCAGAATAATACGTAGATACGTGGATTCGTTGCTTTGCTGCTAATGCAAGATGTAAAAAGTTGAAAGACAACAAAAACAGAGGAAGGGAAAATGAAATCACCGCTGGTTGTGAAGCAATTATGAAGGTTGCTACAATGGTTTACCCTCGAGAACTAGAAGAAAAATGACTTTCGAAGAAATAAGTCAGGTTATTAAGGGAAACATGAGGCCAAAGAAAAGACTGGCGATTGCAGAAAGGACCAAGTTTATGGCAATGAAGCAGGAAGTGGATGAACCGATAGTAAAATATTTACACCGGTTAAGAAAGTGCGAGTAAATACTGTGAATTCGAAAAACTAGGAACAGGAGAGCAGACAACGGAAGAAGAATTAATCCAACTAAGATTAATTGAATTGAAGGTATGCATAATTCAGCACATCTTTGAATATGTGTATAGAATTTATACAACAGTAGGAATTAATACATACCTACAACCAAAATAAAAATAAATCCTACGAAGAAATAATGGCTGAACCTGAAACATATGCGGTACAAACAAAAAGAAAAAATTGTGCGTACTGTGGAAAAATTCATGAAATGAAAAAAGAAATCCCCAGCCTTTGGAAAAACATGTTCAAAGTGTTTAAAAAAAAATCACTTCAAAGAAGTATGTAAAACGAAAAATGTGGAAAGAGTAGACTCAGTAGAGGATGAAAATAGATAGACAGATTTTAATGTAAAAAAGGATAATATACAAAATACTGGATCTAAGAACGGAGATACAAAAATAAAAGTGAAAATCAACGACTGTATTGTCGAAATGCAAATCGACACAGGTAGTGAGGTCACGATAGTACCCAGAAATTTGTGGGAAAAAATGGGAAAACCGTTTAAAAAAAAAAAAAAAAAAAAAAAAAACGTACAATTACGTCAGTTTGATGGCTCGATTATAGCAATTATGGGTTGAAGGTTCAATAGAACTAAAAGAAAAATATGAAATAGTACCCATTATAGTTACAAATTGCCGAAAAATGCATGGACTACTGGGGAATGACGTGTTAAAAATAAATTCAACGAAGTTGATTAATGAGATAGAAATGGAAAAAACAGGAAAATTAAAAAATTATGAAGCTAGCCTGAAATTAAAAGAAAATGTTTCCCCCTCCTACTACGAAGCGAGAAAAATACCAGTGCATTTATTACCGTTGGTAATAGCTAAATTGCGAAAGCTAATAAAGGAAGACCTATTAGAACCTGCCCCTCCAGGAGGAAGTAAATGGGCATCACCCATTGTGGTATTGAAAAAAAAGATGGCGACCTAAGAATTTGTGGAGATTATAAAATAGGGGTGAACCACAAAGTTTGTGCTGACTCGTACCCTATTCCGAATGTGGAAGTAGCTTTACAAAGTTTACATAAACTTGCTGGAATGAAAGTATTTTCGAAGATAGACCTAAAATCAGCTTACCACCAAATACCGATAAATGAAAATTTTAAAGAAGTGACGACCATAAACACACCTATAGGCCTGTTAAGGTGGAAAAGAATGCCGTATGGCATAAAAACGGCAAGAGCAATTTTTCAAAAAGCTATTGAAAAAGTAATAGGAAATGTTGAAAATACCATCTGTTATCAAGACGATATATGTGTTGGAGATTTAAATGAAGATGATTTAAGGAAAAAACTGAAAATATACTGAACCGGCTAAGAGACGCTGGTATGACAATAAATACAAAAAAGTGTGTAACCAACTGTAATGAAATATCATTTTTGGGTTACTCAATATCAAAGGAAGGGATCTCTCCAGATAAAGTACTAATAGAGAAAATTCTAAAAGTTGCTACACCGAAAAATAAAAAAGAGTTGGAGTCCTTCTTAGGTTTGGTAAATTTTTATAGAAAATATGTACCAAAATATAATGAGTTGACAGAACCATTTGCTAAGTTAAGAAAAAAAAATGTGGAATTCATTTGGTTAGAACACCAACAGAAAGCCTTTGAAAACTTAAAACAGATTCTGGCAAAAAAGCCAATAGTACAAATTTTTGACCCTAAGAAGGACATAACTCTAACTACTGACGCTAGGGAGCAGTCCATATCTGGTATTTTGTCACAAGATGGGCATCCCATAATGTACTTATCGAGGAGATTAACAACGACTGAACACAATTATTCGAATATAGAAAGGGAGGCACTAGCCATAGTGTGGACAACGTATAGAGCAAGACAGTTCTTGATGGGAAAAAAATGCTTGTTGAAAAGTAAATCACAGACCACTGGAATTTATTTTCAACCCAAGAAAAGAGCTACCGAAAGTTACAACGTCCAGAATATTACGTTGGGCGATTAGACTGATGGCGTTCGACTTTGACATTGAATATGTTAAAGGGAATACGATACTGCACGTTGATGCCTTATCTAGATTGAGGTTTTATAGAGAGGAGAAGGACAAAAACGACGAGGAATTTGAAGACACATTCTTGCACCTTGTAGAAACCGATGTAATATCTCTAGATAAAATGGCTACTGAAACTACAAATGACCCAGTGTTAAATATAATAATGTTGAGGAGAAAACAGAATCGCTGGGGAAATTGTTCAATGGCTGAAAGACCATTCAAAGAAATCAGACATAAAATGACTATAGAAAACGGGATAATATGTAATGGAGACTTGGTAGTTCCCCCAGAAACACAGAGGAGACAGGTTATAAAAAGTGTACACGATGGCGTACATTGTGGAGTGGCAGCTACGCAAAGAAGATTAAAATTGGAAGCCTGGTGGCCGGGGTACTCAAGAGACGTAGAAAACTACGTAAAAAGATGCAAAAAATGCACAGAACTCAGGAATTTTAAGCAAAAGAAAATACATGTATGGCCCCGAGAAGTAGAACCATGGAGCAGAGTACACATGGACCATGCCTATGCATCAATGGGATAGGACTATTATTAATATTAGTAGACGCATATTCAGGTTGGCCTGAAGTGGTGAGAGTACCTGATAAAAAAAGTACCACCGTAAAACAAATATTAAGAGTAATATTTTCGAGGAATGGGACACCGAGAACATTGGTGACTGATAACGCACCAGAATTTGTGGATGCTGATTTGCATGAATGGCTAAGAAAAATAGGATGCAGACCTTACAAGACCCCTCCCTACCACCCTCAAAGTAATGGGGCAGCGGAAAGGATGGTCCAGACGGTAAAGAAGGGCATAAAAGCATGCTTGCAACAGAAGGAGGAAATCGATGCTTTCCTACCAAGACTATTATTAAGTTACAGAACAATTCCACATGCAGGCAGGCCGGAAAGTCCATCTGCCTTAATGGGCAGACAATTAAGGTCCCCTTTGACTATGTCATATGCCACAAATCAAAAGATGTGGTACAAAAGAAATAGGAATATGCAACCGAATTTATTATGCAGAAAGGACATAATACTGCAATATTAAATAAAGAAAATGGGAACAGTGTTCTAGCTCATGCTGACCAAATAAGATCCCAAGGAGACGAATCGGATGAGGAAATGCCTTCAGAGATGCCCATTATTGACGTAACAAAAGAGTTAATGCAGAATGAAACTGCGGAGGAAGAAGTAGAGAGGGATGAGTTAGAAGAGGAAGAAGTAGAATGGGACAAGTTAGAAGAGAAAGACCAGAGTATGCAAGAGGAACAGTTCGATTATAGGGAAAGACGTGATAGATCTAGATCTCCAAGGGAAAGGAGAGAGATAAGGGAAGATGTTCAGGAGGGCACAAGAAGTACAATAAGTACTCGTGGCATAAGGCTCCTCCGTTATAGGGAGATGTAGTGATATGCAAATTAGTATAATTTGCATATGAGCAGGTAGCTCATATGATAAACGGACACCAACTAGAACAGATGTCGAACGCTTACTTAGCTTTTTTGACCTTTTGCTTGAAATTTTTGGATCTTTTGGACTAACGACGAACCTTTTTTTTCTCCTAACGATTTGTTTATTTTCAGTGCTTCAAGGACTTTTTTGACGAACTTCTAAGGATTTTTTTGATAAGTTATTCTTTAAGTTTTATTTTTTTTATTTTATTCTTCTATTTCTTTTTGTTTATTTTATTTTTGGGGCTTCGACCCTCATAATTATTTTATTTTAGTCCGGTTTGACAAAGTCTTACCGGACGATTTCTTTTTTATTGTTTATTTCTTTCTAGTTATTTTAGAAAAAAAAAGTCAGCACAGTTTTTGGAAAAAAAGAAAAAGAAAACTTTGTTTTTTCCTATTTTATTAGCGACTTCGGTCGCCTTCTCTCGTCTTTTTTGATTTAACTAGTTTGTTTTTTCTTTTGCTTTTTATTTTCTTTAGCGGCTTCGGCCGCAAACCTTTATTTTTTTCTGGTTGTAAACCAGACTTTTTCTTTTTTTGTCTTGAAGTTTTTAAAAAAAAAGGAGTTTCTGTTTTTGTTTTTTTTTCGGCTGCCTTTGGGCGCCATTTTTATTTTTTTCCTGTTTAATTTTTGTTTGTCTTTTTTTTCCCAGTTTATTTATCTTTCAAAAAGTTTGTCTTTTTTTTAATTTACTGGTACATCCAGGCTTGTTTTTTATTTGTATAATTTCTTCCCCCCCCCCACCAAACTCCTTTTCTGGCGATAATTTTTAAAAGACCCGCAGGTGGTAGTCTCCACGTTTTTCAATATGGCCGACGGTGCCAGTCGGGCCAATATTAAAAAGGACCTTTTTGGTTCGGCAGCTAAAGCCAACCCCGCTGACAATGCTGCCAAGAAGCGGGCTGATGGTAGCCAAAAATCTGACAAAGTTATTAGCTCCAAGAAAGGAGAAGCTAATGTTGAGGTGCAAAGTAAGACAGCCGAGGAATTGCCCTCTTGCTGGAAGTCCCCACTAAGTTGTATTCTGAACATGGCGGATTTCCTGGATAAGGCGAAAGGTTACGCCCATCTTGTAAATAAAGATGGGTTCGTCGATGTAGTCCAGGAACTCGATGTGTTCAAAAAAAGAATGGTGACCGTTTTTGTGGTGGACAAAAAAACCAAAAAGATTTGTCGCTCCACTAAAGACACAGTGATTAAATCACTTTTGTCCCTGGGGATAAAACCCCAAAGAGTAATTAAAGGTACAGGGTTCTTCATGTGGGACATTCTGCTGCCCACACCAGAAGATTGTCTGGCAATGGCAAAGAAGGAGTTAATTACGAAAGATTTAATACTAAGAACAGAGTACGAAGGCCGAAGACGGACCCGGGTGGCCGTGTTCGAGGTTCCTCCTCAAATTTCGGGAGAGCTCTTGGCTGCATTTTTTATGCAGTACGGTCAAATTTTAGGGGCTCTCTCGGACAATTTGAACGGGGGATGGACTTTTGATATTATGCTGGATCAAGAGGCCTTCAAGTCCGTCCCCAACTGTTTGGTGTTTGGTGACCGGAAAATGCCGGTCATAGTGACCGGTAGGAGACCAACTTGCTGGAGGTGTGGAGAGACCGGTCACCTTTCCTCCTCCTGCCCAGGGAAGAAGGCCCCTGGAGTTCCGGTCACAGGCGACCAAAATACCCCCTTGGCCGACAAAGTAAAATCCGCGGCGCCTGTAGTGGGCCTAGCTGCGGGGCGGACCGTTGGGGAAAATCCCTCGGTTGGGTCCAGACCCACATTACCCCCGAAACCGACGCCTGCCACAAGTGTGGTTAAGGAGAAGGATGAGGGGGAATGGCGCCTCGTGGTTAGGGGCAAGGGGAAGACCCAAACAGCGGTTCCTCAGTCCCAACATGAACCCGGGGACATTGTCACCTACAGTCCCATTCCCTCTACCAGCTCTGAGGGCGACGCCTCGGCGTCTTATGCAGATACTGCTACTGAGACCCAAAAAATCAACGAACCAAGCTGGCAGAAAATCCTGGACCTCAAGAAATTGCGAGAAAAATTGGAGGCTAAGCGGGCTAAAAGTAAAAAATCGCTGGGGGCACCGGGCCCCCTATCCTCTGCCCCGTCTTCCCCTCCATCAAAGTTCACAAAACCACCTCCGCCTAAATCTCTGACAAACTCTCCTGCAAAATCTCTTCGTTCTTCACCCGTAAAAACTCCTTCCGGTATGACACCCTCTACAACACCGAAAGACACACCTATGCAAACACCCACACACTCTCCTCAAAAAAAAAGAAACCGAAGTCCTGACACACAATCTGCTACTGACAAGAAAAAAAAGAAAATTAAACCTCCTTATCTCCCAGGGCCGCGTATCCCGGGAGCAGGCTGACAGGGTCTTCGGGCAGACAAAAAACCCGATGCCCTTAAAAGTTCTTTGGAACTTCCGGCACATCAAGGGCGTAGATGTGGAGGTGCCGGAAAATTTTAAGGCCCGGAATCAGCTAACCGTTATAAGAACTGGCCCGGGTACGCGGGAGATATGGGGCATGATAGAGGAGGCTAAGGCCTCCTTGAAAGTGGTGCCCCCAGCAGTAGTCCTCCTTGAGGAAAACTTGGATGAAAGTAAGAAATGCAAAGGGAGGGTCCCTATTTTCGTTCACCCATCCCTTTATAGAGCTCTTAAATTAACATATCCCGCGGACATCGGTGGCTTGTCTCAGAGTGATATCCTCGATACTGAGATGATGTCAGGTTCGATGGGACAAGCTGTCGGTGTCCTCACCCCAGCCATGTTCTATCCTGAAGGACAACCCTAATCAGCTTCACGATGGCTCTCTGGTTAGCCAGTTTAAATGTCCGGGGCCTGAGGTCCGAGTCTCGCAGGGCGAGGCTCACTCGTGACCTTCAGCGCCTCGGGGTGAATGTATGTTGTATACAAGAGACCCGGTTTTCTTCTCATGATCGTGAGGACATACTGTCTAAGGGGTTCGCCCTTTATTCAGCCTGTTTTGATGGTCGTTCGAGGGGTGTCTCTTGGCTAGTGAGCAGGTCTTTGAAGGCTGCTTGTACCCTTGTCTTCGCGGATCCGGCGGGCAGACTTTGCGTGCTGGATGTTACCATAAAGGATAAGGTTCTACGTCTCATTGGGGTTTATGCGCCCAATACCCATTCCGAGCGGCCTGCTTTGTTTCGGCAGATCGCGCCGTTCTTGACGACGTCTCGTCGGGTAGTTTTAGCGGGGGATTGGAATGCCGTCCTTGACCCCGATATAGATCGTATAGGGCATAAACAAGGTACTAACAACCCGGATGTGAAACCATTTCGGGACTTTATCGATCGGTTTGATCTGGTCGATAAGTTCCGGAATGAACACCCTCGGGAGGTAGCATGGACTTGGACAGCTAGTGGCAACTCGGCTCCTGGGACGCTTGCGAGCTACCTGGACCGAGTCTTAGTTAGGAGAGTCGATGTAGGGCTCTTAGGGTGTCCAAGTTTCCATTACATAGTTTATACGGATCATAGGCTTGTCCGGGTCCGTGTAAACTTAGATAAGCCTAAGGTTAAGTTGGCTGGTTACTGGAAATTGAACTGTTCACTTTTTGGTGATCAGGGTTTCCGGGACCAGCTGTTACTAACCATCCAAAGGGAATTGACGGGAGCGGTTGTGGGAAACGCCTGGTGGAGAAATCTTAAATCTAAAATTCGAACGTTTGCTGCCGATTTTAGTCGTCGACTCAATCTAGATAGATTAGCGGCGCAAACTGCTTTAGAAGATAAAGTGGATCGGGCCGTGAAATCCCGTGTTAGTGGGGACATAGCTTTAGCTAAGGCAGAGTTGTCCTCCTTGCTTATCAAGAAGGATCAAGCTCTGGTAGTTAGGGCTAGGTTAAAAAGAATGTCTTCTGAGGCAACGAATATGGCCGCTGAACTGCGTGCAGAGGAAAATCGAAGCGCGTCTAGGCGACATATTGCATGCGTCACGTTGCCGGATAAGCGGACCGTGACTACAAACGCGGGCATATGTGAGGTGTTTCGGGACTACTTTCAGGATCTTTTCACCAGGGAGCCCGGTCTGAGCTCTGCTCAGTTCGACGCCTATTTAGCTGACTTTCCCTGCCTCTCGGCAGCTGAAGCGGCTAGGTGCGAGGGTCCCATAACAGAGTCGGAGATCTGGGAAGCGCTGAAGCAGGTTGGCCTGGATAAGTCTCCGGGACTAGATGGTCTTCCCTACGAAGTTTACTTGAGGTTGTCGCACGTTTTTGTGCCTTTGCTGCAACTGATTTACAACCACTGGATGAGGCAGGGGTCTTTACCCCAACGCTTCACCAGGGGTGTGATCAAGTTGCTGCGTAAGGACAAGGACGGTGGGGATGGGTTAGGGAACTTTCGCCCTTTAACGATGTTAAATACGGACTTAAAGATTTTGGCGAAGATCTTAGCCAACCGTTTGCAGCTTGTCCTGTCTAGTCTGATTGGCCCTGAACAGACTTGTGCTGTGAAGGGTAGGACTATTCAGGATAACCTTCATATGGTACGGTTGATCTTAGAACAAGTCGACAGTGAAGCCGCGCTGATCAATTTAGATCAGTCCAAGGCCTTCGATAGGGTTGACCATCGATTTTTGGAGGCTGTCCTTTCGGCGGCCGGTTTCAGAGCCGACTTTCGCTCCTGGATCCAACTTTTGTATGCGACCCCCGGTGCGCTGGTGGAAGTGAATGGGGTAAGATCGAAGCCTTTCATATTGTCTCGCTCCATTCGTCAAGGTTGTCCGCTCTCGCCTCTGCTTTACGTTCTTGCGTTGGAACCTTTCCTTCGCAAGTTAAAGGCGAATCCGGTCCTGCGCGGAATTTCCCTGCCTGTGGCTTCCACCTCAGCCAGGTATTCTGCCTATGCTGACGACGTTTCGGTTCTTGTGTCGAGCAGAGCCGAGATTGACGTAGTCAGCAAAGAGATCAGTGGGTATGAGATGGTGACAGGGGCCAAGATCAACCGCGATAAGTCTGTGGGCTTGCGGTTGGGTGCGTGGAAGGGAGTTTCTCTTCCCGGCCCTTTCCTCTGGACGGATGGGCCGATCAAGATACTCGGCGTCTGGTTCGGTCCTGATCTCCAGTTGGAAATGAATTGGTCGGAGGTGCAAGGGAAGGCCGAGATCGCGGGTAAACTGTGGTCTCGGAGGAGACTTTCCCTGAAGGGAAGGGCGGAGGTATGTGTTTCACACATATATCCGATCCTCCTTTACCGACTGTCTGTGCTTCCACTCCCGTATGCCAGGCTAATGTCATTAGTCCGGACCTTGTTCTCTTTCTTGTGGAGAGACAAGGCCCCTATGGTATGTCGCGAGATCTGTTGCCTTCATCCCTCTGAGGGCGGTCTGGGTATGCCTAGCATTGAGATTCGTCAATATATGCTTCGCATTACCTTTCTAGACCGAATGTGTCGCGGATTGGATGAGGTGGGCACCTTTTGGAAAGAAGATGTCCGAAAACATTTCCCATCCCTGAGAAGTGTGCACTCGTGCGAGGAGGAGGCCGGCCGTACACCAAGTGCCGAGTGCTCCTTCTACCGCGAATGTCGTAGTGCTTTGAAGCTCCTCTTACGGACGACGGATGGCCTCTCCGACGCCCAGGCGTTGTCTCGTAAGGCATTGTATCAGTTGTTAGTTAGGGGGTCCGTTAAAGATGGTCTGATCGACGAGCTCGGTCTTACGAAGCAGGAGGCTCGCTCGATATGGCCTTGGGCGCCTGGGTTGAAATGTCTCAATAATGATGAGGCATCACTCACCTGGCTGATGATTCGTGGGGCCCTCTGGGTCGGCAAGAGACTTTGTTCAGCAGGTTTGGAGAAATATCCAAACTGTCGTCGCTGTACTGGGGAAGTCGAGACCATTGGTCACGCCTTTTTTCAGTGCAGGACAGTAGTGCCGTTGTGCAAGTTTGTTGAAGGCCTCATGGTTCGCATGCTGCAGGGAAAGTTTTTTGTCCTGGAAGCCAGTTCTGTTTGTAGCAATGTGGTGTCGCAATTGACGAAGGTTGAACACTATGTGTTCTGTTGCTTACTAGGGATTATGAGAGTCGTGATTTGGACGACGCGTCAGAAGGGATTCCATGAGGGCGAGAAGTTCACCTCTTCCCAACTGATCTTGTTCTTTAAGCATCAGCTTAAAGTCAAGATTAGGACGGAAAGGCGGCGGCTCCCTTCATCGGAATTTGGCAAAAGGTGGGTGAATCTTGCGCGAATGTGTAGAGTGAAAGGGGCTGACCTAGAGTGGCATTTGGATGTCGGTTAGGTACAGAATTTTGTCCTAACAGGGTTGAACATAGGCAACCCACCCAGATTTTAGGTTAGACTAGGTTCTGTATTTTGAATTTTTAGTTTTTCCTTTTTTTTTCTAGTAAACTTAGCTAGTGTATGCATGCGCATTGGTCCCTTTTATTTCTGTCCCTATTTTTTTTATTTTGTTTAATTCCCCATCCCCTCCCTCGTTAGGTGGTCAGTGATATTAGTTCTCTGGTGGATGCGAGATGCCTTTCGTTTTCGTGTGTGTGGTTTTTCGTATTTGTTGTTGTGTATGAATGTGTGTGTGTCTGTGTGAATGCTTGGAGAAATGAATGTTCTTACTTATTTTCTTAGTCCCGCATTGATTTCGTCTAGTTAACTAATGTTTCTGCCACATTTATGGTTTGTGGGGGGTTTTATTACTAACACAGTTTTGTTTAGTTTTATTGTAAATATTTCAGTCATATTGTAAATACTCATTTGGGGATCATTTTAAAAGTTGTTAATTTTTGACCCTCCCCCCCACGAACAATAATTGTATATAAGGGGACTAGTTAGGACATCATCGAGAATTTGAGGTATTATGGTGGACGTAGTAAGAAAGGTAGGAGTGAATGTGTTGTTTTGGTGATTGGAATATTGTTGGCTTGATTGGGTCAGTGTCTGCGACTAGCTGAGTTTAGATTTAAGACAGATGAAGACCGTCCTTCCCCACCCCCTTTTTAGGCCATGTGCCACATTTTGTATTTTATACAAATAAATATTGAACGCTTACTTAGCAAGATACACGACACAACAAGGACTGTTTGGATAAAGAAATTTGATGATTACTTCATAATTTTCAACTGAGACATAGTACCAAAGTACCACTCATTATCATAATGACAACTTCAGAATGACCCTAGCATAATGTGCTTGATAGAAAAAGCATTCTCTTTTTCTTGTAGCAACAACATAGTGCAAACACCTCTAGATACTTGATTCATTGCACTGTTATCACCACATGGTATTGTGGAATCTTCCACAACAAGCCAGTTAACCCCTGCTAGGAAATGCACTATTCCTGTTGTAATTTTCACCATCACAATCTTACAAAATATATAACAAGCATTTATTGGTTAATCACCTTCAATCTAGCTCACTGATTGGTCAGTTCTAACCAATCGAACTTCCTGCACGCGAGGAATGAAATTTCCTGCGTTTTCCATTTGAGCCTGTCATGTGGTACAACAAAATTATAAAAACAAAACATATGTAAACTCTTTCTCGCATCTCATTCATTGCGGCCAAGATGTAATCTTCAAAAACTCCCGTCTTAACTAATGCAGTCAGATATTAAAGACCATTACCAACATTCCCGCAAGTACGAACTTCTGAACTTTTACCAACTTGTACAATGCACAATTCCAAACATACTAAAGAAATTATTCTTCTAAACTACAGTTTAATAATTACTTTCACTTTATGAACTTGGGTACAAATATTACCTAATCTAAGAGACACAACTCTGTCTAACTTTTCAGTTCACATGCATGTATATCAAATACTTAATAAATTCAATTGTTACGTTTTGAAACAAGATGTTTATGAATCATTATTCTACGTCTTGTATTAATTGTTGTGGATGGAAGATTATTGAACACACAATTTTAAGCTTTCTGATAAACCAAACCTTCTATTCCTCTCCAAAACACATCACACATCTGCAACAGTATAAATTTATGATTTTTGTGTGTGCCTTTGAAAGTATTAGTATCAAGAATCAGGGTTCAGAAAAGGAATGTTCTCATTCACAGATTTTGAATAATCAAAAATTGTCACTCTACTGATTTCAGCTTTTATAAATTCAGATACTTTATGAAGAGTCAGAATTTGCTTTAATAACAGTATCTGTAAGCTGTCAATCACTTAATAGTTCCTCCAACACATTCTATTTGTAAGTAAAGTTTTTATCACTTTTGTAACTGAACCATCACTATTGAAAACAACTGTATCAGGAAAGTCTGCTTTCAAATAATCTAATAACAGAGTAAAGAGAAAAACTGCAACAGTCTTATGGATCTTATGATCACTGATACAGCCATATATGCTTTGTGCTGAACTGAGCTGGAGTTTTTGCCCACATCACAAGTGGATGGATTGTAACACTGTCAAAATTCTCAATCTTTGTTCTAACTTCTTTAAGTTCAACATCTTGAAGGGACAAATCTTTTATATCAACCTTGAAAAACTTTCTGTTTCCCAACATGGTATTTTAGCTTCAAGATGTTTCCAAGTGAACAACCATTTCCCCTTTTCAAATGCTACAAACATGAAAGAAATTAGATATTTATTATGATAATATAACTTAGAAATGCATCCAAATTTAACAATGTATGTCATATTATACTCATGAAAATTTAGGCAATCAACTTGAGAAGGCATGATCTTATAAACTTTTTTTCACTATGAAGTAATCTAGATTTTAAATATTCACTGGGTGCTGATAAAAATGCAGAATAAATGTATATCATATACCTTAATCTATCTTTTTAAATAAGGACCACTTCATGATATTGACTTAGCCAATCGCAGCCCTTCATGGTTTATATATAGGGTAAATTGCAATAGGGAGTTTCAGATCCAATAAATCTAAGGTTGTAATTTCAAAGGTCAAAAATCTGTCTTGCATGTTCAATGTTATAGGAGGCAAAACTCTTCTTTTTGTATGACTCCTCCACTGGCACTATTAGATGAAAGGAATGTTCATTTACACCAATTTTGTTCTGGAAGGGTCCCTGTTTTTATGCACCTTCCCCTTATAGGGCAGTAAAATTAATGTTTCTCAATGACATTGGTGGGCTGTCCGAGGATAACTGTAAGCGTTCTGAAAGCAAAGGAAGTATTTGTCGCAGATTACTTCCACAAGACAAAGAAGAATCACTGTACGTCCAGACTCGAATATCGTGGGCAGAAAGAAATGCTGAAAACTCGATTCGCCGGTACTATTTCAAATCACAATGCGTGTAACCAGTCAGAAAAATAACTCGCTCACTAACAAACGCCGAAACCAAAAATGCCCAAATTGTTTCTCCCGAATTGAGAACACCAACTGCTCTTATCGGCAGAACCTATTTCTTCTATTCGTCGACAGCTGGGATAGGATTTTCCGTAATTTGCATATCAAAATACTTTTATAGCGACTCCTGCGACTGACTTGTTTTTTCTTTAATTCAATTATTCCATTTTCAGCATGTTATGCGGAATATGTGCCCCCTCTGTTTGGTAAGTAGTTTTCTTTTTCGACACTTTTTCCGTCGTAGAATACACGCGACACGCTGTCGCTTGGTTTGACGAGGTAAGTCGCCGTTTTCTTCGCTATAATAACACTATTAAATCTAAAATAGGCCAAATGTCTATGGGACAGGCCACCCCTGACATATTCATTCGGGTTGAGTAACACCAGTAAGCATCAATCATCATTCTCTGGTTAACAAGTCTGAATGGCCAAGGGTTATGGTTAAAGTCTAAAAGGGCTAGACTTGCTTGGGATCTCCAATGTCCACTGTATTCAAGAGATACACCTAATTCCAAATGACTATGAGTAGGTTGAGTAGATTCCACCTCATCTCAGAATATTTTGATAGATGTTCAAGGGTTTCTTGGCTAGTAAGTTGTTAACCTTGAATACTACTTGTTCACTTATCTTTGTGGATTTGGCAGGCAGATTATGTGTGCTAGATGTTACCATAAAGGGATATTTATTCTATAAAGGGGAAAGTATTCTGACTCATTGGGGTTTATATGCCCAATCACTGTGCAGAGTGGAAAACCTTCCTTCAGCAGATCAATCAGTTTATGATATCATCAAAATGGGTAGTTTTAGCAGGTGATTTGAACACCATCCTTGATTTTGAGTTAGATTGTCGGGGAGCTAATAGGGGTACTAACATTCCTTTCAACGAAAAAGACTTTCATGAGTTTTTTTACCAGGCTCGATCTCTTTGATAAGTTCTGAAACAAACATCCGAAGATAGTAGAGTGTACTTGGACAGATAGGGATGAGCTATGATAGTGTTCTAGATACATTGACTGGGTTCTAGTTAGCAGTGTTGATTTAGATCTCCTAGGTAGTCCAAGCTTCTATAGTGTAGTTTATTTGGATTATAGGCTCATCCAAGTCCATATAATCTTAGATAAGGCTAAGGTTAGAATGGCTGGCTACTGGAAATTTAACACTTCTTTCCAGGACCAGCTGCTACTAAAAATACAGCAGGAATTGGCAGGTTCTGTGTTTGGGAATAAGTAGTGGAGACATCTTAAGGACACCATTAAGTCTCTTGTTGTCGATTATAGCAGACAACACAAACTAGATAGATTAGTGGTGTCAAAGGCACTAGAATCTAGAATAGCAGATGCTATCAAATTGGGAGATAGTGATAATGTAGTTACAGCTAAGACTGATAAAGCTAAATTAAATATGATGTCTACCAAGGCATCAAATATGGTCACAGAATTCCATGCAGAAGAACTTTGCAGTGCCTCTGATCAGCATATCAATTGCATTACATTGCCAGATAGGGGAACTCTGACAATGATTGAGGGCATCTATTGGTTGTTTTGTGATTACTTTCAGAAGCTTTTCACCAGGAAGACCAATCTGAGTTTGGCTCACTTCAACAACTATTTGGTTGACTTTCCTCATTTTGAGGTGACTGAAGTGGCCGGTTGTGATGGTCTGATAACCCACTGAAATCGGAGAAGAGTTGAATGTTGAGAAGGATAAGACTCTGGGCATCAATTGTTTACCCTATGAAGTGTACTTGAGGCTGCCATCCATGTTTGTTCCCTTACTAGAAATTCTCGATGGAACAGTGTCACCAGGGTTGGGATGAAGCTCCTACACAAGAACAAAAAGTGATGGGATTGGTCATTTTTTAGCTCTTAACAATGCTTAAAGCAAAGTTAAAGATTTTGGCCAAAGTCCTGGTGAACCATTTGCAGGTTGTGCTCAAACATCTTGTAAAACCTGAACAGACTTGTTCTGTAAGGGGTCAGATGATCCAAGATAACCTTCATTTGGTTTGCCTGATCATAGACAAAGTTGACAGAGAAGCAGTGCTGATCAATTTGGATCATTTCAAGGCCTTTAGTAGGGTGGGCCATCATTTCTTGGAAGCTGCCTTGTCCATCACTGGATTCAAGTCAAACTTTCACTTCTGGATGAGCCTATTGTATATGACCCCCAGTGTTATGGAGAAAGTGAATGGGATAAGATCAAAGCCCTTAATCTTGTCCAGATGCATTCATCAGGGTTGTCCACTTTTGCCTTTGCTCTATGTGGTTTCACTGGAGCCTTTTCTATTCAGGTTAAGGGTGAATTCAGTCCTTGAAAGGATCACCTTGCCTGGTGCCAACATCTCAGCCAGGTTCACTGCCTATGCTTATGATGATTCTACACTTGTAGCGAGCACTACCAAGATCAACAAAGTCAGAAGAGAAATCCAGACATATAAGATGATAACAGGGTCCATGATTAACTGTGATAAATCTATTGGCTTGCAATTAGGTACTGTGGCTGTGAAAAAATATGGGATATTAGGGTCAGAATTACATGGAAAGAATGAGTTGTTTTGGTGATTGTGGTATATATGTGTTTTTATCTGAATGTGGTATAATGGTGTGAGATTATGAAAAGTGTGTTTGGGTCAGAAAACTAGTTAAAAGTTGGTAACAGTGATGATCATTCCTCTTTTGGCCTTGTGCTACATTTTTATGTAATTTTTGCATAAATAAATATTGATAGCACAAAGAACATCAAGTTCTCTTTCAAAGTAAGACTTAGTTTTTGCCTTCATTGCCACAATACATTAAGTCTTTTCAACATATGACTGGAGTCTCTGATTGAATGGGGAGGCATTATTTCCAAAAACAGATTTTGTATTACAGAAAATTGTTTGTTTCCAATCAATACCTTACTAGGCAGCTTACCTCATTATAAATAGGAAAAGCAAAAATATCAAGTCACAAAACAAACAAGTCTATACACAACATCAAAATGCAAAAAAGAACATGAAAATTCGCATCTAACCACAAAACAAAAGAAAAAAAATGGTATTTTGTAAATTTTAAACTACCTAAAATAATTAAACTACCTAACAACTTCAGAGGTCATGCAAATCTCTAACAGACTGTACAGATGATAGAGATATTAGTTACACCTATGACCTGTATAGTATGAAGATGCCAAAAAGATCAAATAAAACACAGAATTTTTAAAATCTACCAGTGAATAGAGGAAGTTTAAAATTAATTCTACTCATTCAAACTAACTTTTCCTTTATGTGAATTTTATGGTACATAGTCATGCCTAAATTGTAATTTATAGAAAACATTAATTGAAGAAGCACTTATGTGTTATCAAAATAAAATTTTTTTATCATTTTTCATTTTATTAGACTATGCAATATATGGTGACACCACTGTTTCAAGAATTTTGTGTATATTTTTACCTGCTTAAAGTTGAAAACACAACATAATGTTTTTAGAGAAGACACACTAGTCTTGAAGGTTTTTAAAATTTTCAAATAGTTGCACATTGATTTTCAGGACTGTGAATTATAGTAAAATACAGAATGTTACAATTCAGCTGATTTTTAAAGGGTCAATTTTTTAGGATTCATATGAACATTTCAAATTTACATTACTAAACACATCTCCAAATGTATATAGCTTTTTAACAAGATAACTTAATGTTAATAACCAAATGTATATAGCTTTTTAGCAAGTTCAAAAATGACAAAAAAATGCTAATTTTGATTTCCCTCTATTTTTGACTTGACTGATAAAGCCCTTTGTGAAAGTTGCTTTTCAGTGTTTTGTTGAATTTTCATAATATATTTTATTTACCTGTCTATATTTCTGAGATGACGTATTATATACATTATTTATATTGTTTGAACTATCATCCTCATCTTTGTTGTCATATTTATCACAAAGTTTCAACAGTTGTACACTCTGGCCTTCTTCAGGTGGTTAGAATGTTGAATTGAACCCTTTATTTTGCTTGCTGGGGTAGAAGGTTCTTTGAAAAAGTTATAGATTTACCAAGTATATAATGGAAATTCTAAATTACAAATTACACTCCCAAAGTATTACCTATAACTGTTAAAGGGAGAATATTTGTTAATGACAAACAGAATTTCCAGTTAAGAAAAAGTTATAAATCTCTTCAATCCTGTTGTGACAAAATGCAAAACCATTCAAGTAATGCACATTACTGAAATTGATAAGTCTAATACATTATATATCTTATATTTGGTATTAAAATTGAAAAGTAATAGGCCTTTGTCATTTGAATTAAAAAAAAAAAAAGTTTTAATGTATATATGTTAAAGAACAAAATGTGAAAAATCAAGCAATAAACTAAGTTTGTTTAATTTTACAGAGGATGGGCATGGCTTTAATGTTCTCAAAAACCATACAAATTTAAACTGCAAACAGGTAAAGTTTGACTGGATAGGGACTCTTGAGGATAAATAGGTATAAAAATCCTATGCCCCCTAAAGAGTTGGGTCTTGATCTGGTTGAAGTCACTTGTTTGCTATATAAGAGGGGAAATTTTGGCTGTAAGGACAGAAAGAAATAAACCACACTCCGGTGAAAAATCAGTGACCTGGGACCAGAATGGATATGACTGTCCAGGCATGAAAAGGTAACCTAGGATGATAAAAAAAATGCTGCAACTACTATTACTATTATACTACTACTACTGTTGTTGTTGAAGAGGAAGAAAGAACCATAAAACGTATGAGAATTCTCTTTACTAAGAACATCTCTTCTAAACCTGGAAGAGTTTATCTCATATTTGAGAACACTTGTTCCAAAACATTGAATATTTGTTTAAAGGGAACAGAGAACCAGCTTTGCCTGAGGTAGGTTACTTTTTCTTACCCCACCCTCAACTTTTAGTAAGTAAGTAAATTTAATTAAGTAATTTCTAAGAAATTGATATATATGAACTGTTTCTCTAATAGAAGGTTGTTAAAATTCCTTTATTGTTCAGGGAAAAAATTCACAAATTTTTGTTTTCTAATATTTGTATTTTAAAGAACTGATAATCTGCCTTGATAGTTTCAAGTGCACAAGGGAAATTTTGTGCTAAGCCTGGATTGTATTTTGTACAATTTGTATATTTTAAAATTATTTTGTCATTAGTTAAATTACCCATGCCTTGCTGCATGCCACACACTTTTTGTAAAAAAAAAATTGTGATTGATTTTAAATCATTGTTAGAATTTGTGGAGAAAAATGATTATTTGAATATTACTCAATGATCTCACTGATGTAACCTTCATCTTCTGGCTTTCTCTGTCTATATTTTGGATAGGAGTTATTCCCTTGTTCAAATTTAAATTTAATTTAAATCAAAGAGAAAAAAATTTTCATGGAATTGGGGGGGGGGTGCAAAAACAGCTTGATCTGACACCTTTGATATGTATTTGATCAATAATGCTTGATTGAATTGATGAACAGATTTCAACATTGATATGACAGTTGAATTGTCACAATAAATATGTATTGTAAGGCACTACCCACTGATTGGTGATTTCTTGCTCAACTTGACGTCCATATTATTTCATTTTGATCTTGCCAATGTAGCCTCCATCTTCTGGCTTTCTCCTTCTATATTTTGAATAAGAGTCATTCTCATGTTCAAATTTAAATTTAATTTATATCAAAGGGAAAAATTCAGTGTGGGGGTGGTTATGCCCTTCTGGGAACCCCTTTGATTAAAATGATATATACTTGTTTTTTTGCTAATTTCACTTTGTGTAAGAATCATCTATTTTAACACCTTTAAAAGTACTTGTAAAAGGAAGGAAAGTTGAATTATTCCTCCTTTTCTTTTGCACCCTATTTCCATTCCTTTGCCCTCTATTTTTTTATATTTTTAAAGTGTAAATTTCATTCATCATAAATACTGACAATTTCAGTGAGATATGACTATTCACTTATTTTAATTTTTTAAAAATCTGCTGGTAGCATTTTGTTTTGAAACCAGTTTGCAGGATATTTGTAAATGTATGTATATTCTTATGGTAATTTAGTCTGAAAGAAATCAAAGTAAAAGCAATCAATAAACACTATCAATTCAGTAACTCATTATCAATTTTCCCTATTTTTTTAGTAGTAATTTTGTAAATTTAATAAATATTCTTAAGATCAGAATAATTAAAAGAGAGATCATTGGGTACAATTAAATATTTTATGAAATGAAAATAAAAAAATTATAAAAACAATAAATTAAGCTCAAAAGTATCATTTAATTAGTTTTTAATTAATTTCTTTTTCAT
Organism: Acanthosepion lycidas; assembly: GCA_963932145.1. Lineage (NCBI taxonomy): Eukaryota > Metazoa > Mollusca > Cephalopoda > Sepiida > Sepiidae > Acanthosepion > Acanthosepion lycidas. The sequence goes on along the minus strand of OZ010606.1, from coordinate 19,091,259 downwards.
ACTTTTAATAAAAGAAAATAAATTTATTCATCCTGTTTCATAAAAGCATATAGGATAAAAAAATTATATTCTTAATAATATAACCAATAATTTAAGAATATAATTTAAAGGTTAAAGAATTTATTTTTAAACCTAAACAATATGAATTTCTTGATTGTTATAGTGTTGGTCCCCTGTATTTCCTTTTTAAAAAATTTTCATGCACTTTTTAAAAGTTAGGGTGACAGTAGAAGACTATTGTTGTTGATATGACATGAAGATAGCCCACAAACTACTCCACATAAATAAATCTTATTTTCACTGTTTTAAGCAAAAAATAAACATTATTTTTACAAAAATCTAGTTAATCCTTAATTTTACTAATTTACTTTAAAACAAATCTCTAAAACAAATATTGGATTTTAAAGAGATTTTAAATTTGTTTTTATTTTTCATTTATAATGGAGGTTTGATGTGTAATGAGTGACCAAAAAGGAAAATTATTTTATGCTTTTAAGATTTTAGACATTTTTTAAACAAAAAAAAAGTAAAAACCACTCACTTCCACTCAGTTCAATTAGCAAATTTGATGGATACCAACACAAGAGAAATTAAAATACTTTAAAAATCCATTATCTTTCCCAGACATAAAAATAGTGAATTCAAGAAGTAAACAATTAGATTTTGTAAAAATATTTATTTTTTGCAAAAAATAACAAAAACAAAATTTCCCCAGCAGCATATGTACTCACTTGTCAATATGTTCAAAAGTCAAGTTGTTAGCTGGGAATCCTGTTTACAAAATTCCTGCCAAAAATAAAGTCAAATATGGAATACCATAATTAAGAAATTTCTCTTTAAAAAGAAGTAAAAAGCTTATGAATATTTCATTTTATGAAATTTTGAATAAACAATTTTCAAAAAAAAGAAAAATTTTTTTAAAAATTGCTTGTAGATTTCCTTCCTATTGCTTGAGTATCTACCAACAAAGATAGAAAAACCTACAGAAGCATCGGAATCAAATACTAAAGGAGCCAAACACTGGATCATAACATTCAGAGCACAGGATCACTTCAGGTACAGGATGAACGCAGCCGAAACTCAAACAAGGATGAACAAATTTTTAAACAATGCTGGGTGACACAAGCAGAAATCCATAGTAAAACACTGTGACCCTGTTATATGGCAAACTGCCTCTTCAGAAAATGTGCCTGCTTTTATGGAGCCTAAAACTTTAGCAGTTGGCTCACAAAGGATCATTTACATAGCAAACACCACTCAGCTCACCATCCTGACTTCTGAAAATTTTTAGGTAAATGAGAACAAAAGACACCCACTGTGTTATTGGCCCTAAGAACCTGCTGATATTTTTTTTTTTTTTTTTAATGGACTGTGATTGGACAGTTCAAAGGTGAACTGTCCCCTTTGAAAGGGAAGGGAGAACTGGGACTGGACTTTAGGGACAGTTGGAAACACGACAGCTTAGAAAGAAGAGGTTCATTTTCTCTCTCCCTGCTGAAAAGGCAGGCAGCGTTTGCCCATAATTGAAGGATGCATGGGTAACAAAGTTCAGAGAAAGTTTTGAGAAGTCCTCTCGAAGAAGCCCCAGAAAGGAAAGTTTGAAAAGAAGTCCATAAGTAGAGTTTGGAGCTAAAGGCCGTTTGAGAAGAAGAAGGAGCAGACATGTGCATTTTCAAAAAGTGTTTTAGTATGTGTTTAAGTAAATTTTCACCTTCTAGTGGCTGTAAAAGAAAGGTGTAATTTCCCAGTGGACGGTGGGAAAAATAAGTGAAGAAAGGAGGGAGTTTGGTCACCAAGAAGAGAACCTTGTCTACACAAGAGAGAAAAGAAAAAAGATAAAAACTTTTGAACCTTGAAAGGACTGAAAGTGTACTGTAGAACTATGGCTCTTCCCCCTTTTTTTTATTGTTATCATTGACACAGCAGGTGGGCTCTTTTGTTTGGTTTTTGTGCTTTGTAATTTTTAAGTTTGTTTTCTGCTATGTTTTTTTACATTGTATTACTCAGAGAATAGGTTATCTTATTCTCAGCAAAAAGGGACACATTTTTGGAAGAACCCTTAATTAGCTGGTAATAAAAAAAATATTTTTTCTTTGTAATTGAATCTGATTATCATTTTTTTCTTTCTTTCTTTTTCATTATTAATTTGGGCAATAGTGAAAATACTGTTGCAGCTGGTTTTATTTTATTTCAGAAATAGTTCCATTTATATCCCTCTTGTTTTTTTAAGATCTAGGTGTGGGAGAATTGGGTATTACATGGTAGTCTTGTTGGCACTATTTAGGAGCCACAAAAGGGTAGCAGTACTGTTTTTGCAATTGTGCTAGTTCAATTGATGGGCAGTCTTTGGTAATTTTGTTTGCAAGTTGTTTTGATTAGGGATTGGGTAGTTCCATAAGTTGTAGGCACATTGTCACTTCCTCAAGTATTGGGAGGCATTGTACTTCTCTCCCTGATTTTGTATGATAGTGTAGAATCTGGGACTCAACTAGTTAGGGAGTTCATTGGTGGTTGTTGGCAGTATGTCTAGTTGCTCACTTGTATAGAGTTAGGTAGTGTGTATTTTGGACAGGGATTTTGTGTACTTTTCATTGGTGTTGGTGGTGTAACAGGTAGGTCTGTGCTCAGCATTTTATGCAGTTCCAGTTGGTTGTGTCAGAGAACTGAGCCATCAGGTTTTCTGATTACATATGGTCCGTGTTCTGGTGCTTGCTTTAACACTGGTGCTTCCTTCCACCTGATGGTCTGTTGACTTTTAGTCAGGATGGGCTTGTGCATAAGAAACATAGAAAGTTCTTCAGCTTAGTTGTCAAAGTGTAGCTTTTGCAGAGCTGATTTTTCCATCTGTTGTCTGATGGCTTTTCTACTCGAGTCTCTGTTTCTAATTTTTATAGGTAGGTTGGATTTCATTTTTCTCATGTTGAGGAGATCTAATGAAGGCAGATGGATGTCGATTGGCATTGCTCTTAGTATGATCAGTGCCATGTCTGGGTCAGTGTTAGACTGTTTTGCCTTCTGAAGAGTTCCTTTTATTGTTTGGATTTGTCTTTCAATAAAGCCGTTTGATTGGTCGAGGAGGCTTGAAGCATTCATTGTTTAGAGAATTCCCTAAACATAGAAGATGAAAAATGTGGGCCATTGTCACTTACAAGTAAAAATAGGTCTGCTCCTACAACTTGCCATGATCTTGTAGGGATCTCATGTTGCAAGAGTGGTTCAGCTTTGTTGACACCTTTGGAATTCTTGACATATGTGACATGATTTGACAAATCAATCACTGTTATCACTAATTCCATGCCAAAATAGGCTCTGAGTTTAGTCTTCTTGACTCTTTGGTGGGCATCATGGAGATTTGCAAGAACTTCCTGCTTCATACTGGAAAGAATAATGATGCATTCATCCTTTAGTAGTAGACCATCTTCTATTGACAGCTCATCTCAGTATGTGCAGTAGAGTAATATTGGTTGTGGGACATGCTTTTGTTGTTCAGGTGTCAAAAATGATCTCTTTCAGAATCTGTAAGGTTTTGTCCTTACTAGTTTCTTCTTTCAGTTGTTACTTGAGAACTGGGCCATATCAACTCACATATCAATATCAATTGTTTCAGAGTTCTTGCCAGGTGATCACTGAGAGTGTTCCCAGGCCTGTAAATAATTTTCATATCATATTGTTTGTATTCTGAGAATCATTTACTGAAGCTGTTGTGGCACAGCAGCAGACAGGATTTTAAATGAATTATTTCCAAGGGTTTGTGCCTCTACAAATTGTTTACCAAATAGGTATGCATGGAAGTGTTCACAGTTGAATACCATGACAAGCATTTCCCTCTCAATATTCGCATAGCGCTGTCCTGTATTGCTTAGTGATTTGATGCAAATGTAATGGGTTTGTTGTTTTGGAGCAGTACTGCTTCTATTCCTTTTGTGGATGCAACAACCCTTACAATGGATTTGAGTCTTTGGTTGAAGTATGTGAGCATGATTTCACTGCAGATAAGGTCCTTAATCTTTATGAAAACTGCCACTTTAATCTGCTAAAATTTAAATGCAATATCAATCACTATCTACTGTCCTCCTGATTATTCTTTTTCTCTTTCTACTCATTAATATTTCTGTTCCTAATTCCTCCACACTCTTTAACCCCTTGTGTCTTAGTGGCTGTATTGCCCCGTATGGGGTGATACTGATAAAAAAAAAAAAAAAAGGCATGCTGCAAGATGCACAAGAGCAGTAGATTGCCTTGTGCTCCAGTATCAACTTTTGCCTTTGGAAAAACTGCCTGAGTTTTGTTGCCTATCTTAATATCCAGATGGATGAATATTTCATTCCTGGCATCTGTTTCATTGATAGTGTCAAAAGTGATAGAACTTGATGTTAGTGTAAATTAGCTTGTGTTCCTCTGACATTGCTTGTACAACACTAAATACTTCTTTTTCAATCCACTGTTCTTGAGTTTCTGCACATATCGCCAATGTAAAATTCCTCCCTTCTCACTGCTTCAGCCCTCTTTTATCATACCAACACCACGGCTAACTGACCAATTAGCATTCTTTGCTTTTGTCCTCTGTTACCCAGCCAAATGGGGTCCTCCAGTCCGACCAGTCAGCATGTGACTTGCTAAGCTGTACAAAAGCCGCCATTACAGAATATACACTTTTGGAATAATCTACTGTGAGGAAGGGAGATTTGTGCCATTTCCAGGGAACAAAATGACACTGCTACACGTCATGTATTGAAGTAAGGAACATATTTTCCTTTGCACCAGCTGTAAGCCACTCACTTACTTCTATGTAATTGTTCACCACAATCCTTAAGGCTCATTTCGGGGCTTGGGAGTTCATTAAAACGGTTTGTCTACTGACTGTACCTGTGACCTCCTGTTGTGTTGGAAGCTGTCCTTTGTCTTGCTTGTATTTGGGTCTTGATTTTTGTCAGCATACTGTCTTCTAGTGGTTCATTTTCCTAATTTTCACATTCACTGCCATGTGGTGGATGCCACATTGCCTACTTTATCTGATAGATGATGTTTGCAGGCCCCATACTTTTTGTAAGTGGGCCATATTGTTGATTGAAGCTTCTTGAATTTTTTGCAAGGTCAACTGCTTAGTTGAGCATAAGGGTTTCATCCTTTGGTTTAGCAGCTTCTTCTGTAGCTCTATCATTGTTGTTCCTATTATTAGCTGTTCAATAAGTCATTCCTTCAACTCATCCTCCTTGAAATTGAATTTGTCAGCCTGGATTAAAAAAATTTTCAATAGATTGTAGGTAAAAATGCTCAATTCTGAAGTTTGTCCTGGGCTTGACATGTCTCTGCAATTTTGCAAAAATGGTGTTCAGGTTTTCTTCTCTTCATTTGTCAACACCCAAGTGTTGTATGTACACAGGCCTTCATCACCAGTGAAGAACAGAATGTGGTCTGCTTGTTTTTCAGTTCTCATGTCTTTAACGGAGAAATAGAGCTCACATTTCTGCTTGAATATTTTAATATTGTTTGCAAGTGTTGAACTGATACAGTCTAGTCATTGGTTGCTTATTGAATCCATCATGCTCACATATTCAATTGTTCATTTATATATCTATGTGTGTACAAAAATAAAAATAAAATTTTATTTTTGTAAACTGGTCTCAAGAGATAGACATCTGAAGTTCACAAAATAAATTATCACCTGATGGATTTTTAAGGATTCTGTTTTCATTATTATATTGTTCTGTTATTACAATGAGCTCTCTTTGGATTTATATCCTCCTTAGAATTATCCCTACTAATCAAGTATTATTATATATGCTATTATTATTGTTATTACTGTTGTTGTTATTACTTTTAAGTGAGAAAAACTTCAAAAATTAAACAAAACATAGGCTCCAAATTAAATTACACAACTAACATAATTTAATTGGTTCAAAAATATCACCTGGCATATCATCGACTATGTTCACACATCTGATCTTAATTTGACTTGATCAAAGGTACAGTTGCGCCAAAATTTTTAAAATATTTTCTGGAGCCTATCATGTGACTTAAATTGCTTATAAACAACTACACGACGACACTCATCATAAAATAACTTTCAACAGAAGTCCAGACTATAGATTAGAAATCCTTTTTAACATAACCACATTCTATTTCCTTAATTCAATGCAAACTAAACTCACATTGACAAACAATGAAGCAACAGATACTCAAATGTCAAACACAACATAAGTCACACTCACTCATACTTTTTTCACAAACTTTGAATTGTTTATTTTGAATACAAACAATATTACATTGAACTGAATTTTTCCAAATTCACACAAATTACCCTACAACTTGCAGTCTATCAAACTGGAACATTACCTCACACAAAAGTTGAAAAAGACAAGTTTATTTCACAATTTTATACAACATTCATGGACTATTGCTTTGTACATTTGTTATATATAAATCTATTTATTTGTGCAATTTCTCGTCTGAATTTTCTTGTTTCTTCTTGTTATTATTTTGTGGCATTGTGTCTAATATAAATTAGTGAGGGCAACTGACCCCCCACAATATCTTGTAAATATTTTTTTTCCTCGCCTCCACGTGGTCACTGAGTATTTATTTTATTGTCTTGCTTTAGCTTTCTACCGACACTTTAACTAGGCCAAAGCACAGGGTCACAATATTGTTGTGTTTTATCTTGTTTCAGTATTGGGTCATCCATATTCAATTCTTTATTGACAAAAAAAAATCTCATTGCTGCCACCATGTAATGATATGAAGGATGTATGCATTTGCTAGACATAAGTCAAGATTTGTGGACGACATCTTTTTTAACCATTAACCATATTGATACATTAGGGGAGATAACCCTAGATTAGAGAGGGTGGTGATGGGGTTCACGATATAGTCCCATTTATAGTGTTCATTTAGGACCCATGCTAAGTATCTAATAAAAATTTCCCGAATAGTTACATTTAGGTGCAAATTTACATGTTTAATTAAAAAATAGAAAAGAAATTTTGCTAAATTCTATTGTTTTGGAGTTGTCAGCAATAAAAGTTCGGACTCATTTGCGTTGTGGCTACAGGACAGCAGCCATTACTGGCGTTGTTTACCTACATTTGCCTCAGAGCAGTCATTCAGTCATAACCCTACTCTACCCTTGCGCAATAATTGAGACGAGGAAGATCAGTAAAAAGGCCTATAGCAGTTACTATGTTTTTCCACACCCACAAACACTCCAAGTCATTTTATTTGCCTGCGATTGGCTAATAAATTACTACCACCTTTGTATAGGACAATTTAGTCATCGCAGTCATTCCTTTGAATCTTTTGGTTCTGAGCATACTTACCTACTCTGTTTAGTAAGAGTGTAGAGATTGGTTAATTTTTAACCAATCAGATATTTTTAATGTAAGAACAAGTTTTCCCGCGGTTCTATGGGAGCCTACCTCTTTTCCTTAAATAGGGAGACTTTTCGCAAGTCACCAGTAAGATCCAGTAAGATCCCAACCGTCAACACAAATCCACGATCTTGCTCATCACACTCTAATGCACACACAGACACAGAATTTCGTAACTACAAACTTACATTTTCTCTCTGTAACTTTCGCCAAGCACAATCAACCAGAACTTTGTTGATTCAAACCAGTTTATTCACAACACATTTCAAATAATTGTATTCTTGGTGTTATTCATTCTTCACATGCAAACTTTGCTCTAACAATTATTTCGGAACATTTATCTCACGAGAACTTTCTTCAAACGGTTGATTAAAATCAATCTACAGCCAAAGGGAAATAACTTCTTTCTCTTTAATCTACATTGTGAATACGATTTTATTTCATGCTTGTTGTATTTTATTCAATATATATTTGTTGGTCAACAAATTGGAGTTGTTGCTATTATTTCGTGAATCCTGTACGTGGAAGAATCATTATAAATAGTAGTAGCACCTATATATTTGGTGTTCCTGCTACATTTAGTGAATTGACTCAACGCTATATTTGGTACTTATGCTACAGGCTGTTAACTAAGTAAGATTCCGTGAATGACTGCTCCGAAGTGAATGTATGTAAAAAAAACGCTAGTAATGTGGAACGTGAATGAGTCAAATTTTGATAAAACCTACAGTTTTGTAGTTATCGACAATAAAATTTTGGAGTCACTCACGCTAATTCATCTGCCATTACAGGCCTTGTTTAACTGCATTCACTGCTGAACGCTTTGTGCACGGAAGCTTAATTAACGGCCTTTTTGCTGCTTTTACTGCTCTTACTCGTGTAAATTACTGCACACTGTCGGAAAGCAATCACAAGTGGTAAATAAAGCTTTCTTTTTAAATTAAAAAAAGAAATTAAATACAGTGTAACCCGGATATAAGAGAGTTGTCGGAAGCGAAGCAGAAGTCTCTTATATCCGGGGTTGGCCTACTTGGTTTAGGTAAGTATGGCTCTAATTTGGGACCAAATAAAATCTCTCTTATATCCGGGCTTATCTTATATCAGGGTCTCTTATATCCGAGTTACACTGTAATAAAATAAAACTTTTCTTTTAAATTAAAAATAAAACAAATACTAATTAACACTAGGATGACCAGTTCCTTTGATATATATATAAAATGGCCAAGGTGTCGTTTTCAACACCTTATGATTGTTTTTTTAATATTTGGCATGTAAAATAATCATATATGGTTAATGAAATTACTCATATGTTTGCAATACATAATTTATTAAAGAATATTACTATCAGACAACATTAGACATCATTTTGAAGTAGGCTATAACAGTCTTTCTACAATTCTGTAGGACCAACTATTTACCAATATCTTAGATTCCACAATCATTACATGTTACTAACAGTACCCTAGTTTCATCCTTTGCACATTTGCCACAAGTAGGTTTTTTGCATACTTGGCAAACAGTAATCGTAGCATTTGAACATTTTCTACCATGACACTTGCGACGTTTCTTAGGTAATGAAGAGTTTGTGGACGGCACCTCTGCAGGATTCGGTAAGCTTCACTTCTGAACATAAGCGTGCCTAAGACTATCAATGATCTCCAAAATGAAATCCTTCCTACTAATTGATCTCCCTGATGCAAGTTTGCATTTATAACTGCCATATCCAGTACATTACAAAAGACTCCAAGGGGTCAACGTCTTGTAGCACAACGTGTACTGTACTTTCGGAGCATTTGGTCGACTACGTCTACTCCTACCTTATTAGCATTATATAGAAATCAATGACTGCTGGTTTCTTCTTCTCACCTTCCGAAATTGTTGGAGAACTATGCATTGTTGATAAGAGGCACACATTTTTATTAGCCTTGCATTGATAATTCACAAACATGCATTCACTTTCATCTTGAAAATAAAATTTGGATTCATACTATTTCTCCTTTTTTTGTAGTCACTTCTTTCGACAGATGCTTGCTGTTTCCTCTCACAGTACCGACAATTGAAGTGGCTCTATCTCGCAGTTTCCTTGCAACTTCATAAGATGTAAAAACGTTATCTGTTGTTATATTATAGCCTTTGTTCTTCACTACTTCAGTAAGGCTGAGCACAACATATTCTGCTAAGGGGACCCCTAATTTTGATTCCTTTTCCATGGCTCCTAAGTAGGGGATCACATTTTCAATGTATTTGTTTTCTACCTCTGTAAGGGCCCAAAATTTCATTTCAAACTTATCAAGTTTATTTGGCATAAATACAATGAATAGGCACCTGTTTTTCATGGGCAATAGCTGTTCGTCAAACTATATGTTCGTATATAGACACCTTTGCAATTTTCAACAAATAGGTCAAAAATTTCTCTGATGTGACTAAATCTGTCACTTTTGATCCTCTCTGACCTTGTGCTTCTGTTGCCAAACCTAATAAATCTTTGTATTTTCTTGTAATCACTTCTAGACATGGTTTCTCCGAATATTTTTGGTCCATAGGTTTTATTCCATAAAAAATCTGCACTGTGAACTTTTCCGTACACTACCCTTGCATATGTCAAAGCAATGTAGGCCTTTTATCATGATTTTTCCCTACATTGATTGTGCATTTATGAAATTTCCATTTATGAAATTGTGCGTATAGATAGATAGATAGATAAATTAAATAGATAGATAGATAAATAGATAGATAGATAAATAGATAGATAGATAAATAGATAGATAGATAAATAGATAGATAGATAGATAAATAGATAGATAGATAGATAAATAAATAGATAAATAAATAGATAGATAGATAAATAAATAAATAGATAGAGGACATAAACACAAGTATTATTGCTTGTGAGAAATCTTTCAACCTTATAAATAGCCTAAGTGTCAAAAACGACACCTCGGCCATTCCAGGTAAAACCTCAAATATCAGCTATTCCACTGAATATTTTCCAAAGAATTAAGTCTGTTAAGCATCTTTGCTAAAATTCAATAATTGTCCATAGGCCTCAGCCTCGAACCAAAACTAGTTATTCCATAGTAATTTGTCGAAAGTTTGAAGGTGTTGAAAACGACACCTCGGCTATCCTAGTGTTAATGCGCAAATTTTGCACCAACTTTGAAAAGAGCATGATAACCCTAAACCTAACCATTAGGATTAATAACCCTAACCCCAATCCTAAGTTAGGGTTAGGGTTATGTTAGGGTTACGTGTGTTGTTTATGGTTAGTAACTCTAACCCCTAGGGTTTGAGGTTGGGTAGGGACCAATATTTATGTCTAAAAAATATTACATATGAAAAGAAATTTTTCTTTTTAAACTAAATTTAAAACCAAAATTTAAGACTTTTACAATGCGTTTTTTTTCTCTTACGAAGTTAGTTGGTAAATTTCTATTTTGTTTCCTGACCTCTAATATCCCTTCAAATTTTTCCAAAATAGTCTTATTTCCATGCAAATATACATGCTGAACTCAAATCAACAATTAGATCATGAAGAAACCTACCTTTTTGGATGTTAACGACCAGAAAAAAATCAGACTTCTTCTCGGTCTTTCATCAGCCATTACCGGCTTATTGAGAAGTAATTCACTGCGGTAAGATTTTTGGCGGAGTCATAAAATTTGGGCCTATTTACTTCTTTTACAGACTTTCCTTGCAGAAAATCACTACGCACTACCATAAAGAAATGTAAAAAAATTTTTTTGTTAAGTTTAGTTTTATTTATAACAAAAACAAATTAAATAATACAATAGAACCTTTTTTCCGTTTCGAATAGGAATGACAAATTAAAAGAACAAATTAAATAATAAAAATAAAGCATTTTTTATATTGTAAAATTGAAAATAAAAAAAAATAATGCACAAACTTGGTAAATTATTTAATGTTTTTTATTGTAAAATTGAAAATAAAACAAAAATTAATATACAAATTTGGTAAAGTAGAAGGGTTGATTGCATTATTTCATTTGTTTTTAAATTGTCCCCTTTTCTACACAGAAAATGCCACCCCTGACCTTAACAACTAACACTAAAGTTAATCTTTAGGGTTAGGCGTTAAGCTTAGGGCTGGGGTTTTCTTTCTGTGTAGAAAAGTACAAAAATTAATGCGCAAACTTGGTAAAGTAGAAGGGTTGATTGTATTATTTATTATTTTTTTTTAATTTGTCCCCTTTTCTACTCAGAAAGAAAACCCCAACCTTAACACCTAACCCTAAAGATTAACTTTAGTGTTAGTTGTTAAGTTCAGGTTTGGCGTTTTCTGTGTAGAAAAGGGGACAATTTAAAAACATATTAAATAATATAATCAACCCTTCTACTTTACCAAATTTGTATATTAATTTTTGTTTTATTTTACAATATAAAAAATGCATTAATTTTATTATTTAATTTGTTCTTTTGTCATTGCTATTCGAAACGAGAAAAAGGTTCTATTGTATTATTTAATTCGTTTTTTTTATAAATAAACTTACCAAAAAAAAAAAAAAAAGAAATTTACATTTCTTTACGGTAGTGCGTAGTGATTTTCTGCAAGGAAAGTCTGTAAAAGAAGTAAATAGGCCAAAGGCAACCGCAAGTATCCCGCAGCGAATGAGGATTCATGATGGCAGTAATGAGGGACGAATGACCAACAAGAAGTCCGATTTTTTCTTGTCGATAACTCCAAAACAGTAAGGTTTCTTCATAATTTAATTATTAATTCGAGTTCAGCATATACATTTGCACGGAATTATGACGATTTTGGAAAAATTTGAAGGGATATTAACGCTCGGGAAACAAAATAGAAATTTATTTACCAGTTTTAGTTTTCTACACAGCAAGTGTTTATTAAATTGAATTTTTTTACCTCTATCAAAAATTAGGATAGTTGAGAAAAGTTAATGTCTCAAAAAAAAAAAAAAAAAAAAAAAAAAAAAATGTTTTTATTATCAACAGATTTGAATGTGGGAGAGGGATATAGTCCAGCGTTTGTACCTGCGTAAAAAAAAAAAAAAAAAAAAAAATGTCCTCAACATTAAAATCAGGTCAACTCGGGAAACCAATTATTAGCACAAAAAGAATTTTACCACGAGCAACATATGACAGCAGGAAGTGAGTTCAGGGGTTTTCATGGTTGGGTAGTTTACATTTCATAAGTATTTATATAAAAATTTTTGGTAAATTCCTTTTTACAAAGTTCACGCGCAAACTTTGTCAAAAAAGAAAGAGCATGATTATCTACAAAATAAAAATAATGCTAGAAACGAAATAATAATTAATGCGCAAACTTTGTAAAGAGCATGATTAATTACAAAATAAAAAAATGCTAGGAGGATTTTTTGTTTTATTTTGTAAATAATCATGCACTTTTCAAACTTCATGTAAAGTTTGCGCATTCCATTATTGATTTGTTTGTTTTTTTTATTTAAAAAAAAATGCTTTATATATTACTAGTAACTAATTACTTAATTTGTTCTTTTACTTTGTCATTGCTATTCTACACGGGAAAAAAGGTTCCTTTGTATTATTTAATTTGTCTTTGTTTAAAGTTTTATGTTATAAATAAAACTACTTAAAAAAAAAAAAAAAAAAAAAAAAAAAAAACAAACATTGTAGTGCGTAGTGATTTTTGCGATGAAATTCTCTAAAGAAGTAAATAGGCCAAAATTTATGCTTACGCCAACGAAAATACCGGGAAGTACTCCGCGCTTAATCAGTAACAATGCTCGTAATGGCGGAAGAATGACCGAGACAAAATCCCATTTTTTTCTTGTCGATAACTCAAAAACGGTAGGTTTTTTCTTAATGTAATTGTTAATTCAAGCACAGCATGTACATTTATGCGGAAATAGGACGATTTGGGAAAATTTTTATAGATATCTAGTGCGGGGCTTAAAAAGCAAATTTACCAAAAAATAAATATCCCTTTCAATTTGAATACATCATCTGGCAAACAATGCAAAAATTTAAAAATATTGTGATATGTTAATTTAAATTCTTTCATAATAAATATTTAATGTTTTTATTGTTAGTTTAATTACTAGAACTGATGTACTTAAAAAATATTTTTTTCGCAAGATTCTCATCTGGCTTATTGGTAAATTAAAATAACTAACACTAACAGTAACACCTTTGGTAAAAAAAAAATGACTTGATTCATCATATCTATGACAATGTTCAAGTACTAACAAATAGATATGTAATCGTTATTTCATGCTGAGAGAGTAAAAAACATATCTACATTACAATGCACAAGAGATACAAAAAAAAAACAAAAAAAAACGTGATTGATTTTTAAATGATCGCTAAGAAAAAAATAAATGCCACCATCTACTTGCCTTTTGCTTCAGTCAGTTGTACTCTACGGATCATTTTTTTATTAACTTCCAGACAAAAAAAAAAAAAAAAAAAAGGACTATATTTTGTAACATAACAAATTCACTCATTCATTCCAGATTTACATTCATGGTATTTCTCTGCACGCCCACACGAACCGATTATGACATAAGGGAAGGCCAGGTTTAAAGTGGGAATCCCACGTGTACAGATAATAAAAATTGATTGGAATGCCTCAGACGTTAATCCTTCCCCTCTTTTGGTGAAATGGGAAAAGTGTTGCCTGAGGAGGATGGCCCTGTATAGCGTTTTTACTCTGTTTATAATCACAATGTATTTTTAATCTTGTACTGAGTTACTGTTTACTGGGAAACTTCCGCATCAGCGAATGACGTCATGGAATTTGGTTTCTTCTTCTTTTTTTTTTCATGCACATGCGCATGAATAACAATAAACTCGGAATGCCGTCAAGTGCTGTCCAAATTGATTAATCTCGTCTTCATGTATTCGCATAAGTATAACCAAAGAATTTAATTATACCGCCCATGTAATAACTTATTACTTAATTCTGTAACTACATATTTCCATTTTAAAATGTAAGGTTCAGTTTTCTTCAAAAACTTTGATTTTTTTTATTCATGTGTGTAGGCGTACACACACTACACACAAAGTCATTCATAAAAGTAAAACGATTCAAAATTCAACAGATGAAAAAATTGATAACGCGGCCAAGCTCTACTTCGTGATTCACACTTTTCACAGAGAAGTAGAGCAGTTATTTTATTTTTCATCTTAACTTCCTACTTGCACAATCATAAAAGGAATTACACCGAATCGAGTGGAAAATAGATATTCTCTATTGTTCCATCTATTTATGGGGCTAGAAGGTAAGAGAATGACTGTCGATTACAACACGAATTGTAACAACGCATATTAATCAAGCAGCAGTTTTTTGTTACCTCCTCCTTTTCTGACGTCATAAGTGATGAGGGTTTTCTCCTCTTAAGGAATGCTCCACTTACTGAGGCGTTTCTGTGGGAGTTTCCCCAAATTCTAGTAGAATACTGCTATTAACTACACACTACTGTATTTTATGATAACTTGATACGAGTCCTAGTGTTTCCTGTTAGTAAAAAAAATCAATGCTGTGTTTTTAAAAACTACTTCCATTTTTTTCTTTTCGTATTTCATTATCATCAACTCTTTTATTCGGTAAAAAAATTATGTAAACTTCGGAATGAAGCAAGAAGTAACTGGTTGCTACTGTTCAGTTTTAGCTTGAAGTTTTTTTTGTTTTTTTTAAACTATGTACTATACAGTTTCAGAAAAACTTGAAAAAGAAAACTGCGTAGAAAAGCTTTTTAAACTTTAGCGGTTTCAAATTGCCTAATGTAGAGTTTTTATTTCCTTTTAAATTTTCATTCGGGCTATCTATTGGTAAATAAATATTGCTTCTCATCCCAGAAATGAGAAATTCTAACAAAAATTGAAATCTTTAAAAACCCTGAACTCAGTCACAGTAACTTTATTTTTTTTTAATCAAATAATTTAAATTAAAAAAATATAGTTTCACACTGCTTCACTTTAGTTTTGTTGACTCTTCACTTGAAGAAAGCTGATTATTGACTTCAGATACGCCTTGCTCTGTAAATTCTTCAGTGTAATTATTTTGCAGTTTTAGGGTTTCATTTTACAAATAATTTTCAAAATAGAAGAATACTTAAATACAAGTTAAAACCTAACAATTATTACAAATGTTAACGAAATGAAAATTCCTGTGACGTATAACCTGTCAACTCGGTCAACAGAAATTTTGTAGCTGAGTTTGCATTCTTTTTTTTTTTTTTCTTCCTTATCAATAGATGTTCACAAAGCAAATTTAAGTTGAAATTAAGCTAAGTTGAACTTGACCACCAATATAGGGACAATTGGTTAGAACTGTAAAACAGAACTTGTTAATGTCAAAAGGAGGTAAGGTTAAGCCATTTAGTCTCTAAAAATAATTTTGAACAGAATCACGTGGGTATACTTAAATGCATTTTTTAGCATGCATTCAATTTCAAAATGAATTCGTCATATTCAAATTTAATTTTGAATATAAAAAAATATTTAAGAACTTACCAGCAACCGGATAAATATTTATAAATTTTTTTTTTTAAATCTTAAAAATCTGTATTAGTTTCCGCCTTGAAAAAAACTATTTTCAGAATGATTTAATTTGCTTGTTTTTTTTTTGTTTTTTGTTTTTTTCAAAATTCTTTCATTTGATAGATTTCCCGAACGGTTCTGTTTTTTTTTTTTTAATGTGCTCCCTTTTTCTTAGCACACTCAGATCAACCAGCTTGAATCGTTTCTACTTATTGACTTCCCTGATTTTAGCTGGTTTCTCCTTTATTTGAATTATGATCTTTGTTTGTTTTGTTTTTTTTAAAAAAAAAAAAAAAAACGTTAACAGTAATACTGTAATGTGAAAAACATGAAAATACTTCCACTCAGAACAACAATCCGATATAATTCATTGTCGTTGTCAAACGAAAGCATGAAAAAAAGTTGACGCTTGTGTTGATTCTGAAACTTTTGTATAAAACAATTTTACTTTCAGTTTAGAAAATGTACTCTATGAGAGTTTTAAAAAATTTAGTTGTATTTTCTTTTTCTATGTCCGCTGCAGTTAAATGGTAAAATTTTAATGTACTTTTTAACTTTTAATTTCCAATTTTTTATACAATATTTTTACAAAACAAAAAGAAATCCAAGCAGTCGTTTGACAAATTAAACAATTTGTACTACTTCAAAAGATCAAAATTTATTCAATATTGATAATGTCCTCTGGTTTTCCTTCTTTTATATCAATTGCCATGAAAAAGAAATCTTAACTAATAATTCGATTTCATGTAGAGAACATTGGAATTGAAATGAATGAATGCATAGGATTGAAGCTAGAGCTAGAAGATGAGATTATTATTTCATTTATTTCCTTTAATTAAATTATGTCCTTCTTTTCTTATTGAGGGAAATATTTATAAAAAGAATTTTAGTTTTTAGCTACACATTTTTCAAATTACATTTTGATATGAACTAGTTGAAATGTAATGTGTAAGTTTTCAAGAATACATTTTTGTCGATTTGTACAAAGATATATTCAACATTGTGTATGTTATTGTTATGTTGCATAATAAATTACATCATTATTACTATTATTATTAAGTATTTATCAAACTAAAATTATATAAAAATATTTAATATTATAAAAAAAAAATGTGATTTGAACCAAAAAAATGTCTGTGTTCACTGTCTTTCAACATAGTAGAGTAATGTCTGTTTCTTTTGTTTTTGTGTATCCGCCAAGTAGGTGGAACGGAAAAAGGGAGCGATCAATTTAAGTTGAAAACGAGAGTGTGAATGAGAGATAAGAGGAAAATGTACTTATCGGGTTGAATTGTTTTTGGAGTCAGTTGTAAATTTGTTGTTGTTGTTTTCCTTTCCTACCCCACTTTCTGCTCTTAGTGTCGGGTTGAGTCAGTGACAGACCTGACTGTCAGTCTTCTGTCCTCTATGATCTCTGCGCCCTTCTGACTGGTGATTGACTTGAGTCTCTCTATTTATAGCTGACTTTTTTTTCACACTGGATCGTTATCTTTTTTTTAGTTTAGCAAATCACCTCCTTTCATTGGTCAGAAAATTAATTTCACACCTTATTGCGAAATCTGTTTTTAGTCGTCTTGATCCGATTTTGTGGGTGTGCAAATCTACTTTGTGTTTTTCAGTTATTTGTTGGATTTGTATCCTATAAATGTGAAATTAAATTTTATGTTATAGTTGAAACAAAATGGCTGATTGAGATCAGTTGCCGGTGATTTAAAATTTACAATAGCTTCTAAAAAAGATAATAAGAATAACTTGGCAAACAGAAAAATTTATAGTATCAGAAACTAATACTGTATCAGGAATAACAAGGGTGAGATAACAAATATTCATTACTCTAACTGACAAACATTAACAAATTATTCATGTTAAATAATATAACCTAGGTACCTCCACGAGATCGCTAAAAAAAGAGTATAGCATGATGAAAAAGAAGCCAAACTTGACGAAAACAAAATTTTATCGTCTAAATGTTTGTTATTATTAAGAGGAAAGATCAAAGTATTTTTGGGGTATTTTTTTTCCATTTTTTAATCGTTCCTAGCACATCCGAAATTTTCGTTAAAAATCTAGTTTTTTTTTGAGTCAGCAAAATTGACTATTTTTTCCATTTAAAAAAAAAAACTGGAAATCTCACTTTGAAATTCTTTTAAATATCAATTATCATTTTTTCAAAACTTATTTTAAGAAAATCAGAAATTATAATGTTTATTTAAGATATTTTGAACCAAACTTAGCTTTTGTGCCAAAAAGATGTAATTTGAAAATAAAACAAAGCAGGTCATAAACTTTCGCGTCTCTTGACAGGTGATGAATGACATATTTATGAATTCCATGAGGCTAATTTGTTCTACGGAAGGAGAAAAGTGAAATAATTTACATTTAAGTGAACAAATTATTTACCTCGTTATTTTTAACGAAAACTTTCAGCGGTCTATTTTTTTTTTTTTTTTGTACTTAGCTTTCACCTTTACATTTATGATGCTTTATGGAAAATATATTATAAAGAAATTAAAATAAGACTGTTAAGAGTGACATTAAATTTCATATTTCCTAAGAAATGTATCTAATTAATTTATAGGTACCTTTCTTATGAAATTTTATCAGAACTGTACATAAAATACTATAATTTTATGTACATTTATTACATTTTACTGTTATTTGTATTTGCTTTCATTTTATTATTAATTTTGATATTTCATTTATGGAAAAATGTCATAACTGAGATTAATATAAAAATAAGATCATATAAATTTCATAAGATGATACTGATACTTGTAGGTACCCTTTTCAGTTGAAATTGAAAAATCAAATTAACTTCTCCACACGTGTTTCGCAAAAGTAAAGGCCTTAACAGCAGAGAACAATGCTTAACTCAAATAAGGCAACTTAATTATATTCTGGTTGGTCTTCCGTACTTTATAATTACAGCCCGGTTATAAGCACAAAATTACATTTCTTAATTACTGTGGATCTTCTGATTAGTCAAAATGATACAATTTACAACGCGCTAAAAAAAGATCTATCTCATAAGGACACTTAGGAAAGCCGATGGGGCTTTTAACTCATTTTATAATATTTTAACAACTTAAATGTAAAATCTATTATAATTAAAGAAATAAATAATTGTATTAAAAATTCATTTTTCATTGAAAAAGATTTTTTGCTTTCAGAAAATATTGTCCATATTCATAAAATCAACTAAAAGAAAATAAAAGCATTTGAAATTAAATAATATCTTTGTTTTATTGAGTTTTGTATGTTACAATTCAGAGCTGATTTTCAGGTACGTTGGCTCCAATTAAAAACAAAAAAAACATGATTTGCATTCCACAAAGCCCTGTGCTTTTAATTATTGTAATCACTAAACCCGATGCGATCGAATTTCTAGCGTTTTCATAAAATTAGTTAATAAATATTTAAAAAAAAATATTTCTACCATGACTTTAATAAAAAAAAAACATATTTATAATAATTTCGATCATCTGTGAATAGTTCCTGAAAGTTTCATTGACATCCGACAATTATTTCTATTTTTGCACAATTTTTCAAATTAATGTGTGTCATACCAAAAAAACGTGCTAAAAATTGTCTGTTATTTACTAGTTCCGCTGATACAAATAGAAACAAGGTTTTTTTTCATCAAAAATTTAGAATGTTCTAAAAGGAAGGAAAAATTTTTAAAAATAATTAAAAAAAACTTTGGTCTTTCCTCTTAATAATAATATAAGCATTTAGACAATAAAATTTCGTTTTCGGCAAGGTTGCCGTCTTTTTCATCAAGCTATGCTCTTTTTTTAGCGATTTCGTGGAGGTACCTAAATAACCATGAATTAATTTTTGCTAGTTTGATACTAAATCAAACACATATGTACTTAAGCTTATTTTACTTAAGTTCTTTGTCATTTCTTCATATAAAAGATTTGTTTTTTATTAAACTCTATATTGGTTAAGCATCTCATGTCACAAGATTATTGCTGAAAGAGTTTATCAAGCTTTAGATAAGAATGGTGACACTTTGGATATTTCAAAGGCATTTGACAGGGTTTGGTACACTGTTTTTTTGTTTGTTTTTGTTTTTAAACTGATTCTGTCTTATTGA
This sequence comes from Acanthosepion lycidas, assembly GCA_963932145.1. Taxonomy (NCBI): domain Eukaryota; kingdom Metazoa; phylum Mollusca; class Cephalopoda; order Sepiida; family Sepiidae; genus Acanthosepion; species Acanthosepion lycidas. Next base: position 19,071,295 of record OZ010606.1, on the reverse strand, counting down.
ATTGCAAAGTAAAAGTTGTCTTGAATGGACCTATATTGTTCCTAATTTTCATCAACAACCTTCTTGGTGCCATCAGTTCTCAACTTGGTATGTAAGCTAATGATACAACTATTTACTTCTCTCTTAATAGTAAGTATGATCAGTTCAACAAGGTTAAATTGGGAGTTGATCTCAAAAATGACCTATCTGTTGTTAACTGGAGTAAGGAATGACTTATTAATTTTAACATCTCCAAAACAAAACAGCATTTGAGAGAACCCCTTTTTTGCCTCCCATCAGCAAGAAGAGGAACTCATTGCACCTTCTCAGGCTAATGTTTTACAATGACATGAAGTAGAAAGATTATATTGAATCAATTGATAAGTCTGCTGCTAAAAAAGTTGGTTCTCTGTATTGTGCTAGACAATTTTTCTCACCTGAATCTATCTTACATATTTATAAGCCTACTATTCATTCATGCTTAGAATATTGCTACTATATATAGTCTGGTGCTCCTGCTACATATTTAGAGATCCTTGATAAAATCCAAAGAATCTGCAATGTCATTGGTCCTAACCTGGCATCTAGGCTTCATTAACTTTCCCACCACAGTAATGTAGCTTTCTTGTGCCTTTTCTATAAATACTTTCATGGTAATTGTTCTGGTGAACTCTTCTCTATAATACACCTAGACTAAGCACAGCACAAGATTGGCAGCAAAATCTCATCATTTTATAGCTGAAATGGCTAGATGTAAGTGTAAGTTCTATGCCAACAGTTTCTTTTCTCACAGTTCTCATTTATCAAACTGGCTTCTTGCTTTCCAGTCAAGTTTGATCTTCAAAAATTCAGAATCAATTTAATCTATAATACCCTGAAAATGTGGCATACAAAATTCTATCAGGAAAAATATCTCTCAAGACATTTGAGCCCAATTTTTAATAGTAATAAAACTATAAATTAACACCTCACTATAGATTTACCTACTTTGTACCCACTATGAAGAAGTAGGGGGGAACAGTTGATGGCATAATATGGTAAATAAAAGTATGAGATTGATGTTATTATAACTACTTATTGTAAGGTTATTGCTATAACACACTCATACTTGGTGTAACATGTGTTAAAGTATTCACTATCTGTAGTGTTTAGGCTATTGCAGTAACACCTGTATAGTTATTATGAAAACAGACTCCAATACAACTACTAATGATCTCATAACATGGAACTCTTTATAGTATTAGACAAGTTCATAGAGTCACCGGAGGTGTACTCTTTACTTCACAACATCCCCATTTTTGAGATTACTACTTTATTAAATGAATATATTTTTTATTTTTATTTTGTATTAGTATCTCTCCCTCCTCTTTCTGGGGAGTTCACTAATGTACTTTACTCTGTAACATTTCTGTCTCGGCTCCACTTCTAGTTTTCTTTACCTTGAAATTGTCCTTGTTGGTTCTATGATTTGTTTTGGTTGTACAACTTTTTAACTGGTTCTTCAGGTCTTTCAACAGTTAATCCTTTTCTTAGCTGTTTTTGGTACCTTTTAGGGTTTTTTTTTTCCTGTCACCATGTAGACCAATTTTCCAATTCTAGCTGCTATTATGCTGTCTCCCCATGTTTTCTTTCCATCCTTGTATGCTCTAAAGAATACTTTGTCACCGATCTTGGAAGTATTGGTGTCGCTTTTATGAACCGTTTGTGATTTTTGACTTGGCAGTAACTTGTCAAACACCAATATTACCCTTCTGGCCAACATTAATTCCACTGGTAATATACCTGATGGTGTGTTGGGCTTAGGTGTTAACTGATACACACTCAAAATATTTTAAAGTGCTTCCTCATTTAATTTGTTCATGCTTGCTTTTTTTCAATGCTCTTTTGAATGTTTCCACAAATGACTCCACTTGTCCATTAGACCTTGGGTGAAATGGTGGGGTCGTAATATGTTCTATAAACAACTTGCAAAAGTCTTGAAATTCTTTTCCAGTGAATTGTGTTCCATTATCGGATACTATGATACTATGCCATATCTCACAAACAGTTCATGCAAGAAATTCGCTGTCACTGAGGATGTAGGATTTTTGCACTTTTGCATTTCTGGCCATTTCATAAAACTACCAACTACCACTAGATAATGTTCCATCCATAGGACCTGCAAAACCTATATGCTATCTTGACTATGGAGTGTCTGTCTTTGGCCAATGTTCTATCATTATGATAGGTAGTTTAGCCACTAGAGCACAATCTCTACATACTTTTATTGTTTTTGTGATATCTTGGTCCATTCTGGTCCAATATAAAAAACTTTTCATTCTTGAAATGCCAGGATGTCTGTAATGAAAATCCTTTTATATATGTTTCTGTACAATTGTCTGTACATTACAACACCATCATATGTTGAATATGCATTCAATTCTTGGTTCTGTACTGTTTTAGTTTCTTTTAATTGATTCTTCATTTTAGCAATAAAAACATCCTTTTTGTCAGATGCCCAGAAATTGCTGTCACTTTCTGTCAGCAATACGTCTCGCCGAAGCCTAGAAGAGCTGTGCTCTCCCACGTCCACTAACCTGGTTTTTAATGGTAGCGTTGTTCTCTTATGCAAATAAGTCTGCTGCATAAAAATGGCAGTAGGCGTATGCACTCGCGACCGACTACCAATACACGGCCTCCATAATAGAGCAGCTCTTTCGCGCAGCAATCCATTTGATTGTCCGATGACACCTCTCTACAATATCATTTCCAGATGGTTTGTATGAGCAGCGCGGTCGGAATTGGACGCCCCATTCTTCTGTGAATTGTTTGAATTGCTGACTGCGGGATGCAGTGTCATTATTAGCCAGGATCTCCACTGGGGCACCACATTTGAAAAACACCGACTCCAATTGCTGGATTACATGTGCAGAGTTTTGCTGAACTAGCGGCCACCAGATCGAAAACCGTGCGGGGCCGCAATCGATCAGAGTCAAAAAATGGCGACCGTTATAGTGTGTGATGTCCATTCCCGGACGTCTCCAAGTTTCACGCACACTGAGCTCTCCCTTCTGCCATTGCACAGAAGCTGGATCTATTGACTGACACTGTTCACAACTCCGAACGACCGATCTCACTGCTGCTTTCGACACGGACGGGTTGATCCTATGTGCGAAATATAGTGTCCGTTTAACTCAAGGGTGCCCGCTGTGTCGATGAATCTCAGTTAACTGAGCAGGGCTCGGGTTTCCTACGACAAAAGCACATACTGGTTGAACAGGTTTGAGTTCCTTCACATTGTTGAACCACCTCTAGGGAACTCTAGTCAGCAAGTCAGCTCGGTTCTGGTCGAATCTAACTAGAGCTATGTCAATGGAAAGGTTATACTCTTTCACAGGAGAAGTTAGAGTTTCAAGTCGTCGCCTTATGAGCATCTCGCTAGCGGCCTTGGTGTTCAGCCGAGACTTTCCTGTAAGGGCATTAATCACCCAATGGTACACGCAGAGGGAGTCTGTGTTCACGTGTAATACCGTAGCCTGCCATTTTAGCACAAGGTTGATTCCCTTCAGCACAGCATCCAGTTCAGCCACATTGATATGCTGGGTGTTTTTTATTGGCTGTAGCCAGCATGCGTCCTCGATGATGGCTCCCTTAGGCTCTAGCACTACTCCTACAGCCAGCGAACTCACGTCCACCCACACGTCTAGCTCCTTTGTATTCACGTACCATTCTCCCTGTGCAGGATCCAGTTGCTGAGCCCGGGCGAGGGTGTCCGTTATCATACGTTCACAAATTTTGTCGTCCCAGTTTTGCGTTACGGCAGGGCTCGACATTTGATGAAGCCTGTCGCTACTCGCAACCATCCACACACGGGAAAGTGTCCCACCAGCTGGCCACACATGGAGAAAATACCTCTCCGTGTCATTGTCATAGGGCCGTTTACCATTCTACTTCCTCATCGCCAACACAGTCGACCCTGTTCCTTCCATACTTCTAGCCCCAGCACTCTGGCTCCATCCTGTAACTTCTCTGGATCCTTGCTCGTCAGTCCGTAGAGCTTGAGATGTTTCCTCACAGATTCCGCCGACACCACATCCTTGTTGATATATATATCGTCAATATATGCTGACGTTGCTCTATTTATAGTTTCATTCTGTGCTAACACAGCCTTGAGCACAGCTCGCATTATCAGGGGCGCCACATTCAGGCCGAACCCCAGCCTGGTCAAACAATATCGCTTCCCTTTAAACATAACTGTTTGATATGTCCACAGAGATTTTTCAACACAGATCTGTAGATATGCTTTCCTGAGGTCCAGAATGGACACGTTCGCACCCTGCTGTCTCCAGTCTCGCAGTTTTTCTGCGCAAACATCCGCGGCACCTGTGAATGTTTCAATGTAGGTATTCAGTTCCCGATAGTCCACTACAGGACGCACCTTATGCTTGTTGGTCTGCAGCCTGGCCATCAGTGGTATCAGTCCCTTGGGCGGGCCAAACTCCTTGTTACTGTAGGGCACCAACCAACCATTGTCCATCCATGTTTGTAATTCATGCTCGTACTCCTCTCTCATCTCGCTGGATACTGGATATTCAGAGATCCGATTCTGAAGTTTCCCTGGTGCATGACCTGCCAACCACTTCCAGGCTGCGACCCAAACTCCCTGCCGTTCATTGAATTTCGCACTGAAATCGGCTTCGCTGATATGAATCGCTGCACAGACGGGCTGTGGTTTTTCAAACTCCACACTTCCATGCTGCGTGATGCGAACTCCACCGAGTGCCTTAATGGCGTCGATGCCAAGCAACAGGTCGAAATCCAGGGGCTTCCCTTGCATAACCAGCACATCGATTGTCGCAGTATTACCGGTTGCTGTGCAAATTCTGATGGTGCCCCTTTCACAGCAAGCCTGTGTAGCTCCGGTTAATGTAGATACCGCCATACCCTGCTTCGACCAAGACCGACATAAACTCGTGCTCAAGATTGACCATGAGCACCCAGAGTCAAGGAGAGCCAAACATGGTGTGCCGTCAACACACACAGTAATGATGGGTAGCACCGAGTTTACTTGCTGTTTGTGGAGTGGACCGGCACTGAAGTCTCATCCCCGCCTCCGTTTCCCAGACAATTTTTGGCCAGATGACCGTTCTTGTTGCATCGATAGCAACGCGTGTTAGTTGCCCTTCGCCTCTTCATGCAGTCCCTCACGAAGTGATTGGGCCCATTACATTCATAGCATGTGACAAGTGGGCCCATGTCTGAGGAAGATCGAGGAGTCTGGGAGGGCTGCACGGCAGCGACGACTGGTTCCCTCTCTGCTGTCTCGTCTTTTATGATTGCCCGAGCTCGGGCCAATAGCTCCTCGAGAGACATATTATCCGCCCTGGCCGAGGACCGCAGGAGCCTTTTCACAGGATCAGGAAGCCCCCACATGAACACGCATGCCATCGCACTGTCTGGCACTCCTCCAAAATGAACGGACAGCTTCCGTAGATCGGCCAAATATACATCTACGGTCTCACCCGGACGCAATACACATGCCTCGAATTGTTCGTACGCCATGAATTTATCAGGGGCAAATGCTGTCATCAATGCTCCCTTGATTCGAGCCACATCTGATTTCTCTTCCATAGATAGTTGCTGGTAAACCGCGAATGCTCCCCTGGCTAAGCGAAGAGGGATGACACAATCAAGCCGCTTCACTCCCGATAGGTCGCACACCAATTCCAACTTCTCGAGCCATTCAACCACAGATCCAGTCCTGTCAAACTCGGGAATAATTTTCAAATCAAACCGGCTGTCCATATTCGCCGAAATAGCTTGTCAGATGCCCAGAAATTGCTGTCGCTTTCTGTCAGCAATACGTCTCGTCTCGCCAAAGCCTAGAAGAGCCATGCTCTCCCACGTCCACTTGCCTGGTTTTTAATGGTAGCGTTGTTTTCTTATGCAAATAAGTCTGCTGCATAAAAATGGCAGTAGGCGTACGCACGCGCAACCGACTCTCATAGAATGGTTTGACACGCGAGGCAGCAAATTCGCTTTGCTCCTGGTAAGTCACTGTCACTTCTATTACACTTTTCTACTTTTTCTTCAATTTCATTCAGTGTAACTGGTAATTCCGATACTATGTTGCACAGAATTTTTTGATTTCAATCTTGCTTTTTAGATCTGCTATGACCGTTTCCTCCAATGGTTTTTCATTTTTAGGTATTAACCTTGATAATCCATCTGCAAATCCTAATTTTTTAAAATATTTGGTACTACATTGTAAAATTATAATTTAACAGGATGGTACCCCAACACTATAATCTGTTAGCTGTATGGGTAGGATACCTTTCTTTGAACCATATATTGCCAACAACAGCTTATGGTCAATTTGGAATGTGAAATTTCTTCCATGAATAAATTTATGGAATTTTTCATCATGGGTATGATTACTAGAGCTTCTTTCTCTATCTGGCTGTAAATCCTCTCTGCTGGTAGAAATCAGTGTGAAACATGAGTGAAAGCTTTCATTTTACCACCATCGTATTTGTGTAAAATCACCACTCCAAAACTGTAATCACTAGCATCTGACACTATTACAATTTTTGCTTTTGGATCATAGTGCACTAATGACATACAACTTTTCTTTTATCTCATCAAATGCCTTTTGACATTTATGATCCCAATTCAAACTTTTTTCAGTAGATTGTTAAGTAGAGTTCTCAAATTATGTATATAAATTTGATAATAATTAGCCAGTCCTAAAAAAGCTTGTAATGTAGTTACATTTGTTGGTGTAGGCATATTTCTAACTGCATTTGCCCATGACAGATTTTGTTTCCTACCATTTTCTTCAACAATTTAATCCATGTATTATATTATATTTTTGGCAAAAACAATTCACATTTTTCTACACTAAGCTTGAATCTGTATTCACTTAGTTTTTGCATAATTGCTTTGAGATGCCGAGCATGTTGTTCTTTCGACACATTCTTGATCAAAATAATGTCCAGATATGCCACTGCAAAATCGCAATCTGCCAATATGGTATCCATGGCTTATTGAAAAATAGCTGGTTCCACTTTTATGCTAAAAGGAAGTCATTTAAACTTATAAACCTCTGTGTGTATTTATAGTCTTTAATTCAGAACATTGATTTTCAATCTGAATTTGTAAATATGCTTAAGAGAGATTCAGCTTTAAAAATATTTTGTCGCCATTCAATATGTATTTTTAAAAACATGAGAGGTTTCATTTTCTGGCATTTTAAAAGCCACATCATAAACTAATTTCTGGAGAGTTATACAATTTTCTCTCTCAAAATGTGTTATCCAAAGACACAAATTTTAATTAGCTTACTTTATAATTTTTGAAGGAATTCACTTCCACAAGTTAGAGAAGAAATGAACATCTTCCCGGTTGTAGTTTAAGGTGTCTTTTAATTGAGTGTACAGTTTCAAGAATATTGATAAAGATTGGTCATTTTGATATTGTGAAACAAAGTAACATGTAAAATTTAGTCTCAAAAAAAAAAAAAAAGAAAAAATGATATTTGCATTTTTGGCTGGTCAAAGCAAAATACCATTTTAGCTCTCTGTAAAAAAAATAATTCAATGGAAAAGCAGATTCAAATTACATATTTAGAAAGATTATTTTATTTTATTTTCAGCCATATGAATATTTTTAAGATTGGATATTTTTTACATTAGAAACTGCAAGTTGAACAGACTAAGTTGCAAGTTTATCAATCTCAGACAAAATCAGATATCGACTGGAAATGTGTGCACTCTGGCTTTACCTGTCAAGGTATCCAACAATGGTAAATGCATAAGGAGTCAGTCTGTATATGCAACTTTTTAACCCACTGGAGCACTAAATTGATGCCCTTCAGTACAGTGTCCAGCTCTTCCAGGTTAATATGTGCAGTGGTGTTTATTGGTTGCAGCCAGCATACGTCCTCAATTGCCATTCTGTCCTCCAACAAGATTCCAGTCTCCAGTGAACTTGCATCGACCCACACATTCATGTCTTCTCCATGCACACACCGGCCTCCTCTGGCAGGGTTGTTCTTCTTTACTCTTGCTATGGTCTTCATCACCATGCAAATAAACAAGGGGTCACTCATCTCATCATCCCAGCCCTTGGTGACTGCACTTGCCCTGCGCTTCATGTTGCCTGCCAGCGTGTTGAGCCATCTGCACACCAGTACATGCCCCACAAGCCTTCCACATAGGGAAAAAACTGTTCACCATGTTGGGATGTCGGGTACTACAGGAACTGCAGTTCCACATCTCTATTGCAAGGTTTCTTGCTTGCCTCGAACATCCAAGCCCAACACATGGGCTCATCTTCCAGCTGTTCTGGGTCCTTGCAGATTAAGCCAAATTAGCTCTTACCTGCTGTGATGACACAACGTCTTCATTTACATAAATTTCAGCGATGTACACCGACATTCCTTCTTTCACTGTCTCTTCTTGAGATAACACTGCACTGATAATTGCCTTCATTATCTGCAGTGTCACATTCAATCCAAAGCCCAGTCTGGTAAGGCAGTACCTTCTGCCGAAAAACATCACTGTCTGAAACAGCCACAATGATTCACTAACTCAGACTTGCAAATAGGCCTTTCTTGAATCCAGCAAGGAGACATTAGATCCATGCTGTCACCATTTCCACAGTTTGCTGGCACAAACATCAGCATCAGTCGTGAATGCATCGACATATTGGTTCAGTTCTCAAAAATCCATTACAGGCCTAACTTTTGACTTGTTTGGTTGGACAATCAAACTTTAGGAGGTCCAAGTTTTTTATGAGGATGGGGAATCAACCAGTCATCTTTAATCCATGTGCAGAACTCCTTTTTGTATGCAGGTCTTATTTGGTCAGGCACATGGTATTCAGCTATGCAGTTTTGTACCATGGTTGGATCCCAGTCTCCTGTCCATTTCCACAAGGTGGTCCAGATCTTCTGATGCTAGTCAAATACAATACTGAAGTCAGGTTGGTCAATCTTGAGTGCTGCACACACAGAGGCCTCCTTCCAAAACTTCACTGTTCCAGTCTATGAGATGAAAACATCATCTAAGGCTTTGATGGTGTCATAACCCAGTAGCAGGTCAAAGTTTAATGGCTTCTCATGCACCACCACTTTGATGTCAGCAAAATTCTCTCTTCTCCAAGATGTTCTACTTACAATTGCCAGTTGCCAATCACTTGCCTGGATAATAAATATACTGAAGTCCTACATGCCAGGCAAATACGAACTCTCTTTCGTTGAGAATAAGGCAAGTCTTGTTCACCATTTCAACCATTTGACCCAGTTCTGGTTCAGTATGTCTGCTACAGTCTCCAAATTTTTAAAGTCAGGAAAATACTTTCTGTGTAAGTTTGTATTTTAGAATATAAATTTTGTCTTTGATGTTCATTTTTTATAAAAAGTGAATCCTATTAAAAATTCATACAAATTAAGTATATGGCAATAAAGATTCAATGTTTTGTCTTTTAAATATAGAAGAGATTTCTTATATGAGTATAGTTTTAAGGACTTCACAATTAAAAAAAGTAGAAAAATGTTAAAGTATAAGTAAATTTATAAGTATTCATAGACATATTTTAATTGATAAAATATCTTTTATTTTTTTCTTTCTCTGTGCTTTCTCAAACTTTACAGAGATGCATGTAGTACAGTCAAGTATATCAAGAAGAAAGAACACACCAAGAAGAAAGTTTTTACTCCTGCTTTATAATTTCTGTTTGTTTTTTGGGTGTGAGCATTATTGTTTGGCTATGTTAAGGGCATCTCTTGGTCTTAATTTAGTCCTGGCAAAAGTTTGGTGTTATGTTGCTGAACCCACTCATATATCACAAGCAGTATATTGGGCAAAGAACAAAAGTAATTGCAGAACATAAGAAAACATACAAAAAAGTAAAATCAGATAAGTCAACTAAACTCTTCTTTTGATTAAATGAATTCAAAATGAAAGTTATACATAGCAAAATATGAGTGTCAATACCATCCTTCTCACTGTAATTTTGAAGTCTCTGATCTGAAGAAACAAAAAACTTCACATTAGTCCTTATCACTTTTGTAACACATATGTTCACCAAAACTTTGTCTCTAGCTGGGCTTCAAAAGCAGATTTCTTTTTCTTGCTTTCAAAATTCAACTGCAACCCAAGGATTGTGTTTCACCATAATCCAGTACAATTGAACTTTGGAGTTCCTTATTGCTTATTCAATCCTCTTACATGCCTGGCTTCTTTTGACACTCAATTTGTAACTCCTGGATATTGTTTTTCCTACATGTGACCACCCCACTTATGAACAACTGATTTCTTGTTTTTTTTTTTTCTTTGGACATTTATGACTTCTAGTGTCAATTTGTTTTCATTTATTCTGTATTAACCTTCAAAAAAATAAATGATGATTGACTTATATTGTTACTGATTTGGTATCAATATCTTTAACTTCATGACATTGAGAGCTCGCTCGTTTGCCATCTTTACAGTGGCATTCTTAAAAAAACAGTGTGGATCATGACTCACCATTATTTTATGTTTTTGCTTCGGTGGCAATATTTATGATTGGCTCCTTTTTATATTGCATTTTATATTTTCTAGGGGATTTGTGCTCTGACTGAGATGTAATGTTCGGTGCCCCTGCGCAAAGAGTGTCTTTGTTTTTTATTTTGGGTTTTGCTTTCTTAGCATTCACATCTAGCTGACATGTAGAGTGAATCGGAAAGAGATCTAATTTGAAGCAGAGTATAACATTGGTGTCATCTGCAACTACTGTTACATGATCATTTGGACCAACAAGAGTGCTCTCGCTGCTATATTTATGTCAGCATCCCTGTGATTCTTCCATAATATGATGCACTTCCTTTAGATGATTTGTTAGCAGACAGATGAACTGTTATTTGATGTGTTATTTGCAAGGAAAGCCACTTCATCAGGATGTGATTCCATAACTAATTAAATTGATATTTGCACAATTTTACCAGTTTGCCTTCTCATGTTTATAGTATTTTATTGATTAAGAATATTCATATCCAGCAAATATTATATAACATAGTGAAATCCATACTTGCCATTGATATAAATTTTATATTGCTTGGTGATGTGGTCATAAGCTGCATTTGGAAGCCATTTTACATGATTTAAATGTGCATATCCACCAAGAAAGTGTTTGACAAATGCTGACTTTTTTGGCTTCTGGCAAATTATCTATTAATGCTTTTGCTAATGCACACATTGACTTTTCACTTTTTTTTTTTTTTTTTTTTTTTTTTTTTTTTTTTAAAGCAAATCATCCCAAGCAAGGTGGAAGTGCCATTAGCATGCAAGGGGTTACAAAGAGTAAGAATAAAGAGGAGTGTTTGGAAAAAAGAATAAAGAGAAGGACAGGGGTCAAGGAATCAGAAGATGTCGATTGACATTACATTTGAATATTTGAAGATTATAGCTATCAGAGAAGCAAGTGATAGGAAGGGAGTCCCACTAATGGGAAGTAAGAGATAAGCTGTTGGAGTAGAAGAGATAGCTATATTTAGTCATTTTGACAGTGAAAGGGTGGGACCAAGATGCCAACCTAGTAGCATGCATAATTTCATGCAATTTGGGAACCAGTGAATGTTTGCTTCAAAGGTTGCTTCAAATAGATTTGACAACTATGAAATAGGTGTTCCATTCCCTTATTCTTTCAGCTCAAGTAAACAATTTCACAAAATTTACATAGTCAATGGTAATACTATTTTTCACCTTAATTTGATTGGCTTACAAGTATCACAAAGACAAGGAGGGGTTGTAAACAAGCAAGTGTTGTTGTGAGCAGCAAAAGGCAAGAAGTTTTGGAGAAATATGATCATCCACATCCTGCAGGGATATGACAAATAGAGAGATGAAGTGGTTACTAGTTTAAAGTTAAATTATACACATGCGTAGGAAAATATTCATGAGTACCTAATTTTTATCACTTGATTATACCACCTGGAATCCTTATCCAGTGGCTTGTGCTAAAGGATTGATCAGTAAGAGATTGTCTGCAGTTGTTTAAGGACTCGAGGAGCTTACTAAGAGGGAAATAACAGACAGTTTGTAGCTAGAATCCTTTGAGGCAAGACATGATTTGTACTTGAGATCTGCAAATAATATGTTGAGTTGTAGCTGCGAAGAAAGTAAATCATAACAGCAGCAATGAAACAAAATGAAATAAAGGAACTGTAAAATAAGATTAGGTTAAAAACAGACGATTCATAGATGAGTTCGACTCTTGTTTGTTAAACCCAGCTTGGTTATCCAAGCTGGGTTTAACAAATAAATAGAGAAGATATCTGCAAAGTCTTTTTACAACATATTGCTTGCTTCTTTTGATTTTATTGTTCAAGTTAATTCATCCTCCTTGACATGTTTTTTTTGGGGGGGCATTGAGGAAAAAAGGGGATCACCTTCACTTGCACCCTGGGTTCTCTGGTATCGATAGGTCTCCTGTATTTAGTTCTTCCTGTTTTTCTCGCTATCATATATTTCTTTTATTATTTCGGTAATCTTACTGATCACAAGATCATCTAAAGCTGATGATGTCATCTTTTTAACAATTTCATTTGGTCCTGCTGATTTGTTTCTGTTCATCTTGGTCAGTGCTAATCTTACCTCAGATTTTAATACTATGAATCTTTCCATGTTTTATGCATTATAGTTTTCTCACTCCTGTTGTTGGGGAATCATACAAGATTTACAATTATACTTTGTCTACTTCTATATTGCTAAAATACAGAAGCATTGGGAGTTCCGAACAAATAAAAAATGAATTGTATAGAAAAAAGAAACTTTCTTTCTTTTGTTTGAATTTAACACGGATAACATTTTATATACTTGGAATAACAAAAATGTTTGTGCATACAAAAAGTGAATAATGTTCAGGGGAAAACTTTGTAAGACAGGTCAAAAATGATAGCGTGTGAAGCAATGTTGTTTAAAGCAAGAGTCTGTATATGTGTTCTTTGAAAGGAAAGTCTATAACAATAAGTGTATGTACATTGATGATTTAAGGGAAAGAAAGGAACAAGCAAATAAACATAATGAAAAGTTACATGTGTGTTAGAAGTTCCTGTGTGGTGGCTTGAAGACTGTTGTGCTGCTGCTGACTGACCGACATTAAATGGACAACGTCTAGGGCTCCTTCTCTTGGTGTTTAGAATTCTCTTCTTTAAGTAGACCCCAACAGGCTCTGCACAGCTATGGGTGTGAATTTTATTTTATTTGAAAGGAATTATTTTATTGGGTGAAATATGTCATGCAGTATGCTTTCAACTATGTCCGCATTGGAAATATAAAACTCTTTTAATTTATTTTTTTGGCAGGCTTAAGTTGAAAGATTGAGTTTCAGTTCAACTGTACTTAAAGTTCCTATAAGTGTTCATTCCATCTTTGTTGTATCATTTCTTTTTTTATTATGAGCATTCCTTTTATATTTTACACATACTATTGAGGAGCATATTTTCTGCTGTTATTTTAACTTTTCATGCATACCTGCTATTTTCTGCTCTGTAGTGTTTATCTCTGTACATTTCTAGTTGTTATTCATCTTTTGTTTGCTTGTATCTATCCTACTTCTAATGTCTTAACATATTCTATGCCATTCATTTTTCATTAGTTGAAGAATTTAATCTGTCATCCACTTTTTTTCTTGTCTTTTTGTTCTTCAGATGGCTTCTTTTGCTGATGTAGCTAGTGTTCCCTTTAATGTATTCCATTTTGAGTTACCGATTTAAAAGCTTTCATATTGATTGGTGTGTTGTGAATGTACAAAAAGTTATTACATAGTCACTGAAATGTACTGTGTCGAAACATGATTTTTCTCTTTCAAAGTCAAAAGTGCCTTTTTGAGCATGACTCCACCTTATGGCATCAACATTGTTGCCAACAAACGGCTTAATGCAAATAAAATTTTGCTTTTGTTTTTTAAATTAAAACGGATGGTGCAACTACACAACTGCAAACTTGATAGTTCTTATGGTTGCAAGAATTTGAGAATTCTTACTGGAATAGTTAATATTAATTGCCAAAATATAACAGATTTGTTAATTTACTGCTAACAACAGATATATACCAGGACCTAAGTGTTGGATTATCTCTATCCCTTTCCCAATATTTAAAAAAAAATCAGGACTATTTCTCACAGATATAAAATTATTTAGTAACAAATTAAAAAAAAGAAAAGATTTCATGAATGGCATGCACAAATATACATATATATAAGACTAGATTTACAGAAGTTTATAAGTGCATTTATTAGGAAGTTTTATATTAAAATAATGGAACTGTGCAAATGTATTGCTATGCTGTAAGCAGCATTTTCTGAAAATGGGGTGTGATCAATGCTAAAAGACAAATGGATAAAATGTGTGTGTACTAAAAAAAAAATGGACAAAATTAGTATGCATGAAATGGACATTAGAATTAAAGTTTCAGGAATTGAATAAATGGGGAAAATCAGTCTGTAGCAAGAAAGCCCTTGAGTCAATCTGTAATTGGTTGTAGGAGTCACAATGTAGAAATACTCCTCATTGTTAATGGACAACAGAATTTTGTAGCTGAGTGTGAATGAAGCAATAGATTTTTTTTTTAATATTATTTTTGTTTGCAGCTGAGAGCCACAAGTTAGCCATTGTTCAGTCATAATCGCAACTTTTCCTTATGGTGGCAATAATGATGCAACTTTCTGGCTATCAGCACGAATTTCCAAATACCATGCTCAGTGTAGTATATGCTTCTATCTCTGATTTATCAACATCAGAATATTCAGCCAAGTCAATTTCACTTAGTATTAACTATGATGTTTCATTCTACTCTAGCAAATTATCGATCACTGTTCTCTTTGGCAGTAACAATACAATTCAAACTTTTACATAAAAAGGTTCAATTATTATTATTTTGAAAAGGTAATATAACATACATACAACTACAGTATAAGCTAGTATAAGAAAGTCCTAAAACTTCCAGGTAAAACATTTGATTCAGTGTATAGTGTAGTCTTAGGCTTTCGTGGGGTTGTCACTCATATCATAGCAGCAGCTTGTGTTCACAGTGATAAAAGCATACTTGTAGGAAATAAAACATACACAAATAACAGGAAAAGCATGGTAAATTGTATATTAATTTCATAAAATTTACTTACATTTTTGTGTGTATTGATGTATTTTTTCAGGTTACAATTGTTTTTACAATTTAAAGGGAGAAATTCTTCCGTGTTATTACATGCCATATCATAGAGAGAAGTCAGACACATGTTGCCCATACCAAGGTTCGTGATGAAGAGACTGAACTTAATGTCTTTTGGCAGGATGTCCATATTTCCAGTAGGAACAGTTTTTGTTGTGTGCTGGGAGAGTTTTTATTTTTAATTTTTATTTAATTTATTTTATATAACATTTTATGTTATTGTTTTATTTTATTTTATTTATAATTTTCATTTTCATTATTTTATTTTTATTTATAATAATAATAATATTCCTTCTTTTTATGTGCTGTGTCCTTTCAGGGCTTTAGGCGATCATGGCCCTCTACTTCCCCCTATCCCTTGTGGCTCTCAACAGGTTTTGTTTTTCTGCCAACTCCCCCAGACCACACTCTGCCATTCACTTGCCCAAGTCCACCACATATGTCATGTGCTGCTTTCACCTGTCTCTTTTTCCCTCTATTCGTCACGTGAGTATCAGATTCTCCAGGCCCTCCTTTCTCATCATGTGTCCCAGAAATTTCATCTGCCTCTTCCTTATATTAAACATAAGCTTCCTCCTTGTTTGCATCCTCTCCAAGACCTCATTATTGCTCACATGCTTGGTCCATGATATCCTCAGCATCCTTCTGTAGAACCGCCGCCTCGAGTCGATACTGTCCAACATTCACTGCTGTATAGGAGAACAGATGTCACATAGCAGCTCAGTACTCTTTTCTTTGTCACCATAGAAATCCTAATATTCCTACATCGAATTTTTATTTGTACTCGTATCAAAGCATTTTTATTGTTCAGAAAAAATTGATTCCTTATGAGCATTTGCAAAAGTTTATGGTGTCAATTTGCTCAAATTATGCACATGATCAACCATATAAGACAGTGCAGAAAATTGAGACATTGAACAAGCCTCAAAATGCAATCAGGACAAATAGATTGTACAGCTCAATTCATACTTGAGCAGCCAATACACAGCACAACAACTGGCTTATTTGGCTTGTAAACTCAGAAACTGAATACCACATTTCCCGACAACCAACATTCAACATTACCTTTTAAATCTGACTGTATGGAGTGCAAATGAAACTGAAAAGACAAGTGTGACACTAATGTAAGAAAATGAAAGCGATAGCTGCATCAAATTATATGTTAAGGAACAGGGCCTTTATTGAGAAATACACAGCTGCAAAAATTGCCAAAAATAACTACAGCTGTTGCACAACAATTACAAATCATATACAGGAGTATGTCCCATGAAAATGTATTGCATTTAGGTTGGGAAGTTCTACCCTCTCCAGACTTGACACATTTGAGTTACTGTTATCTTCATTTCCTATGGAACTTCTGAATGATTGGGAAAATATCTAAAAATATCAATGACATCAAAATGATATAAATCTTTGATTTGAATCCAACATCATCCTATTTATGATTGTCCTACACATTGGCAGAGAAATGTTATAACATGCATTTGCTTGCAAAGGAAAATAACAAACAAGGATTAGATTTTCAACAGAATTTTCATCAAAATTCACAATATTTACATAGTTTGAATTTTGAAAAAAATTGTTCATGTGTGATTCTTCAGTGTTTCTTGAGTTGGTTAGTCAAAAATCAAAGTTGGAGTCAGAAGATAGTTCTGGAGCGGATTAGTCGTCAGTGTTTGATGGGTTGGCGGTCGTGTGATGCTGAAATGTTGAGACCAAACTACTTGGTAAGGCAGGTTAGTCAATTGAGGTTACAGTGGTGGGTTAATTCGTGGTGGCTGCTGAGGTTACAATGGTGGCAACGAGGGAGGCCTATAGTGGATAGTGAATGTTTCTGTTGGATTCTAGTCAAATGTGGCATCAATGAAACGATGTTACAGTGGTGACAAGGGGGGAGGCAAGTGGATAATGAATATTGAGGTGTTAGAAATCATGTTGGTTAGCGTCAGGAGCGCAGCAGTGTCCAAGCTTGCCTGTCGGCAGCATTCCGCATGTGAAGTGTTGGGTGAGATTAGTGAAGTTTGGGCGTGGTCACAGTTGTGACAAGAGAAGCAATTATGGTGGTAACAACAACAGCATGCCTAGTTAGCTGGTATCCTTTCGGCCTCCAACTGTGTCAGTCATTTACAAGGGGCTTTCTTTTAAGCAAAATTGGTGATCCTCTGTGTCATCTTTTTTTTGGCAGCAACGTTAGTGATTGTCAACTGTATTTTATTGCAGGGATTTGTTTTGTGGACCATATGTGATGTTTGGATCCCCAGTGCAGAAAACAATTTTTTTTTTATTTTGTGTTTTGCTTTCTTAGAGTACACATCTAGCCTGAAGATTGCATTTAGCATGAAACAGATTGTTGCCTCTGAATGTTGACTTCATGTGTCCACTTTTTACAGAGAATACAGAAGAAAATTTACACCACTGTTAAATGTGCATAAAAGGAAAAAATTAAAAAAATATAAGCAGTAAATTGCTGATACCCCCTGGGGAGTGAATGGACAAACTCTGGATTCGAGATGCTGAAGGTAAACAAACTTTTACTCCCATTAACCCAATATAATATATATATATATATATATATATATATATATATATAGTTAATATTGGGTTGATTAATGACTAAATTCTTTATCACAAAAGGCACAAAACAATCTGTATAGTTTTTTGTTGAAAAAAAATGATTATTTTCTCTTCTTTTTTTTTTTTTTTTTTTTTTTTTTTTTTTTTTTTTTGCAACTGAGTAATATTTCTTTGTTCTTTGTAAAAGCATCTAAATTAAATAAAGTATATAATGTAAGCAAATTTAGAAAAAAAACATTATTTGGAAAAATTAATTGTAATTTATTTCCTATTTAAAAATGGTGTAAAGTTTTAAAATATTTTATTTTTCTCTTTATTCAGAGCTTTGCTCATAAGTACTTTTAATATTGGTAACTTTTAGAATGATATTCAATAAGGCTATAGAATATATTTTTGTAGCAGTGACTTACCTCGGTGACCCAAAAGGGCCAGAGTCATGTGTATGTTTTGTCAGGGAGTGTGGTGATGGTGAATTGATGAGCTTCAGACAGATGGTGAATCGGACAGCACTTTGTGCTGATGGAAGTGGTGGTGTCACTTGTAGCCATTTTTATTGGTTGGTTCTGGGCACTTATTGGTTGAGTGCTGGCTGGGTTAGGTGCATAAAAACATGGTACACTCATTTAACGGGAGTTTTTTTGTTTTGGACAGTGATTGGCATATTGTAGATTGAGACAAGAAGTGTAGATTTGTTTTGCTAGTGAACCTATTGGACTCGTACTACCTTCCCTCCTTTTTTTTCCTGTGGGTGCTTCCAACCAATTTTTGTACAAGCTATTTCGGCAATTGTTTTTTTCCCTTCCTTTCCATGATGTTAGACAAGGCCTTTGACATTCAGAGTACAGCAGTGCTATGACTAACCTGCTGATTGTAGAATGGATCAAAAATGTTGTGTTAGTTTGCAAGCTCTGTGCCATGGACAAAGTCAAGCGTGTCTTGCAGCTATGACTGCAAGGCAGTTCTCTTGCCGTGTATCGACAACTGAGTAAGAAACAGAAGGCAGATGCAGAAGAGATCAAACGGCACCTTATGACTGCATACACAACAGATGCATTCAATGTGTTTGACCAATTCATGGCGTGATGACTTTGACAGGATGAAACAGGGGATGACTGCTGGAATGTTGGTGAACTCTAGGTGCTCATAGACGCTGGTGAGCAGAGTTGTATGCTGTCTTTGGAGGCAGGAGGAGGTGAAAGTATTAATGTTTGATGGGAGAAGTGGGTATGATAAAATCAAGTTGGGCATCAGGCAGGCTTGTCCTGTGACTATTGAGGCCCTGATCATTGATAGATGATTTTTGGGATATGATCTTATTCTCAGGATTGATGCAATCAGGGAGCTCAGAGGCATGTACCTAACCAGATCAGGTGAAGAATGCTTTCCTGATGAAAGCCTAAGCCTGTGTGCCACTATTTCTATTGATGAGCCTGACTTTAGCATAACATTTGACAACAATAAGGTATGGACTACCTCATGGAAATGGACGAGTGGTCATGCACCGGGTGAATTGAAAAATATGGTGCAAAAATATACAGTGCCCTTCACTTCAGATGTGTAGGCGAAAGAACTATTAATGTGGCAACAAAATGGATGGCTGTTGCCATATCCCGAAAAGGAGCGAATTGAATTTGTGGAGGCATTCACTGTTGATGTGCATGCAAACAAGCTCAGAGAATGGCAATGACAAGGAGTGAATGTATCGCTTTTGAACCTAAGAAAGGCCTATTTGCAAATCCATGTCAATAAGGTATTATGGCCCTTTCAGACTGCAGTTTTTAAGGGTCAGTGATTTTTGCCTTACATGATTGGGTTTCAGGTTAAATGTGGCACTGTCATGAGAGCTATCATCAACACAGTAGTGAATCAAGATCAGGCGATTAAGAGTGCCATGTTGGCATATATTGATGACATTTTCATCAATGAAAATCTGGTTTCTGCAGTGCACTTGTGGCAGCATCTCTCTGATTATGGGCTTGTCTGTAAAGATCCAGAGCAATTGGACGATGGAACTAAAGTCTTGGATCTGCAGGTTTGGAGGGAGGATGGCATACTTTGATGGAAATGGGGAAGTGAAGTCCCAGACATTCCACAAATCATCACCTGTTGGAGCATCTTTTCCCTATGCGGGAAACTTGTGGGCCATTTCCCTGTGTGTGGCTGACTCAGAGTGGCGACTGCATTTATAAAGCGTCAGGTTTCTGCAGTAACCAACATGGAATGATGAAATCAAGGATGGTTCTCTCCATTGCATGCTAATGGAAACAGTGACCAAGGTACGCAAGACGGATCCCATTAGAGGAGACTGGTGCGTTGATGGGAGTGATATGAAGGTTTGGGTGGACACAAGTTCTGTCGCCACAGGAGTGCCACTAGAAGAGAATAGGAGCATTGTGGAGAATGCTAGTTGGCTGCATCCAGCTGAAGATTCCAAGCACATCAATTTGGCTGAGCTTGATGCAGCAATAAAAGGTGTAAATCTGGCCTTTCAATGGCAGGCATCAGTGTTACATTTGGTTATGGAGACACCCTGACTGGAAAGGCATGGGTGAACACAAATGGTGGCTGGTGAGACATTGCTAGCATTGGCAGAGGGATACGCCTTGACGATAGATGTGACACTGGTGAAATCCTATCTAAGCTGCACAGACTGCCTGACCTGAGTGCCATGAAAGTGGTTGGATTTACATAGGCACAGAGAAGAGCCACTGCCGAAAGGCTGCACCATTGTGGAGCATTGAGCAAGAACCAGGTGACCAATATACACCACCAAAGTGGCCACCCAGGTGTGAAGAGGACCTTATACTTTGCCAGGTCTGTTGAACCATTAGTGTCTAGAAAACTTCTTGAATTTGTTGTCAAAACCTGTGAAGTCTGCCAGTCAATTGATCCAGCACCGGTGCATTGGAAGAAAGCAAATATTCGGTGCCAGATGCAGTCTATTGTCACAATGTCACTCACAAGGACAGTCTTTCAGCTTCCACAGCACTGGCCGACGTGCTGCATAGGTACCACATCTGGGTACAAAACATCAATACAACACCCTCATTTGCACAGCAAAACATTCAAGGAGTATACAAAGAAGGCAACATTGTCTGGGTAAAGTCTCCACATGGTAGATGCACAATCAAATTCAAAATGGGTCGCATAACCCAAGTCGTCAGTCCACAGTCAGTGCTGATTGATGAATGGCTATGGGAAATAGCTAAATATATTATTTTCAGCACATTAGATTTGAAAAGTGCTTATCATCAGTTGGCCATTAAGCCAAAAGACACTCTACACTGCATTTGAAGCAGTTGGCCAGCTGTACCAGTTCTGGAGGATACCTTTTGGAGTAACTAATGCTAATGGAGTAGCTAGTTTTCAAAGAATAATCAACAAAATCATAATGGATGAAATACTGGAAAGTACTTTTGCTTATATAGATAATGTAACAATGTATGGCGCAAATCAGAAGGACAACGATGAAAACCTTCAGTTCATGGATATAAGCAAATATAACCTTACACTAAATAATGACAAATGCTCGTTTGGGCAACATAAAATCAATCTTTTGGGTTATACAATGAACAACAGGTCAATGGTACTGGACTCAGGGTGAATAAAACCTTTGCTCAGATTGCCACTCCCAGATAACATGTGTGCTGTGACAAACATGTTTGCCCGCTATTCACAATGGATCACCTCTTTCTCAGAGAAGATACATCCATTATTACAAGTAAGATCTTTTCCCTTATCTTGCCTAGCAATAGAAACATTCGAAAAACTCAAGCAAGACATTGCAAAATCTGTGATCACAACTATAGATCCTTCTGTTCCACTGGCAGTTGAAACTAATGCATCATACTGTGCAATTGCTGCTTCATTAAGTCAGGCTGACTGCCCTCTAGCCTTCTTTTCAAGGACTCTCTCTCAATCTGAACAATGGCATATGGCAATTGAAAAAGAAGCCTATGCCACAGTTGAGGTGTTAAGAAAGTAGAGAAACTATTTAATCGGACATCACATCAGATTAGTTACAGACCAAAAATCTGTTTCATTCATATTCAACTCAAAGGCTACCAGTAAAATAAAAAATGAAAAAATAGCAAGGTGGAGAATTGAACTATCTTATTTCTCATTTGATATTACTTGCTGGCTCAGCAAGGAGAATCTGACAGCAGATAACCTGTCAAGAATATGCAGTATAACTCCAAGTTCAAAAGAACTCCAGACACTATATGAGGAACTGTGCCACCTGGGCATAATTCAGATAGTTCACATAGTTAAGAGTAGGAATTTGCCTTATTCAGTGGAGGACATTAGGAAAGTTACAAATTCCTGCGAACATGTGCTGAGATAAAACCTAATTTTTACAGACCTATGCCTGGGATCCTAATAAAAGCAACACAGCCATTTGAAAGACTCAATTTGGACTTTAAAGGCTTGTTACCATCCAAAACATGAAACCAATACATGCTAACTATTGTAGACAAATATTCACGGTTTCCTTTTGCTTTTCCCTGTCCAGATATGACTACAACAACAATTATACAATGCCTTTGCTCCCTATTTGCTGTCTTTGGAGTACCAGCATACATATATTCAGACTGAGGAATGTCCAAGCAGCTGTGGCAATTCTTACAAGAACGCAGGGTGGTGGTAAGTTGGACAACCTCATACAACCCCCAGGGTAATGGTCAATGTGAGAGATATGAGTTAATTAGGAAAACAATTCAATTGGCTGCTTCAACACAAATGCTCAATAAATAAAATCTCCTTCCAGTAGCCCTGTATGCCATCAGATAACTATTATGTTTGGCCACCAATGCCACCTCACACGAAAGATTTCTACCCTTCCAACAACAGAGTTCGACTGGAACTTCACTTCCCATTTGGCTCTCTCAACCAGGTACGGTTCTACTGAGATGCTACATTCGCTATACCAAACATGACTCCCTAGTAGACGAGGTAGGACTAACAGAAGCAAACCCACAATATGCACTTGTGCAACACCTGGATGGAAGACAAACTACTGTCTCTCTGGCTTGTGCTGGAGATGTACCAGATCCTAAAACCACCCTAGAGAGGAGATCTGATCTCTTTGACACTGAAAACCAATCGGGAGATCACTATACTGGAATCGCTCCCAACACATTACCCCAGGATGATGACACAGCTTCTGTTGCACCTCCATCAGACATTTCAGAGGGATTACCATCCGAGACCCTGACAACTACTGATGATCCTGATAAGTGATCAATGCCCTAGAAGTGGGTACATCCAGAAACAGATCCAGAAGATCCACATTCAGACTCAGAGCGGCCTCGTCCACACAAGAAGGACAAAATACATAGGGGAGAATGTACTGATAAATCATCAGTTACCTCTCCTTAAGATCTAGGAGGTATAAAAAGCACTGTAATATCCATCAGTAGACGAGTAATCAGAATAAAGTGCAATAAAGCTTGCGTATAAGTTTATTCACTGGTTCTGTTTTTACTACAAGCATAACTGAAAAAGAACATACTCCATTTCCCTAGAGAATAAATTGTGTACACATAAATGAGTTACTCCAATATTTAACATTAATGCATAAAATGACCGAAAAAAGCAGTACTACAAGTGCTTGTTTAACGAAATTATCAATTATATTTTCAGTACAGACTAGTTTCTTTCTATACACTTGTGAAACTCTTATATTTTTAAATAAGACCTACTAATATATTTTAATAATTATAAGTTTTACATTTTAATTTAATAATTGTTATTTTAATAATTAATATATTTTAATAATATATTTTCTTCAAAAGTATCATTAAAGATGAAATAGTTTTACCCACTATATAATTAACTTACTGAATAAATATTAATTCATGCTAATTTATTGATATAAGCAAAAGTAGTATTTATTTCCATAGTATGAAAAATGATTATGAATTATGATAAATTCAGAATGAAGATCTTGACTGAATTCAAGTGTATAGCCAAATACACTATAAGGAATATAAGCCATGATACTAATGCCAAATTGAATGAGATTTTGTATTGAAGAGGTGAGTAAATTCTTCTGTTGCATGACAATCAGTTTCAAATTTTACCTGAGTCCCTGTCTTGTTTTTAACAGCAAGTTTCTTAGGGTGTCAACAATTCTTATCAGCTACAAGTTGAAAATGTATGTGTGAAATTACTTTATCAGTTACAGGCTGACTATGCTGATTTTATCACCTATAGAATAACAATGTAAAATATTTTCTATCTTCTGCAGGTTGACAATACAAATGAGAATTACTGGATGAACATATTTCACACCAACATTGTCAAGCACTAGGAGATAAAAATATTTTATATTTGTTTTTTCAAATTGTAATGGATAAAAGCATTTTGAAATCTGCATTGTTAACTTGTAGCAGATAAGATTTTTTCTGTTTTTACAGCCTTCAGCTGATTAAATACTTCATGTTTGCATTTTCAACCAATGAAACTCTTTCACATCTTTATTATTAAACTTTAAAAGTATTTCACATTGGTATTACCAAACTGTAACAATTAAAATATTTTATATATACACTGCCACTATGTAGCTGATAAAATATTAGTCTATTCAATCTTTTACATTCTGATGAAATAATAACTATTATATCCACATATAACCAAATAGATAATTACATTTCATAAAGTGAACAACATTTTAAGTTTAGTTCTTAATTGTAGTTAATGAAAATGTTGCTTATTTGTGGGGTTTTGTATTCTATGTTAAATATTAGTTTACCTTGCAAGATTATTAATTTTGTGTTTTTTATATTATGTAGGTATGACCAATTTTCCACTGTGAATACATGTGGTTTACATCATAAGTTGTTTTTTATTGTAATTGTGTCTCCAAAGCAACAAAAATATTATTTAATTCTGAGAAAAGTCAAGAAACTGTGCATTATATCAGGTGTATATAAAAGTTTCCAGGTTTTTGAAAGCCAAAGCCTGGATACACAATTTAAACATGTTTATCTTACTGGAACTTCATACATTTCATAGGTTGTGAAAATATGTATTGTACCTAACTGTAATAAATAATATTTCCAAACTTACTAATAGACATGTCTATTGAAATAAAGAACTTCTTTTTTAATTAGCAGTATGAGAAATTTACAAACAGATTATTTTCACTTTTCATTGCATTCAAAAAGCTTGTGGAAAAATTAAATTAAAAGCAAACATTTTATGTATCAGCTTCATTTTTCCACATAAGATCCATTAACATCAGAGACTTCTATAATGGAATATTCAAGATATTTCTACAATACTGGAGGAAACCAAAGGTCTGAAGAATTTAACCATGTCAAAGAATCATTTTTACATCGTTAGTGACCTGCCTCAAAATAGATATCTTTCAAAACTTTTTGTTAGAAAATAAGAAAACAACAGAAGGTACTAATTCACGACTGTAAGGTGGATGTCTAATGATTTCCCATCAAAATCCTCACAATGTGTATCTCATCTGATGAGGGGAATGGGGAGTCATTGTCATAGCAGAGAAGGCTTGTTTGATGTGATGAAGCTTTCCACAGAATTTTTTTGCTAAATCTTTTGTTGATTTTCTCAAAACATGTTCACAATAAGATGTTACAGTCTTTTCCCCTCTTTTTCAACTAACAAAATGTTCTCAGTTATAAAAATTTATGTAAAAAAAAAAATACAATGCTCTGCCCCTTTCCTATAATTAGAGCAAAGGCATTTCTAATGAATTAAGTTTTTGAATGGGACTTTTAATAAGCCTTGCTTCTGATTCTGATTGAAGTGACACTATGTTTGATATAAAAAGAATATACAAGAGAAAAAGATTGAGAATTTGACTCTGGCAAGTAGAGCAATTAACCTTAGCAGTGAATTGAGAAAAGATGGACAGCATACAAAAATTTAAAAATTGGTTTTCAACATGTTTGTCTGAAACAAACCCACAACCAGGTTTTTTCGATTATAGTTCCTTGATGATACAATGCACTCTCTTCAATTATAATTCTACAAAGCAGTACAAACTTATGAAACATAAACATTCAACAGATAGTCCTGCTTTAGTGTTGACCTATCAACACTCAATCAGCTCAACAAAATTTGATAACACTTCATGAACTTTGCTGATACATCTCTACCAAGAACATTTCTAACTTCACCTACTAGAGTATCTCCATTTTCTTATGAACATTATCTACCTAGCTTAAAGCAGTGTTAATTGATACTTTTTTGCATATAGGAACATTCCCATACAAGCAGTAGCCTTAAAATATTTTTTATCAAACCTTGTACAGCATCCCAGAAAACTGTCACCATAACCTTTCCTCTTGAGCATTTTGCTTTTGATTTGATTGGATTCTTCCACCTTGGAGTAATCATTGCTTTGATGGAGTTTTGTCTTCAGGATCATACTGATGAAGCTAAATTTCATCTCCAGTTACAATTTGCTTCTTTTTTATTGAAAGCTTTGCTTTTGTCTGTTGTTGCAACAATTCTGGTACCCAGTGAGCAGAATATTTCCTCAACTTTAATTTTTCAGATAAAATTGTGTGGCATGAATTAACTGACATGTCTAGGGTTGTTTATTATTTCTGCTGTTAACCTTTGGTCATGCTCAAGAATATCTCAAACAGCATCGATAGTTTTTTTTTTTTATTCACTAATTGATATTTGATGGTTTGCTGATGAATTCATCATCTTCATTTTGTCCTTTTTTGAAATTATTTATCTATTTATAACTTACTGATTTTTTGCAAATTATCCCTATGAAATTTTCTCAAAGCACTAATAATGTCCTCAGTCTTCAATCAAGTTTTCATATAAATTTGATGTCAGTTTTTGCTTCAATTTTGACAAAATTCATGTTGCTCTAATAAGGGTTGTTTTTAAAATAGCATAAACATCAATATATTATCTCAAAATACTTCATACAGGTTATAACACATTTGAAATCTCCATTTATATCAATCTCCAAAAAAAATCTCCAAACATATATCAAAATATTTGCATAGTTTTCTTATAATATGATTTTTCTATGAACTTTTTAAATGCACCTCTTATTCAAATAGCTATGTCATATAAGATAATATTAGTAGCTGTTGACAAGATTTTAAGATTAATTCTTCTATAGTGCCTGAGTTTTCTTACATTAGGCTATATCAGACTTTTTTTTTTTTTTTGTCAAAAGAAAATTTTAATTCACTTAATATTCAAGTTGACCATTGGCTGAATTTTGACATGGAGAGGGAAGAGCTGTACAGTGACCCTACTATCATCCCAGTCATGGGAATTATGATGTGGATGATGATAATATATTTAAATTCTTTGCCTTGAACTGTTTGTTGTATTCCTAAATTTGTATGTGACAGATTGCATAAGGATAATGCATCAAAATGAGAGGAAGGATTTTTGTTGAAGGAATGATGGTAGTATTATTTGGCCATTTATTTTCATTCTACCTATATTTTACAGAATCTTATGCAATCTTCAAATTATTTTATTATATGGGTTTTCAAAACCCCATATAATCTCTTGAAAAAGAAAATATTTTTTCTTCAAATAAAATATAACCACTATTTTCTCACTTAACATTTCAAAGCTAGAGTGAGAAGTGGAGAAGGAAAATCATCCAAAATTTTGAAACATTGAACTTTGTGAGATAACATTTTTTAAAATGGATTTCTTATTTGGTCAAACATTTTCAAAATAATGTTCCACTAGAAATTCATCAACTTATTAATGTTAGCTATATAATAATTATAAAGAAATGAAGACATAATTTCATGCTAAACATTGTAAATTTATAAACATGCACAATGATATGCATTTGAGTTATTAGCAAAACAAACTTTAAAGAATCATTTAGAAACGTTATCTGAGAATGGAGTGTGGTGGATGGCAGTCTATGATTTCACACAAACACATGGAAAGCTATCATGACTCAATGATTCCAAATTGCTTATTGTGTATTTTGTTACAGACATATCCACTTGATTATAGCTATGAGTAATGTTTTGTTTTATGTAATAATTTGAACTTTTGTGTACCAAATCAAAAAAAGAAACAGAAAGAAATACAAAGCATTTTACATTAAGTTGTTTAAAGCTACTTCAATGCACTAAACAAACTTAATAAGCCACCATTATTAAAAGAAATATGATGACATTAGAGTTCAACCAAAATTGTATTGTGACGACCATAATTATTGTTTTCATTTTCAGAATTGGCATATTTATTGATTCTAACAGTGAAAATAGAAAACTACATGCAAAGAAAACACACAAACCTCTAAACTTGTAATGAAGTTTTATTTGACTACTGCACATGTGAAGTTTGACCATCACTTTTTATAGTAGAGTTGTTCAAGTGAGTGTCTTCACATCATTCTGTCATAGTCATCTAAATGACTGGACATTTTGCAAATCCATCCAGAATGTCATGGTGATTCCTGGCCAGGGAATTCAGAGACTACAGGGGATGTTTCCTAGAAGTACCTTGTCTTAACTTTTTTCTGTTGTTTAGTCTGAAAGTGAGTCACTACTGTCACTGCTTGGGTGTTCTCACATTCATTGAGCTGATCTGGTGTTGATATCAAAGTTTGCCAATCTTCAGCGCTTTGCTTCGTAGAAGAATCTACAGGTAGCATATCATTAGTGCTATCAGTGGGGAAGTTTATGGATTCAAAGGAGGATCTTGTTGAATTAGAGCCTAGTGTGTGTTGGCTTCCAGCAGTCCCACTACATTCACAGGTGGCTCATATTTGTTCTGACAAAATGGGGTCTGGCTGTGAGAGACTCAATGGAAGCATGGTCTTGGTGGAAATTTGTCTTGGGAATTTAAAGAATCTCATGCGGTGTCACTTTTGTGCTTGTATACAATAGACAACAGAGTTTTGATAGTGTACAAGGCTTTAGGTGGCAACTCTTCCCACTGTGTAATAGGGTGCTTGTGGTTGCTAGTCATACAGTCTTCCATATAACCCCATTATAACTTTCATATATATCATTGCCCTGGGGATTATACAGTGTAGTTTGACTCACAGCCGTATATCTCTCAATTAAGAATTGCTTCAACTGCCCTGACATAAAGGTTGTTCGCCAATCATTGTGGATGTACACTGATACACTGAAAATTGAGAATAAGGAGCAGATACATTGAATGAGAGTTTCAAACGAAACATCGGAGCAGAAAAAAGAAAACAAGTTAGAGTATTTGTTGATCACCATTAGAAAATATCTATTTCCATTTTTATTTGGTAGCGATCCCTTGAAATCTAAGTCAAGCTTTTTATGATTTTCATGAGAGTTTGTAGAACCGAGGTTTGATCACCTGGCATGTCTGATAGTTATTCATAATCCTCTAGAAATCCTTGGCAAAGAATAGTAGATTTCAACTCTGGACCACAATGTAGCATTCTAGTTATCCCTGGGTGACACACCTCCTTATGTAGCTTCAGGAGACCTTCAGTACTCTTTACTGATCAGCACACCCTTCAGATGGTGTCAGCCATTGCATCTTCCTTACTAGGATGATAGACAATATTAAATGAAAAACAGAACAACTGGATATTTTTTATAAACACGCATATGGTAGCATGAGAGAACAAACAAAACAATAGTACTGAAAGTGAAGTGAAAGGAAAAGATAAGAATTGTTAATATAAAATTCTTTGTATGGCTAACTCACAGGATGTTAGGTGAATATCTCTTTGTTGGCAAGGGAAGTGACTTGGAGGAAGGGGACAATTGGTAGGGCTTGGAGTTGATGTGTGCATTAGATCGGTTGATCTAGGTCATTTGTGGTGATGTTGAATTTTCCAGTGGCATTGATAGCTTGCCTGTTTGCCATGGTTTTGTTTTAGTCATTATGAATGGCGTTCTTAAAAGCAAATTTGGTGGCTCATGAACACTGGGTGACTTTTCTATTCTTGGCTTTGTTTTCTTAGTGTTCACATCCAGCCAAGAGGTAGTGAATCAGAGAGAGAGAGATCTAATTTGAAGCAAAGTATAACAGTTTCCCCAGATTTCATTCTGATTCGTAGGTAGTGAGTGGATGTGAGCAGAAAGGAAGTATGTATTTATTTGTTGATTTGGTGTGCTTGCACTGCTTGCAAATTGTGCATGATGAAGTCTTTGAAGTGTGTTGGGAGTTGTCCATGTGTTTGTATTTTTGGGATTTATATTGCAGTAGTGTTTGAGTGCTTTCACTGAATCTGAAGTCTTGTATTTATGTGCTCCTCAGATAGAAGTGGAGGCTTCAATGCTGGTTGAGGATTCTACAAATACAGAGGAAAAGTTTGTGCACATGATTCAGCTATAATACAAGGTGATGGACATAAGCACAATGGATCCAGTTGGTTTCACCATTTTCATTTCTCTTATGTTTTGGACAGGTGGTGGACATGTTCACTGGGGGTTAGTTGTGATGGCTCAACTTCTTCATTTAAATATATGAAAAGAATGTAATAATTGTTATATTGCATTTTTTGTGTTGCTGTTACAGAGAATATCAGTGATATATCTCATTGTGGCCAAGGGAAGCAGTTTGGAGGAAGAGTAAAATTGGTAGGGCCTGAAGTTGATGTGTGTGTGTGTTGGTTCAGTTACTGGTGGTGATGTTGAGAGCTTGCTGCTAGTGCTGACAGTTTGTCTGAGGAATGGACAAGATGTCAATGCCACCAGCAAGTTCTCTTTTCATTTAGTCATTATGAGTGGCATTCTTAGAAGCAAATGAAGTGGCTCATAAACTCATTGTTATCATGTTTTTGCTTTGACAGCAATGTTTGTGATCAGCTTCCTTTATATTTATGTGAGCCTGGGTGTAGTTCTTGGCTCCCCTGCACAAATGACAACTGTTTCATTTTTGCCTTTGCTTTATTAGGGTTCATACCCATCGAATTCTTTAGGGCCTTCCCAATGATATAAGCCTCTTTTTCTATCACTGGATATTGTCATTCTGACTGCAAAAGTGTTCTGAAGAAGAATTCTACTGGGCAGCCAGTTTGTCTCAGTGAAGTAGCAATAACAAATTCAGAAGCGTTTGTTTCTACTACTAGATGATGAATAGATGAATAGTGGGATGTACTGTTGTGTTAGCAGAATTAGTGATGTCCCTTTTTACATCCTCAAAAGCTGACATCTGGAGTTAGAGAGAAGCTGGTAATTTGTGTTAATGGGTGTATTTTCTCAGAGAATGAAGCTGCAGTGTAGTGCATTAATCCTTTTGCTTATGCTATATCCTAGTAGGTCAATGGTGCTTAACCCATCGGAACACTTATTGTTTGTGTAAGATTTTATTTTTCAACAGTGGTCATAAACCACTTCAGATTGCAATCGTGATCAGTTTTGTTATCGCCACATACCATGATGTTGTCTATGTAAGTGTAAGTGCCTTGCAGTTTTTTGTTGATTACTAACTTATCAATGGCCCTTTAGAAGGGGCCACACCATTTAGGACCTCAAATAGAATTTGTTGAAATTGCTACAACTGTTCACATGATTCAAATACTGTGTAAGGCTTGTCTTTTGTGTTTATTTCTACATGGAGATACTTGCTTGAGATCCAGGTGCTAAAATCACCAATTATCTTATCAATGTAGGTTGGTGGATAGGCATTTTACTCTGTAAATCAGTTTATATTTTATGAGTAGTCTATAACCATTCATTTTTTTTGTTATTTGTGAAGGATGTTATCAAAATTTATGCCCTCCACAGAGATTTATTTTCTTTGATTATTCCTTCTATTCTGGATATTTCTGATTGAATAAATCTCTCATCTTTAGAAGATCTTCTAGATTTAATGGCTACTGGCTTAGTCTGTAGTTAAATTATTGAAGCAGGAGGGATATTGTATGCCTATAGCAGCCTGAACACAGATATCTAACACCAGTTTGGGGCCCCCAAAAGGGAGTTTAGTAGTGAGTACAAAATAATAATAATAACTCTCTTTACCCACTCCCTTCAAATTCAGGTGGGCTGAGGAAAAAGATGGAAAGAAATTCACTAGCCTATGTAAAATTTTCTTTGGACCAATGAAAACCTTGCCTTCACAGAGATTGGCAGGTGAGCTGAGAAAAAGACAGAAACAAATATGCAAACCTTTCTTTTTTTTTTTGGTTCAATGGGTAATTTTTGTGAAGACAGGGTTTTCATTGGTCTAAAAGCAATTATTGCTTTTGGACCAATGAAAACCCTGTCTTACCCATTGAACCAAAAAAAAGAAAGCAAAGAAAATAGCAAGCCTATGTGAAATCCTTTTTGATAGGAAATGAGAAAAAAAAAGTTATGAAGGTAGTTCAAAAAGTTGTTTGAGAAACAAGGTAGTTTTTTATTATTTTTCAATATACCCCTCTTTGACATGAATGCACTTGGTACAACAATGCTTAAGCATTGCAATTCCATCAGAAGTTTGGTGCCCTGGTCCTCCAAAAACTCCTCCACTGTACATATGGTCTCAAAAGTGTTTCCAAAATTACGACCACACAGCTGAGATTTGAGTTTAGGAAACAGGAAGAAATCAGATGGAGTTAAGCCTAGTGTGTAAGGGGAAGGGGTAGCAATTCAGTTGATTGCTTCAGTTACTGCAACTTGAGCAATGTGAACAGGTGCATTATCCTGGAGCAAGTTCATACCTGCCCTCAGCTTCCCTTTGTGTTTCAACTTGATTGCTTCCTTCAGTTGTCTTAATATTGATGCATAGTACTATCCATTAATATTTTATCCCTTTTCCAATTAGCTTATCATGATTGTGCCTTCAGAATAAAAAAAACAAAAAAAAACAGAAGCTATCACTTTGCTAACAGACACTGCCTGCTTGAACTTCTTTAGGAGTAGAGAACTAGTGAGTTTTCACTGTTTGCTTTGAATCTTTGATTCAGGTTTGAAGTGGTGAACCCAGGGTTTCATCTTCAGTTACTAATCTGCAGTGGCAATTCTCAGGGTCAGCCTCGAAGTAAATCAGAAGTGTCAACCCTTTCCAGCTTTTGCTCTGGTGTCAGTATTCTTGGGACTCATCTTGCAGATAGCTTACTTATCCCTAAGATCTCAATTAAAATAATATGCACCAAATCAGAACTAATACCAATGGACTTAGCTATCTACTGAGCAGTAAGCTCTCTGTCATCTAAAATTATATGGTGAATGGTGTGATGACGTTCTCCACTTGTCTGTCATTTACTGCACCTGTGAGGACATCCAAAGTTGGCTGTGTCTGCATATACACCCAACTCACTGTGTTCACAGATCTGTCCACTTGGGCATAATCAAATTCACAAAGAATGGAGACAGTTGCTTTTTCAAGACTCTCTGGTTGGGAAATAGCAACAATACAAATTCTCACTTGGTCATCTATATTTTCCCTCGGCTGAACTGCTATCTGCCTAATTTCCGCTGATCCCTTCCTCCCTGGCTGCTACTCATTCACTGGTCACTTACCTGCTTCTCTCACTACTGAACCCCTTTCTCCTTGACTTCCTGCCTCTTTGCTTATATAGATAATGGCTGGGGTCCCACCACCCCTATCCTTTGTGTTCTGAAACAAGAAACCACTTATTCGGCTTTTTGGGTGGTCATCTTCAATTATTACCAACATTTTATGTTTGTCAATTCAAAGGCAGCTGGAGACGAATTTCCTAAAAGCTTTAGGTACTTAAGTTGACTCAAAGGAAAAAGTATCTATCTACTTATCTTTTAATGATGTGTAAGAAATCATATTGTTACATTTGCATCAACTTGTTCATCAGTGGTTGAGGTTTTTGGACGACCTGACCGAGTGCCATTTTCTGTACTGTCCCTGCCCCACCTGAATTTCACAGTTGTATAGGAAGGGGAGTCCTCATCAAGGTTATGTCCCATGCCCTCATAGATTTCCTTGGGTATCATACCTTTTTTTTTTTTTTTTTTTTTCCAGATATTTTATGAATGCTTGGGTCTCTGTTTTGTCCAGTATTAGATTTGTTGTATACTTCTCACCTTTGCACAGAAATTATGACAGAAATCTAAATTAGTTTTTCTAGTTTTATAAGAAGTGATAGTGTGCTGTCTGTTACAACAAACATTTTCAACTATGGCTCTTCTTTCTGGGTGAGGCTTAGAACTTTTTGAACGTCCCTTGTAATAAGAAAAGAGTGATGTCATGCGAAAAATTTTGTTTCTGTTTGAGTTCAAGTTCTTGCCAGTGTCAAATTACTCGCCAATTACATTATCGGCTTTTAACCAACCACAAGCACCCCAAAGAACTTTCTTTCAACAATCCAGGAAAGCTAAGTATTTCAAACTATCTTCATCTAGTTTTGAATGTATGCAACCGTATAACCCTTCTGTGAACAACGAACTCACTTGCCTTTTTGAATATTATTTTGTGTCAGATCATTTAATCTGTTGTATGAACATTTTCTTTTCATGACAATTCATTGAAGCTACGGATTTTTAAAATTTCTGATTTATTTTTCTGAAACGAGCTACTGACACAACTTCAAGCGTGTAAATTCGTAAATTATTTCCTTATCTTGTTTTGTTAAAATTACCTGTGTTTCCTCATCATTATCATTCTCCATTAATCTTCTTGCCGCGGGTAAACCAAGTGTTCATTTTAACCCCGAAGCCTCATGCCACTATAATTTAACACTGGAGTACAAGTTGAGGACATCCTGACACAGTATGGTGTCGCAGCATTACTAGGAGTTTAATATAATCGCAAGTACTCTGTTTTACTTGTAGCTTTACTAAGCAATAACTCACAATTAGTGAAGTGTTTGCCATGATTATTTTACTGTAACAACGTTTAATCTTCCACCGGTTTGCCTTTGTAGGAAATTCATTCATCCAGGTTTTTTTATGTTTGTTTGCATGTTAGGCCAGACAAAATGACTGGTAATTAGTTTGACCGTAGCTCAACGTCCTGGATGTGGGAGCTTCTGAAAATGTTAAAAAATCATACGCTTCAGTGAAGGTGGAAAGTATAGTATTGACTCGTGAGTAACCGATACATCACTTTGGAATGTCAGCATTTACGAAACATTGTGAGTTTCCTGTATTGCAGCATTGATAGTTACTCCTTTAATTTTAACCTTCAATATGGCCTTTGAAAGGTATTTAGGATATGTAGTTAATACTATATTGGTCGCTAACATCGGTCATGCTGCTGAACCGGGAGAAGAAACGAACTGCTAAACCTTTGAAAAATGACCCTTGTATATCAAATTTCTCACAGCATACCATGAACGGGCGTGAAAATTGAGCCCACAAAAATTTAATTTACGTCGAGGGTTCTGGGAATGAACAACAGGAAAGTTTTAGAGCAGCGGGGGTGCAGAAACAAGTGGTTTTGAAGAGAATCAAAGTACTCTGGGCAGATGAAAAATTACAAATCTGTGGAAGTTTCAAGATAGATGGGCTTACTGTAGCTCCGACAATTTCATGTTGCATGTAAGATGCAGATTGTTCCTGGGGTATGTCTAATAAGATAGCCTGGTCATAAGCTGTTGCCAAGTCTAAAATTTTGTCTTAAAATACATTATCGCCTTAATAAAAGCGTCCCTGAGCTTGTTCCGCTGTCAATGAAATGAATTTGCGGTCTCAGCTTAGTGTCTTCAGGACCTGTAGGTCTAATTTTTCACCCAGTTGTTGTTGTCTAACAGCGATTAAATAACGAGCAAAAATAGTTATTTTTTTTCTTGACAACTATTTCTAAAATGTCAACAATAGTCTCATTGTCCTTGCAATAATAAATATTTTTATAAATCCACATGGAGACGTGAAATAATAGAGTAAGCTTTTTGGTGCCTGATATTCTCATCGATGAGAAAGTCTCTAGGGGGAGAAAGAGAGAAATCTCTTGAATAAAATTTTCCAGTGATAACAACTTAGTATCTGAGACAGACATTTTAGGTCTAAGCGTTCGGATTTCAGATAATTGTCCATAATTGCTTTGGACAAATTGTAAAGAAAACGGAAGCATCTTTAAGTGTGTAATGAAGCTTTATTCAAGGTAATTCGACCACTGTAGATATGTGAGGTTTGAGTGACCATCACTTTTTGTTGTAGAGTAGTTCGAGGGGGAGATAATTATGGTTGCCTTCACTACACTGTGACATTTAGAGTTGCGGAAGTATATATTGGCCCACAGATACTGAATGACGGAGAACAACAAACAAAACGAAGACTTGAGAAAAGAAATGTATTGCCAAGTTTATTTTTTATTACATGGATAAAAAAATAAGATTATCGTGCACTAGACAATATCTGTATGTTCATGAGAAGAGCGTTGAAGAGTAGGTCAGTTTTTTTGTTGTTGTTGAAAAGTGTTGTCCTGAAAAGGACAGTTTATCACATATTGTTGCTGTTGGTGAGGATGGCTGGAGTGACGGCTGATGATGATGATGTCACAGTTTAATGTGCCCGAGAGCGTGCACTCTGACCAGGTTCAAAAATAGTCCAGCTCTCGCAACCGTCGTTTGCGCTGGCATCGGTGTTACTACCGATCCATCCCTCTTTAGTGCAGTGAGGGGGGGTACTGCCGCGGGCAGCTGTTCCTTGGGGCTGGGCACCTCTTATTGTTTGGGTTGTAATTTGTCCAAGGACAGACACAACTGAGAGATGATATAAACATTTGATCCGGATTCTTTTTTTTTTTTTCTTCGATATTTGAGGTCTTTTTAATCAGTTCTACAACAGTTGCTGATACAGGAAGGTGAAGTCTCTTCAAGGTGTTTTTTCTTTCTTTTTTTTATGTGGGAGTACCGATACTTTTTAGCTTTACGAGAAATAAAAATATGACTTATATATATATATATATAAACGGCATTAGTGTAGTTTAT
Source organism: Acanthosepion lycidas (assembly GCA_963932145.1). Classification (NCBI taxonomy): domain Eukaryota; kingdom Metazoa; phylum Mollusca; class Cephalopoda; order Sepiida; family Sepiidae; genus Acanthosepion; species Acanthosepion lycidas. The sequence goes on along the minus strand of OZ010606.1, from coordinate 19,034,749 downwards.
AGAGAACGTCTAGAGTCTATATACTAGTTGTACGAATAAAATGAGCATGTCAAAGGTGTAGTTTTGTGCTGGCGATTTAAAACCACCATATCCACGTTCATATTGTAGACTATTTGAGATTTGTACTTAACTGGTGTCCATACAAAGAATTTAATTAGTGCTATTTAAAGGAATATTAAATATTAAGCTCCTTCTCGTGAACGATTGATTTGAACAAGTAATACTCACAATTAGATCAACTGAAGGCAACACGAAGATCTAATCTTCCATCGAGGAATTGCATGTTTCTTTGAAGACCAGATAACATTTGTTGCAGCTTTTTATTTTTTTTTTTTTTTTTTTAGCCAATTTCAGATATTTCATTTTCGGTTTCCGGTTATTCTAATATTTAAGTGTTTGCTTTCCTTTATTAATAAATGAAAATGTTTTAATTCTCTAGAAGAGTGTAAAAAGGTGTCTTCAGTAATTCTTCTACAAGTTGTGGGAGAATGTAATTATGAAGTTTTTTGAAAGAGGGCAAGAGACAGTGAAACAATACGGTAAATAAAGTTAACATCAAAAATAAAAATGAATACCTTTTTTATTTAGTAAATCAAACAAACCTGATCCTAGATTAGTGCTGATATCTGAACATAAGAGAAACAAAAAATATAGTATCATCAAGAAGTTTGTATTCTATTCTGAGAACATCTCATGAAAAATGTTTTCCTTATTTGTATTTCTCCATGTAGCAATACGTTTTTCAACTGAAAGTTAAACACCAACAAAAGCCCGTCGTCAGAGATATCATTTACAGTCGATACGATATTTAAAAAAATAAAATTATTTTTTCAGCCAATGAAAAACTTTGAAAAAAAAAAAATGAAATAAACACGTCTATACTCTCCATTAATTCTGATACACTAATTCTCTTTACTACTTTCAAATTAACTCAAAACAGGACCTATTTGAAGGTATTTGATTCCAGGGTCTTTAATCTTCAAATTCATAGAAAAATATATTTTCTTGCACAACATTATGAAATTAATTATATTACATTTCTCTTTATCGAATTGCTTAAATCCCGAAATGCAAATACTGTATTGTAGGTAAATAAATTTAATTGCAGTATGTAGATGTAATTTGTTTTCTATCCTGGCACCCAACTAAATATCCGAAAGTTAACTCTACAAGGCCTATTTTCTAACTTAGCAGATATACGCCAAGCACGCAAATGCTAGTAACCTTTTTTCTACTTAAAAAGATCATCAGCTCGGTTAAAATTTGGATAACCGTCCTGCTAAAAATGTGGGTGAAATTTCTTAAACGAGCTGGACAAGCTAAAGATTTTCAATCTAACCGACTGTGGAAAAGACAACCCTCTGGAAATGAATCACCACACTAGTTTAAAAATATCTGGCGTAAGTAATAAATCATACGAATCTACAGGATGTTGAAGTCGCATTACCATTTTGATAATCTTCTAAATTTTATTTACCAAATGGAATCACGTTTCTGTATGTGACAATATATTAAGAAATTTTATTGGTCGAATTAGGGAAGATGATGGCATGCAAATTTTCCCTGATTGCTATTTCACAAGACAAGTGTATGTTTTACTTTTTTGCAAATTGTTGCGTGACTTTTGAAATACCATGTACATAAGTTGTCTTGAATAATCCACACCCTCGTACCACAAAACTTGCTATCAGACTATCCAGTACAACAGTATTGGCAAGTTCTTACCTATTTTCTTTTTTTAATCTGTAATTTAACGAAATAAAAGGCAAATTTAGATAATACTAGTATAGATTCCCTTCATACAGCAACTTCACTATACCTCTGAAGCTTTGAGAAAACCTCCTCTTCGCTAACTAGTATTTTTAGTTGCTAACAAAGGGACAAACAGTTCGTACAAGCCGTCGATCCCTTGTTTGCTCTTTAGCGCCTCTTGACTTAGACAATTCTTCAGACTCTTCAAGTGAAGTAAGTAAGTCAGTCAAATGAAAGTCGAACTAAGCAGAGTTCAGACTGGGATTCTTGGTTGAAAATTAGAAGTATCCAAAATTCTTCACGCATCTTTCGTTTGTAATCATTTTTTTTCTCTCATCCATATGGCGCTGGTACACGAGCGATATCATATGTCGATTCGTTGCGTTCCGAAATTTCTCCGTATGCAGTTCGCATATTCGTTGCCCATTTATCCTTCTTTCTTTCTTTGAATAAGAAGGCCAACTGTTGTAGCTATTTTTCAATGTCTGAGTGTTTTAAGTTCGACGTCCTAAATTTTCTCGTATCGTCTGAAATCGCTAGGCTGAGTAGTTGGCTGCAATAACCATACTTTTTAAACGCCCACACTATCTGTTCCCAAAACCACAATCCCCTTCGATTACTTTAGTTTATTAGTCGAAATCTTATCTTCAAAAAACAAAAACAAAAAAAACATAAGAAAATATTCATAATTGTCCGCGTAGGTTTTTTTTATTTTTTAAAAACTCCGACTTAGACAAAAAAAAAAAACCTATGGTCCGAATACAATTAAATAGAAATTTGGACACTTTGGCTTAAAATTTAAAAAAGAATTTAAAAATGAAATGAGTCAGATTCAATATGTAGAAAGTTGTATAGACGGAATCAATAGACTGTTGCCACAAGCAGCCTAAAAAAAATATACTGTTATCCAGTTTAATTTTAAATTATTCACAAGATCCATCCTTTCGATAAAATTACGAAATGGTTTGATGTCAAATGTTTAGTACCCTATCTAACGTCTCCGTGGTATAAAAACGTCTGGATAAACCAGGTATTGAATGCGCGTTGAAGAAAAAAAAGTCTTCCAATTTTGCAAATCTCACTTGTAATAAGTTCCTGTGACGTCATAATGATGCCAGCGCTGCTTCTTCCTGTGACGTCATACATCGCTGCTGCCATGTTCCAATGACATCCCTCAGGCAAATAGTCAAGTATCATAGTTTTTACACCAACTTTAACTTTTTTGTGTGTTGTTTGCTATTGTTTGATTACTCCCGGAATTTTTTCTTTCATTTTTCTTTTATCCTATTTGCTGATATATTCAAAATCGAACTTTACAATTTGTAATTATTATTATTCAATATATTTTGCCCGTTAATTTCGTGGTTGGAAGTGAGAAATGAATGTACCTTTTTTATACCTAGTAATAATTTGTAACTGAACAGTGAAATTGCCTCTGTATACATTGTGTTTATTTATACTTTTTAATTTTTATTTATTTTTTATCAAAAATGGGTCAAATGAATATCACGAAACGAAACAGCAAAAAAAAAAAAGATAAAAGTTTCTTGTTAAATATTGTGCAAAAAGGTTAAAAGATTGTTCCAACTCGTTGTTAGTTTAAAAAAAAGTCAATATAGCGATATTATAAAGTAAACACTGAGGAAACTATGTTGTTGGTAAGAATTTATTATCACTACTGCTACACAACCTTGTGTAAGAAGAGAGAATGACTGCTGCTACACTTGGTGGTATATTGTATTTATTTTTCTCGGTGTGTACCAACAAATTATAATTATCACTATCATTCTCCTAGCTTAGTAGTCATAATTCTTGTGATACAGTAGCATCAAATTTCACAATTAAATTAATACATCTGCTACTTCGTGTTTTTGTATTTCCACGGAAACTCGTGATTTATTTCATTTATTTATACACGTACAAAAGAATCGGACACACTGTCACTTTGTCGACATTAATCATAACAATACACATGCACATAAATACACGATTATTTGTAAATGAACTGTTACCTCTAACGACGACGACGACTACGACAACCATCTTTTCGTAGTATGGGTTTTAAAAGTGCATAAGTCAAATTATTTACTTTACCATTCGTGGTTCGTGATATTTGAAAGGTGAGTAAAAAGAAAATATTCTATTATTGACTATAATCTTCATCTTTCGTAGTGTTATTGAAATGTAATTGCATGTATATTGCTTGTGGCTAATTTGAATTACATGACTCTTCTCATTGCCAGAGAGGGAAAGAAAGAAAGACTAGTACTGTATGTTGTTACCTACTTTGTCGTTTCGCTTTTTCATGATTATTTTTCTCGCTCATTCAACATTATGGGCTAAAAAAAAATAATGACAAATTACATTGGTGTGAATTCTCAGATCCCAATGTTTGATTTCATTTGTTAAAAATTTAGTCACTTGAAATCCACTTCAACTGAATTCGCGAAAAAAATAAAGCAATATTTCTTAATCTTCTTAATCAAGTGTCATATGTCACTGCGTGCCGTCTTTTTCATTACAAAGAATAGAAATGCACTTAAGAATCTTTTTCCATATATGAAGTTTTGTCACGAATCTCTAAGTGGAATGTTTTTTATTTCATCACTATGTTACGTTGTTAAAACATTAAAAATAAAAACATTCCAAAACATTTAATGTTTTAATGTCATTAAAAACCATACCGATGTTTCCACCTGTTGTTTTATACTACCAACATTGAAGTGTTTCAAGAAAAAGTATACAAGCATTTATTTTAAAAATGTCTGCTAAATAAATGTTTTACAGTACATGTGTACTGTAAAAAACAAGCTGAAAAAGCAGGTATAAAATGTATCATGCGATTATTCATTCTAATTTTGATTAGGGTTTACTTTTTATTATGTTTGCTCGAAAATTACCAACGATTATCGAGAGAACTCTGAACATTACACGTTATTTCGGCTCGGCAAGTTCCTTTTCACCTGATCAAACGATATTCGACACCCAGGAGAAACACACCAACAGTTTTTAACAGACATTCTACATTTGTTCTATTTAATACAAGTATATAATTTTTAGTCATTAAGTGTATGTTAGTATTTTAAAATATTTAACAAATGAAAATCTGTTAATTTTTATTTTTAATCTGTTTTGAAATGTTTTAAAAAAGTCATTATCTTGTTTGTTTTCGTATTTCGATAAAAATTTGTGTATAACAAGATTTAATTTACCAGGTTTATTTTTTCATATCACTGTTCGTACTTTTTTCTTTTAATTATAGTTTATAATTATTGCAAATTTAAATTGTAATTTCGGTAGTCATATTCGACGATCAGGTTCTTGGATACATTAAAAATTCTGCTTTTGTAACCTAAGCTTTATGGTTTTTTGGGGTTTTTTTTGTTTTTTTTGTTTTTTTTACCGCTTTTTTTTTATTTTTATTTTATTTTTATTTTTTTTGCATAAAAACAAAAAATATTTTAAAAACATCTCTTATTCCATAAGTACTTATAAGATGTGCTTTGTTATATTTGCATTTGAATATATCACTGCTGCTAAATTAAGTTTAGTAAAAAAAAAAAAAAAAAAAAAAAAAGTAAAAAATGTAATTTTTGTTTCGTGTATTATTTGTGCGTGCTGTGGCTGTGTGCATGTATTACCGGCTATTTGCAGACACTTGTTGAATAATAAAAATTTTTTTTTTTTTTTTTTTTTTTTTTTTTTGCTTAGAATTTATCATTCTTTAACTTGGCGACTTATAAAAGAAATTCTATGAAATAATGTTTTTAATAATGATAGTAAAATAATTTTTTCTTTTTCAAACGAAATATCTTTTGGAGATTTTCAAAAACAAGGGTTATCTACTCTTTATTGTGAACCTGTGACATCACTATATCAAAATAAACCACTTTTTTTTCTTTTTTTTTTTTTTTTAAAAGAGAAAGTAAAATAAAATCTCAAACAAAAAGTACAAAAATGTTAATAATGTAGTAAGTAAAAAGTTCAAACAAGACATTGACGGGAAGATTTTATTTTTTAAATCTCATTTCTTCAAATTACTAAAATAAAATCCTTTCTTCTACATATTTTCAATTTAATTTATACAAACATGATTTTCCGTTTTTTTTCTTTTTAACATTGGCTATTTTTTTTTTTTTTTGCATTCTAACCATCATACTTGCAATTAACAAAAATTTAAATGTTTTTTAGTTTTCATCTTACACCCATTGTGAAGGTTTCCTTTAAATTGTTGTATACTTTTAAAGTGATCTACTCTGAATCAAGAGAAAAAGTTGCATTATATGCAAATCTTTTAAAAAGTTTACCAAAAAATGAATATGGTCAATAAATAAAATGCAACTAGTAAAAAGCGTTGTACAAATTGAAAAAATATTCAAGAACTTGTTAATTATAGATGTTATGATTTCGCAATTTGACAAAACCAGAACATTGGCATTTTTGATTATATGTATGTAAGTAACCAAAATGTATCTTTCATAGGCATATTATCAGTTACTTAAAAGCAAGAAAAATGTCTCCTCATTTTCTCTATCTTATCTGTCAAGTTTTGACTTAAATCTGTTATTAAAAATACAAATATTTATGTACAAATGATTCATTATTAACCGTTATAATTTCTCAAATTTGCAATGCATGTATTAAACTTGTGCATTGAAGTTCCTAACAATAAACATTGCATTCCATTATATTTCATAATTTGATTTGCTTTCATTTTCATTCAATCTTGAAAATACAGAATCCTTTTCCCTGCATTCAAATTTTTTCTATGTACCTTCAAAATGAAGGCAATTATATCTATCCACATATCTATGAATTCTTGAGAAAGATAGTGGAGTGGTTTCCTGTCGCCTTCTGCACAATTTTTCAGTCTAGCTGCCATGCAATGCTAGAGTGTCCAATCTACTCTGCTATATAGTCCATAGGAGGAAAAGAGATAGATTCATGCCTTTCCCAAGGACATTAGTGTGAAAGTGAATCTAACAGATGAGGCTAGATTTTGAATTTGGCTCATTGATTCCACTTTCTTCACCATCAATAGTTAAACTATGTACACATTTGTGGTAATGTTAGTATTACATATAGAAATTAGCAAACAATTATGCATTCAAACTAGTGTTATCAGTTTTGTTTCATAGATGTTTTGACCATGTGCTCTCTGGGCATTTTCAGGTATCTATCTTTACTTTTTTTTTTTTTTTTTTTTTTTTTTTTAGAGAAGGTTTTTTCTTTTTTTCTATTTTGTATCACTCATACCAGTTCTTGCTGATTATGTGGCATATATGTATTTTACTACCTGATCCAAGAAATCCTAAAAAGTTACAAATTGTTCCAGAGTTGATTGCTTTAAGTTTGAATTTTGCTTAACTTAAAATTTTTGAAGATCAAAAAAAAAAAAATACAATTTGGCTTAAGGCAAATGAATGACAAAGTGAAAAAAATCCTTGTGTAATGCATTTCATCCTACACAAATTTAAAAAAAAAAAAAAAACTTTTTTTATAAAATTTAATAATTAGCATTTTCAGTTAAAACCTTCATTTTTCTTACATTCTATTTGTATGCATAAAACCCAAGAAATAACTGTTGAAAACGTTTATAATGATATTAAACTAGTGTATCAAAAGATTATCTGAAATGTAAGTTTTACATCTTACAAATATTGTATAGGAGAAAATGTTTTTTTTTAATTATTGCTTCAAGTTACCGTACTACACACCAAATGACACATGTGCACACTGGGTAGTTTTATTTTATTTTTTATTTTTTATTTTTTTATTTTTTTATTTTTTTGTATGACAAAAATAGTTCAAATTAAATATAGCATTGTCTGTGTTGACACTAAGAAAAAAAAAACGTGCCACTTGCTATTTCAGATCATTTAATTTATCCATCATTTACCTACTTTAGTGTTTTCATTTATTCATAAATATATAGTTGCAAAATCTGATCTTTCATCAAGATTAATATTTTTTAGAGAGTTGATTTGAACCAGTAAAATAATTTAGATTATTTATGACTTATTTTTTGCTTTCAGTTTTCTCCTTTCATAACTCATAAGTTATTAGATATTCTTTATTGAATCATCCAAATGTAGTGATTTAAATTATTTTGTATTATGCTTTCTAAAGAAACCAGAAAGATACAAGCTGCTTTGTCCAGCAGTGAAACAAGATGCATAAGATGTTATTACCTTCAGCCATGTTGGGTTAATAGGAATCTAACAGAGTTGGCTGATTTTATACTTAAGGGTCTGGCAAATACCACTATTATATTAAGGTGAGTTAGCTACATTATATCCCTGACATATAGAACAATGTTTGTTAACCACATGTAGTACTTGACATCATCTGCTTGTATGAAATTGCTGTGGTTACCAAAAAACATTGGATATTTTCACCACTGCCACTGAAAAATTCACAAACCTGAAACTGGTGGAAGTGGAACATTAAAGTTTAAACAGGATAGTCAATACACAGCCAAAGGATTTTTCTATCTATCATCTATTCAGCATGCAATAACTGAAAGTTTTCAGCTTGATATTTATTCCGGCTGGTAAAATGCTTGCTTGATGCAAAGTTGACTGATTGTCTATCATGAAAAGTGGGACATTTTGGATAGTTTGTTTTTTATGTATCCAGCATCCACAGTTAGTGACCCCAACGTTTTTAAGAAGTTAGAGCTCTTCTTAATTGATTCCAAGCAAATAGTTTTAATGAATAATTGGAATTCCATTATTGACCCCAAGATTGGTTCCTAGAGAGTATTGGGGAAACTGGGAAATTCTACTTAAGTAAGCGATGAGTATGCAGTTCATAGCTGAGTTTTAACTTTTGTGAAGTCAGATACCTATAGAGAACATTAGTCAGAATGATTGATGTAGACTTTTCAGCTTGTCCACAAAAAGGGACAGGATTACATTGGTGTCTAGATAAATACACTTGGCTAGTTGATACATTGGACAGGAATACTCTTTGAATGGGAACTGATATATTTAAGGTTTTTCTTTTTAGTTGGCACTTCCCAAAATATTTCACCAAGAAACTTCATCAGTGTGAGCTGGAGTTTTGCAGAAATTTAGAAAATTTAATTTGACTGGAAAAAAATAAAGTAGTTAACTGTGAGGGATGGATTACTGAGGATAGATTTTGAGTATTACTGAAATAGGTTAGCTGTAACAAGATCCTGTACTAAATGGTCAAAAGCTGATTTGATGAGGCAATCACATTAACAATGGTGGCAATGAATTAGATGATTATAGACTCATAATTCAGTTGAACACAGATTTTGACAACAATCTTGGCAAACTGCTAATGAGATTGCTGAAACAGGAATAGATTTGTGCTGCAAAAGGAAGAATTGCTCATGATCAGGGCATTAGATGATGAGACAGGAGCCATGCTGATTCAGTTCAAAGAATTCAATGATTCTTAGCAGGTGTGGTGGAGATTGTTAGTTCAATAAGTGGATTAGTTTTCAGTACTGGTTCCCCAGTGGTTTGATGCATGCCTACAGAGTAGAAATGGTACATATATTTTGGTCTATTTCATAAGAATTTATAATAGCTGATCCTTGGTGAATGTTGGATTTTGTGAATTAGAGTTCATTTACAGGTCTATGAATGACAGTCACCATGATGATTAGCAAGCAAGTCAATTATACTATTATTGCTGAAAAATGAATTTCATCCTCACTGGGTGCTGCATATTTTATTTTTGTGCTAGGCTGCTAATATTAACATTTTAAAGGTTAGATTTTGGTGTCAGCTTAATATGAATAAAATGATAATTTTTTTAAAATATTTAAGTAGAAATAGAATATAAAAAATAAGCCATAATATCTTTTTATTTTGTCTATATTTGGTTGAACTTAGTTCTAGCTATAATTCAATACTACACTCTGAATAACTCATTAGTAAGACTAGTTAGCTCATTACTTCTATAGCATTTACCCTTGTTTTAAAATTAAGACTCTGTTATTTGTAAATTTATTTTTATAGTTGTGTGTAGACTTTTAATGATGTACATGATTTCAGTTTATAAATATTTGCTTGATTAATAATAAAAAAAAAAAATTAATAGTTATAAATCTGTGTCTTTTATTATATTAGAGAAATTAAAATCTTTTTGTTTTTAAATATTCTAAATAGTTTAACCCAGAGTGATATCACCCAGCAATGTGTAATCTCAACTGTTGGGTGGACAATGAGCAACTGAACAGAAAATGGTGGGCGATATAGCTTTTTAATACTCAAAATTCTATTTCAACATATGCTACTCAAAAAAAAAAATACTCAGCAAAGTACCTGTCAAAGAAAGAAAGAAAAAAAAAAGTTTAAATAGGAATAATTGGGTTACAATATAAGATAAGATTTAAATATCCCCACAAACAATGAATATTTTGGTATGTTCTATAGTTTTCAAATTGTTCTTCAGATGAAATAACTTTTTTAAAAATTTATATATAACTCTGATAAGGGAAGACCGAGAACAGCTGTGCCAGTAAAATTAAGAAGTAACCTTAGGTTAAATTCACCAGCACCAAAAATTTAGTTGTCTATCGTCCTTACTATTTTCTGTGTGTTGTATGATTGGTTAAACACTGCAATACCTCCAGTTAAGAAAGATTATTGTCAATAAAGCATTGACTATTTACCTTAGGGGTGTATATCTTCTCATAACAGTCAATTACCTATGTCTTATGTGCAACTAAAGAAATGAAGCCTTTATGAAAATATCATTTATATTCTAAGCATGCTGGTCAGAAGGAAAACCGTTGTCATATTTCTTACAGCTTAAGACCTTATACGGAAAACATTAATCTCAGAAATTCAGAAGGCAACTACACAGCAAAATAATTGAATGATTGCATTTTAAAACATTGCATTAGTGGTTACAAATGCTGGTAAGTCTTACACTATATGAGAAGCATCAATCTGTTATTGAAGAAGTTCTCTTGATTGTAATGCATAAAAATCTTGACACGGGTATCAAAACAATTCCACTCAGTAATAACTCTATTTCTTAATGTATAGATGAAATGGCCACCAATGTTAAACATTAACTCATCCTTATTCTCCAGAGTTCTAAATTCTCCATATAAGTTGATGAATCAACAGTTGTGGAATGTTTGATAATGGTATATGTTTGGTGTTTTAATGAAAATATTCAACCTTGTGAGGAGATGCCATTAACTGATCGATTATTGCTTGACTCAAAAGGTATATCTATTTTTGATTTATTGAAGCTAATTTTTAATGAGCATAACATTCCATTGAACAATATTGTTGCCTGTGCATCTGATGGGAGCACCTGCTATAGTAAGTAGATACAGAGGTTTCTCTTCTTTCTCAAAACATGAACTTTTGCTTCCTGTTTTAACAGTTCACTGCATGGCTCAATGACAACATTTAGTGGTTCAAAATATCAATGGCAGGCTTAGTGATGAACTGCAATTAGTTATTAAAACTGTAAACAAGTTAAAATCCAACTCTTTGAATGAATTTTCTGTCAACTGTGGCTTGATAATAATGACTGTGAGGCTTTTGTACCATGCAGAAGTACAATGGGTTGTCAAAATGTGACTGTGTTGTCCATTTTTTCAAACTGACACAATAATGATTTTTTTTAAAACATTCCACTATCCACTTCTGATTGCTTCAAAATATATCTTTTTTCTTGGTGACATATTCACCAAATTAAATGATCTCGATATATTATTACTTGGAAATTAAAGAATGCTTGTTGGCAGTAAATCATCTATTGCCTTCATTTCAAAATCAACACTGCATAAGATTAATATTTGAAGACATTAACTCCACCAATTTTAATGATTGAATAGCTTGAAAGATGAATTGGTTGATGAGTTAGTCATTACAGATTATGATTATTTGCAATGACAACATGGTACAGTGATTTCAAGATATTATAGCATTGCCTGTTCCAGTTTAGTATAACAACTTGTTTGACATTCAAGTAATCAAATATGAAGTCAATGTGCAAGAAGAATTGATAGATTTACAAAATGACTGATGCTACAATATGATATCAGTTTCATGGAAAACATGGCATCAAAGTATAGTGAAATCTCATCCCAATCTATGAAAGTACTTAAAGTTGATTTTTCTTGCCTTCCCAACATTCTACTTGGTAAAAGCTGGCTTCAACCATATTAATAACTTATTTGAAAGTAGAAGTTTGCCAGATATTAGGTTGGTGCAAAAATAATGTCGTTTTCTCACATTTTACTATGTGAGAAAACGGCATTATTTTTTCACCAACCTAATATAACCAAGTGAGGTGACTTGCAGATAAAGATGAATAATTTTAAACACAATGTTGCTGTACTAGCTGGGTCTCACTGATGATACATAAAAATGGTATGTGTGTATGAAAATATTTGATGTTACTACTTTTTATATTACTTTCAGTAGAATCTTGTAATGCAAAACTTGTTCATTTATTTCTTTTTTTTTTTTTTTTTTTTTTTTTTTTTGTAAGAGAAAATTGTTAATGATTTGTTACTGCTTCATAAACTGACTTTTTATAATGGTTATACTTTTATTGTCCGGAAAAGTGCCTGTCAGGAAATCAGTCCATCTTTAATTTTTCAAGGTAGAAAAAGTATCCATCAAAACATCATTTGCCCAGCATATAGTTTCTAGGAAATGTAAGGTTTTATTAAACCCACTTAGCACAACTTTTGTTTTACTTTTCTTTTTTGCACACGGTTCATCCTTATTGAAAACATTTGGCACAACTTCTGTTTTTCTTTTATTATTCTCTTATTTCTGTTCATTTTTATTTAATATGAAATTGTTTTTACACACATTGGTGATCTCAAATTTATCAAAGCAGGAAAAATGTCCGTCAAAACATAATTTACCCATCACAAAAATGTTATAAGGTTTTATTAAAATCTTTGGCACAACTTTGCCAAAGTAGTACTGATTGGAATTCTGAGTGTGAATTTTTTTTTTTTAATCATTTTACCCCAAACAAGGCCGTAAAGCCACTAAGACATAAAGGGTTACTGCATGTGAAAGAATAAGAAAAAAAGAGAAACATTATTAAGGAGTGAGAACAATAGAAGAGTAATCAAGAAAGCAGTAGATAACATTTGACATTGCATTTGAATTTTTGAAGATCAAAATTGGCTGGAAAGCATGGAGCTGGAAGAAAGTTACATATCCAAAAAGTGAGAAAAGAAACTGTTGGCATAGAACTTAGGGTTACATCTATCCAATTCAGGCATAAGTTGATGACACCTTGTTGCCAATCTATTATTGTGGTTAAATTCATAAATTATATGTACTATAATGGAGAGTCCATCCAAACAATTAACATGAAAATATTTATAGAAAAGACAAAGAAGCTACATTATGGCAGTGATAAAGTGACTATAGCCGAGATGCCAGTTCAGGACAATAACATTGCTGATTCTTTTTTGGATTTTATTGTTGTATTCTTTCTCCTCTTTCTTCACTCAGCCAGGTAGTGAAAAGTTTTTGGGTCCAGTGATAAGACACCAACAAAGATAATTTGAATCTTAGCTAGTTTATTGAGGTCGATGTATACAGCTCTTAACTAGCCAGTGGGGTTGTTCTCCACCACAGGGGAGCAGTTTCCCCTGAGACAAAAGAAACATGCCTACATTGTTTGACTAGTAAGAACCAACTCCCTGAAAACTCTTTATCTATCATTCCCATGCTAGTTCAGCCAATCAAAATCAACTTACTTTATTTTGTCTTATACCTGATGCCTACAGTCAAACTGAGGAAGTCAGCAGAAATACACTTCTCTAAAAGAATTATATTATTTAACATTATCAAGAATCTCTAAATATATAGCAGGAGTAACAGACCATATGTGGCAGTAAGATAGATTCTGGAGAGAAAAATTGTCTAGTGCAAGACTGTGAACCAACTTTCTTAGCAGCAGACTTAGCAATAGTTTCAATATAATCTTTCCACTTCATGTTAGCAGAGATTGTTAGCCCAAGAAGGCACTCTCTTGGAGGTTAGTATCAGCCATCCTGATGGGAAGCAGAAAGGTGTGTATCGGATGATTAAGAGAAAGTGGTTTCATTTTGGAGGTGTTAAAATTAACAAGCCATTCCTTGCACTTGCTCCAGTTAACAGCAGATTGTAGGTAATTTTTGAGATCAGCTGTCAATTTGACCTTATTGAACTGATTAGACTTGCATCTATTTACATGTTTTGATAGTATCATTAGCAGAGATACAGAGTTGAGTAGTGATGCCATCAGGAAGGTCATTGATAAAAATTAAGAACAATATAGGTTCAAGATTAGAGCTCTGGGGGACACTTGCATTAATACAAAAAGATGTAGGAAAGTGGCCATTCAAGACGTCTTTTATTTCACAATTTGATCAAAAAGACTGAATTGGTTCAAAAATTCATCCAGAAGTACCATGACTGTTCAACTTGTCAAGAAGGCCGATATGCTAAGCCCTATCAAATGCTTTCAAGATGTCCAAAGCAACAGCCCAAACTTCACCATTCTTATCTAAAGCTTTATAGACTCTTTCAGCAATAATCATTAATACATCAGCAGTTGACCTAGAGAAATGAAGGCCATATTGAAATGAGAAACGAAAGCTCGTTTGAAAGAAAGCTCTGCAATGTGAGGTTCTTAACCAATTTACAGTTGATTAGGGCCTCTAGTAGTTTACCAAAATGAAGCAGAAGGCTAATAGGCTGATAGAAAGATCAGATGGTTCACATGAATTCTTAAAGACTGGAACTACAGAAGAGGATTTCCAACAAGCAGGAAAGAGACAAGCATTTATTGTAGAGTTTAGATAGAACAGGAGCACATTTCTTAAGGATTATTACAGTGATACCATGAAGTCTACATGCTTTGTAAGGATCCAGTTTAGAGACAATAGCAAAGCAAATAAAAAAAATAAGTAGAGCAAAAGAATTTAACAAACAATTTATTCAAAGCAATGAAATTATAATTTGTTTTCTTTCATGAATTTTCTTATTTCAGGTGAAGTGCTGTGGAGATCTGGTTACAGACACAATTTTTTTTGTGCCTATTTAACACATTTAATTTTAGGACTACATTTTGCTTAATTTTTAGTAGCTTTTTTTATTTTTTATCCAAACTGAATAAATGAAATCTACGATTGTATTTGCTTTTTCTGCACCCATTTAAAGCATTCAGAATCTATGCACACCTACTCATGGTAATGTTTTTATGCATGGAAATCTTTTTTTTTTTTTTCTATTTACATCTTTACATAAAAAACATTTCCTAGAGTAGATTTTGAATGCTTTAAAAGCTGCAACAATTTAAAACTGTTTTTTAATAAATATAAATGATATAGTTTATTTTTAAGGAAGTTGCATGAATTCATTTGTTTAAGAAACAGTAAGTGCTATTTCATTTCTACATCTGTGGATTGAAAACAAGGTTGCCTCTCATATTAACTTCTGTTTTCTCATTCGTGAATTTTCCATACACTCACTTTCTTGATTATAAAGACATCAAGTGTGTTCAGTGGCACAGACAGTTTAAGGAAAGGCAAGATGTGCACAATGACACAAAAAGTTGGTAGCCAAAAATGCGAGAGATGCAAATGTGGACAGTGTGAACCTTGATGCACTAAAGATTGTGTGCAATTGATAGCAGAAGAACTGAATATGAATAGGGAAACAGTACTGCAGATTCTCACTGAGGATTTGGAAATTGAAATAATTTTTCTCAAGATGATGCTTTGTATCTTTACTACTGATCACGAATTACATTGGCTTCACTTTTCATGTGATCTTTTGAATAATACAGAGTTGTTTGACAGGGTCATTACCAGTGATGAAATGTATTTATGATCTGGAAATAAAATGTCTGAGCAAGCAGTGAAAAAAAATTATCTTAGTCAAAAAAACCATGTCCTGCTTGCAGTTTGCATGTTTCTTTGATCCTAGGGGCATAGTTTAATTCAACAAAAAGACACTGTCAATCAACAGATTATTTGAAGGAGTTATGAGAATCTGTTTGGAAGAAATTACCAAAATTCCAGCCTGACAAGTAGATTCTCCACAATGACAATGCTCCTGTGCACGATGTGTTTGTAAGTTCCTAGCTAAGAAATCCATTTAAAAAAAAAAAAAGAAAGCCCATTAACTCATTTAACAGCCTTAGCCCGCATGATTTTTTTTAGCAATTTCCAAAATTGAAAAATGCCACAAAAGAGCAAAGATTTACTGATATCCATTAACTTGTGTATCCATTCTTCTTTTTTGATGTATCCATTCATGACATAGGTAATCATGGCTCTCCATAACTTCCTATCCCTTGTGGCACTAAGCAGTGTTTGATCTGTGTATAGCATGTATTCTCATTGTTTTTATGAAAGTCTCTTCATCTGTTAAAGTTCACTCAAAATCTGTACTGATTATGAATGTTTTGACATCTGCTATAATAAATAACCATATTGGTGTTGTAAATGTAAAAGTTTATTTTTTTTCACCACATACTGATTATGGTGTCGTTAATGGCTTGTAGATAAAACTCTTTGATGTAGCTTCAGTTGTTGCATGTGGGCATAATGACACTGGTTTGAGCTCACCCCCCTCCCCATGTCTGTTAATTTTGTTGTTTTATCAAAGGTGTAAAATAAAATGCTGTTTTGTTGACCATTGGTCAATGATGCTGGAGAGGACTTTTCCCTGTCTCACATGGGATTGGAAGTTATTTCCTTGCTGCTTCAGCAACACATTGATGGTACCAGTATACCATAGAGCCATTTGATTCTGTTCTTTTTTTTATTGGCACTCCTCTTTCTAGTAGCATACTTGGAACACAAGTATCTGTGTAACTGCCTACTGAGGCATTTCATCTGCATTGTCAATTCTTTACAGCCCTTTTAAGGTTGGCTATTTCTTCTTCTTGCTGACCTGATTCATGTAAGGAATGTATTAATCTGTTGTTATGGCAAACAGCAGTTCACTACTTCTGCCAGTTTATCAATGTCTGTCTCTACTGTTGTTGGTGCTAGAATTTGGTTTGTATTGAGTGGTAATTTGTTCAGCCATGGTCTTAATATTGTATCAGACATGACATTGGAACCTAATAATATCTTCATGTGTCATAGTAGCTGTGAAGGAGTTTTTTCACTATTCATTATTGAACAAGTCTTGTAGTATACTTTCATTGGACTTTCCTTTCTGCTTTAAAACAATATATTTGAGTGTATTGTAGAGTTGATTCTCTGTCATTATTTCCATTGACTTTGTTTGCCACTTCTGTTGGCAGTGTTTTCATTATGTAGCAATTGGGATGTTATCTTTTCGTGTTAAGTATTGCCTCCATTTACAGGAACCAAGTTTTTATATTGGTCAATTTATATAAAGGAAGAGTGACTAAGTGGACATGTGGCGGTGCTTTATTCCATGATGAAAGTGGCCATTGGAAGGAAGTGTTAACTTGAGGAAGTATTGAGACTCATTGAAAAAAAAAAAAGCGATTGATTTCTTCTGAATTTTTTAAATTCTGTTTCACATTGAAAAATCACCATTCATTAGGAGTATTAATTTTTGTGCTCATGTGGTCTGTTTGATAGAGAAATTGGTGTGCAATTTGTTGGGATCACTACTACTAGCTCAAATAAAAGCAGTTGCAACCAAAATTTTCACAAGTAAATGACAAACAAGCAAAATTTTTTGTTCTTAAGATGAGTTTAAAGTATTACAATTTATAATGTTGCTGGATATTGAGTATGATGATACCATGGTATGTCTAATTGAAATTTTAGAACACAAAGCAGTTGCAAAATTAATGTTGTATATTTTACTTTTTTGAGTAAATTTTTAGTTTGTGAGTCTTAATAATTTATATTTATAATGATCTGATTTGGAACCAGATTATTTTAGTCTATTTTTCCTGAGCTTACTGAGTAGTCTAATATCATGAGGAAAAGCCCTTGAAATTGTACATTTTCCAGTGTAATTCTGTCTCTTATTACAATCTTGATCTAAATATGTTCTTTAATGTAGTTGATTATACATACACTTAACATATTACTAAATTGGAATAACATCTGTATGAACTTGTTTTATGACAAATTTTAAAATATCTACTGATGTTGTATACAGGCAATGCCTACTGATGCAATAAAAACTGAATTTTAATAAATGTGGCAATTATACTGTTAGAATAATTGCTGCTTATATAGTTCAACATGATAACTATTTGGTTTTAAAATTGGTATTTAATAGGTAATCCTGTTATCCTTCAAGTTATAAAATTTGTGCAGGATTAAAAATTTACATGTTCTCTATTAAAATTTATATTATTTTACAGAGACTAAGATTTTTCTAACATTAGCAAGGTTTCAAAATCATATTTAAATTTTTTTAATTGTTAAGAATTCAATTTCTTTTATGGTATAATTGTTTCTGGTTTTGTTTGTTTTATCTGGAAAAAAATTAAAAATTGATTTAATAAAAAAATGACTTGATTTTGACATTTAAATTAATTTACTATTGCAATATAATTTTCAATGGAAATTTTTATTTCGATCATCATTATTTCCTTTTTCAGTGTGCATGAAATTTTAAAAAGTTTTCTGTTTATTAAATGAATAGTTATAGTTAGAAACAGAACCCCATTGCTTTGCTCTGTGACTAATTATAAATAAGTCTATAAAGACATCTTTTTTTTTAGCATTATTTCTTATTATAAAATAAAGAGAAAAAAAATAAACATTCAAATAGGTTGATGTAGAAGTTCTCAGTATCAGCTTTTGTTCACTGTTATAAAAATCTTACAAATGTCTTTGAAGTTTATTCAGTACTTTGTTTACAAGCTTTGGGGAAAATGTTGAATTGAGGAAAATTATATTATTATGTAAAGAAACATTAATCCCGTGGCAATTCGTGTATAGGCACTGCTGAATTGTAGCACCCCCTATTTTTTTTTACTTGACATAATTCAATATAATGATTTTTTTTATTTTTTTATTTATTTTTTTTTTTTTTTTAATTCTTTCTTTTTGGTCTTCTTTTTTTTAAAGACACATATTGGAATATTTTCCCATGGAAAACTTATACCACAATTTACTATAGATTTTTTTTTTTTTTTAGTTCTCATTTCAAAGTGCAGTGTTTTATTTCCAAATACAGTAAATTATTTTCACTAATTCAGGTTTTAACATAAATTGTCTTTAAACTGAAATTTGTTTGATTTTAATAACTTTGTAATACAGCAAATGTAATGAAAAGATAATTACAACTAAAGACTTATGCAGCTAAGGAAAGTATTGTGGAATTCACATTGACTTGATGATTCTGACTATGGTTGGCCTAAAAAAAACAAAAAAACTTTGCATTTTTCAAAATATGATGCCAACCAAAATTTCAGAAGTTGAAACTATTATTTCAGACCTGTTTATTCCTTGTAATATATGTTCCAGCACTTCAATTTCTTTCTGTAATATTTTTTTTTATATTTGTCTTATTCATTATAATCATCTAAATTAAGGTATTTTGGTGGTTAAATGTTAATGAAATTAATATTCAGGAAAATATCTTAAGCAACAACTGAAATGGATCAACAAGAAAATTAGGTATATTTCATAGTTATTTTAAGGTTTTAAGCATAAATAACCAGAACCCGATGAAAGTGTTACTTGGTGAAAATAGAATTCTAAAACATTTGTATTATGCTGAAGATCATGTAATAAAGCATAAAGTTATTTTATCTGTTAGATAATAAAATTAGCAGCATACTTTTTTGTTATCTTTGATTAGTCTAATAGTATTTTTGTATGGAATTTTGTCATACATTGATAACAATATAAAATTTTAAATTGAAATAATCCAATGGCCTCTTCTTGTAGCATATTTATATATTCATACTTTTCATAATTTCATCTGTAATATTTATTCACTTATTAATGAATAATAAACATTTCCAAAACTATTTAATCATTAGATATGTATTTGTAGCCTTTCAGAGATCAGTAGGACAAAAAAGATTAAAAAATAATGGAAGTCCTAATAATAAAAAAGAAAAAGCCAATACTCCGTAATATTAACTGTAAACATGGCCACAGTGTGCTGAACGTGTTTGCAAAATAAAACATTCCTATAATTCTAGATACATGCATAACCAACTCATACATTCAGTTAAAAGTAAAAATAAAATCATCCTAGATAATGGCCGAAAGCACTCAAATATGCAGAATTTTTGGACAATTTTTACACACTTTGTGTCCAGAAAAGAAAACACTCGTACATACACAAGAAAAATTAAATAAAAAGCCTTTTCAGTTGTCTTTAACAAAATATATAATATATACACTAATGAAAAATAGTTGATAATTACATTTTTTTTTTTTTTTTTTTTCTAAATCTCATTTATAAAAATTGTATCATTTATAAAAACTACCATTTAAAGCCTAACACTGCTTTATTTATGAGAATACTTACTGTAGAACATCTTGTCTGCAGAATTGTCCTTGCTCACTTTTGTCAAATACTGAAATTAATATTTACCAGATGTAAATGACATATATTCTTTTTTCTTTTACTTTTTTTTTTTTTTACCAGATATTTTTCTTTTCTTAAACTATTGTTTTAGAATTATCAGACATTAATTTGACAATATTTGTAACCAAATAAAATAAAATTTGATGTAAAGAATTTTTGTGATGTTATCTGTCAAGTAAAATTGTCTGCTAAATTTTTTGATTTATTTTTTTGCTGTTTAGTTTTAACTTCCAATAACATTCAATGAATTTTAGTTTGACATAAATCAAACATAACCATTAATTTCTTCAGCCATTTAATTATGAACACGGTTATTTTTTCCTTTTAAACTTGATCTTCAATATTCTTATAATAAAATGACATTTTTCATTCATCTATTTTTCAGATGTATTCCTGCTTTCCAAGATTAAGGTGATTTCTCTTTACATGAAGCTTTTCATCACTTTCAGTTTTAAGTAAGTTAGAATTGTTTTGTTGTTCTGATGCCTTTTTGTTTTTAGTGTAATTAATCATCTGGTAATATTTTTTTGTGATTCTGGCATTTTAAAAAAAGTATTGGATTGGCCAAAAAGTTCATTTGGTTTAAGTAAGAATAAGACAATTTTTTTATCCTTGATATTAGCAGCATATTTAATGTTTTGTTCCATCTTCAACCAGCTTGATAATTCTATCCTTTTAGAATGATTTTTTTTTTTTTTTTTTTTTTTTGAGCAAAGAAGTAATCTACTGGTAAAAATTATAAAATAAGCATAACTTAGAGAATGTTTACCTTGGTTATTTATTTAGCAGTTAAAATGCAAAACGTTTTTTATTCAGTAAAAGAACATTCTGGCTTCATAAAATATACCTTAAACAATCCAGTTTAAATTATTTAAATTTTTTTTTTTTTTTTTTTTTTTTTTTTTCAAATTATGCAGAGGAAAATATGGAATAACCTAATATTAAGGAAAATCATTGACAATAAATTAGAATTAATACTTAGTTGTCTTTCTTCAGTATTTTATGGCTGCCTTAATTCTTTCATCCATGGATTCCACTAATATGAAGCATTATTCCTTATCAAAGTTGTTCTTCATGGATGCAGTCTTCTCTTGGACATTTTTTCTTTTTTCTTTTTTTATATGCCACTTCTGAAGAAAAAACTTTAATCCCATTTGCTCTGTGACAAGATGCATTATCATCATGAAAAACTTCATCATTCATTATCAACCAATTTTCTATCAATGGAATGAGAAAATTATTCAGGGTTTCAAAGTACATATGTGAATTGATTGCGATCTCTCAGCTGGTTCTTTAAATTACATACCACTCTATATGATAAATGATTTGGGAAATTTACTTGTTTTCTTCAGACAGTAATCATTGTTTTATTTGAATGGCACTAGGCATCATCACCTTTGACAATACAGATTCTTGATTCATCACTGAATACCATTTTCATGCCATGATTGTTTCTCTAGCCCACTTTAATCTTATTTTCTTCTATTTGTGTGTTAGTGCTGGTTTTGGTTTGGTTTTCTGTATGTAAATCCTATTTCAATCAGCTGATTTCTTAGTTTTGTCACAAACATCAGCTCCCATTTTGACTTATTTGTTATTTTTTATTTTCAAGGCATATTACTTTTTCTATCCTGACACTTTGATGGTCTACCAGTATGTTTTCCTTTATTAATAATCCCATTTCTTTTATATTTACACTAAATTTTTAAAACAGTTGACTGGGAACAACTAACATCTTTCATCACATTCCACTGTGGATTGCCTTCTTAAATAAGTTTTACATGTTTCCATTGTTTCTGCTATGAAGTAGAGTATTCTCTGGAATAAATGATGCCAAGTTCACAGATGGTAGTTCAACAGCATTTGCTGTGGCATACTGCTTTTATAGCAGTACCTTATTTACATAAAATACTACACCTTCCTGTACCGAAATAGCCTTATGCCTTTCATTGGTCTTTGACTTCTAATTATTCTTGGGAATCTAAACTGTCTTGTTGTGTATCTTGATTTCTTCTTATAGGAGACCGAGATCTGAGTTCATTTTCCTCTTCTGACTACTTATCAGATTTCTGGTCATTAACATCCATAGATTGTTCAGTTTCATTATTGGATTCATTAATCCCTTCCTCCCCTTCTCGTTCTTCTCCTTCACATTCTTCATCTATTTCTGTTATAGTGGAACACACCTATTCTTTAGTTAATAGACTCTCCCACCTATAATAAGTTGAAGTAGTAAGAGTAACGAGTGGATCAGTCAGTCAGTCGATGCTGGACGACCGTTAGTCGGATACTAAAGTACCAGCGACCGCAACTAGATTACTCTGCGTCATTACCTATTATATTCAAGTTCCTAACGTTTGTATGTCGAACCTATTTTAGGACCGACTTAGTACAAATACAAGCCTCTGCTGTGAAACCACTCCATAACAATTTCTATATCCTTGGATTCTATTCTGTTTCTGAATTGCTTTTAGTCTCATTTTCACAGTCTGCACCCTTTCTGTGATTCCATTTGATTGTGGGTGGTAAGGTGGTGTTTTATATGGAACGCATTCAGTAAACTTTTCCTTGCAAAATTGGTGTGTTATCTGAGAAAAAAGTTTTAGGCACCTCATTCCTTGAAAATATTGTTCTTAATATTTATTTTACAGTGGTTGCTTTTCTGTCAGCAACCTTAATTTGGGCTATCCTGAAAATGAGTCCGCTAAAATTAAAAATAGCCTAATGCCTATTAATATTAAATGGGCATGATCCATGTGTACCTGAGCCCATGGTTCTTTTTCTTTAGGCCACAAGTGAATTTTGTTTTGCTGAAAGATTTTATTTCAGCACATTTTGGGTGCTTTTTATATAGTCTTCTACATCTCTTGAATATCCTGGCCACTGCACTTGTAATTTTAATCTCATTTGTGCCACTGTTATACCACAATGTACATCATCATGTACACCTTTTAGTACTTCTTAAACTTTGTGGGGGTATTATATCTACATTGCATATTATGCCTTTCTCTACAGTTAAGTTATGCCTTGATTCATTGTAGGGTCTTTCTGCCATTGAACAATTGCTCCATGATTTTCTTTTATTCTATTTGAAATTTTACTTAACACTAAATCTTGTAAGGTTTCCATTCTGAGATGATTTAGGGGTAACATGTCCATTTCAACCCAGTGCAATATTTTATCTTCTGAATTTTCAGAAGTTTCTAATTTTTTACTGTTGAAATTTAGACTGGATAGCACATCCATGTATAGAATAGTGTTCCCCTTTATATATATTATGCCTAAATCAAAGGCCACAAGTTTTATAGTCCATCTTAAAATTTTAGAAGTGACTTTTAGTAATTCTTTTTTGGGGTTAAATATAAACTCTAAAGGTTTGTGATCTGACCATAACAAAAATTTTTGTCCTAACAAAAATTTCAAGCTCTTTTTGTGCTCCATATTATTGCTAATGCTTCTTTCTCAATATACGAGTAGTTAGCTTCAGCTGACATTAATTTTCTCAACAGGTACATTATCAGATGACCTTCTTGAGATAAAATTGCAGCTAAAGCATGTTCATTTGCATCCATAGTCAATGTCACTTCTTTTCGTGGATCAGATTTTTGTAGTTGGTTTTTGTGTTAGTGCATTTTTTAAGCTTTCAAAAAGCTATATTTTGCCTTTGAGTCCATTTAAATTCTGCATTAAATGGTTCTATTGGGTCACTGTATATAGGTAGATATTTGCTATAAAAATTGGTTAATCCCAAAAAGTATTCTAATTCATTTTTTATTTTTTATTAATTGTAGTGACTTCTTTAAATTTTTCATCAATTTCTATTTGGTTATTTCATTCCTGCTAATTCATGACTTGCCATTTTTATATTAGGTAAGAGGAATTAATCAGAGCATATCTGATGTTTCACACCTACTTTGTAATCCCCACATATCCTCAAATTGCCATTGGGCTTTTGTATTGCAACAATTGGTGATGCTCAATTGCTACCATCTTGGGTAACTTTTTCCAATATGCCTTGTTCTACCATTTTCTTTAGTTTTGCAACTACGATGGGTAGAATGTAAATAGGTATTTTTTGAGATTCAAAATTGATCAGGTGACTATTTTCTTTTAGATGAATACATGCTTTGTATCCTTTCAATAATCCTGTGTCAGTTTCTTCTGACTTTATACTCTTTATTAATTTTGCCGTATCCACTTTCAAAACATCTATTTCCAGAAGTCCATTATTTTTTTGTGCATTCTACAACAGTGATGAGAATAATCTCAAAACTTTTTTTTTTTTATCTCAAAAGAACCTTCAAAGGAGCCTATAGTTTTGATGACAGATCCATCAAATTATTTTAAAACAAGATTACTTTTTCTTAATTTGGATTTACCCATTTTTTACCCAGAATTTCCTTGGTAACATTAATCCCCATGTCAACCTGCATGGGAAAAGTTATGCCATTCAGTTTTACTGTCTCACTTTTTTTTACAGGTGTTCTTATCAAATATACTTCTGTATACGTGCGTTTATACTTTCTACCCTTTCTCTTTTTGTATCTGCATACAAATTGGAAATGGTCTTTTCTTTTACAGTTTAAACATAATTTTCTTATGGCTGGACATTTGTTTTTGTTTCTTTCATGTTCTTTGTTGTAATATCTGCCCTTAATTAAGATTTTAGTTGTGTTGTATGCTTCCACATTGTTTTTAGAATTATTAAATTCATTAATTCTAATTGCTGCAAGAATTCTACACTTGCTTCTAAATTCATATAATTCACTTGTAACTGTTCTAGGATCTTATGTTTGTATGTAATGTCATACATGCCTCCAGTTAGTCTTAGAAGGATCAATTTGTTTTCTATAGACATTTCTCTTGAACCCAGTTTTTCAAATTCACAATATCTTGATATATCTTTCAATCTGTGTAAATATTGCATTACACTTTCATTTGGCTTCTCTCTATTTTCCAGAAATTTTGTTCTTTCTGCAATAACCAGATTCTTTTATTTTGTTTTTTTTGGTCACGTTTCTTTTTATAATGGTTGAAATTTCTTCATAATTCTTACAGTACTTTGGGGTACATCATAATTGATATTTTATTTATGGCTTTACAACCTGCCCAAGACAAAAATATATCAGTAATTTCATTCACCACTCCAGCTAAACATCTAATCTACATTTCTATGATCTCTGGTTCATCCAACACACTTAGGAATCCTATTGTCAATGCCATATTGTTATGAAGTAGAGTACTCTCTGGAATAGATTTTGTCAGGTCCACAGATAGTAACTTGTGGTATACTGCTTTTATAGCAATACCTCATTTACATACAATACTACAGCTTCAATTGACAGTTCTTTTGTTGGAGCCATGTTTCCTTTTAATTAAGTCCAATCGCCTGTTGAGGACTAGACTAGTTTGCACATCTAGGCTACTGCTTGTATTTTTTTTTTTTTTTTAAGGAATGGCATGGAAAGACAAAATTATACCATTAATTTAAATAATTTAATCTAGTTTGTTTAAGATATATTTTGTGAAGCCAGAATGATTGTTTTGTGTCTTATCTGTAATTAGTTTTACTGCTAAATAAAAAAAACAAAAAACAAAAAAACAATAAGTGAATAATACCCTCTAAGTATGCTAATTCCATAATTTTTGCCAGAAGTAGTAGGTGTCTTTTGCAGTATTCCAGAAAATTGAAATTCTTTTTTCATAAAGAGAATTATCAAAATCCGGAAGAAATGATAACCTGAAAAATGCAATATCTAGGGGAGGTGTGAAAACTTCCAAGTCAAGTTGTAACAATTTTTGCCTAGTGACTATGAAACCAGCATCAGTATTATTCTGGTGGAGTATTACACTTTTCTTTTAATTCCAAACGACCATTTCTGATTGCTATTTTCAGTTGGTTGTATTTACTTGTTCAAATAGTTTTCTTCTCTTGAAGATGCTCACAGTTAAACATTTCCTTCCAATCCCAATATATACACAGCATCTCCTATAATGACTATATTTTAGTATAGTATAGTTAGTGGTGGTTCATTTCACTTGCCCCATGACCTTTTGCATTCCATATTGTAAAGTATCCATTTTTCATCTTTGGACAAAAAAAACAAAATGACTTCTAGTATTTGATTTGAATTTTTTTCAGTATATTGACAACCTTGTGCATTGTATTCTATTGATTATTTGCAAGTAATATCTTTATTTGATTGTTATTACTCTCAATTGGTTTACCTAAGCATGGAACTTCAGTCAGAAAGAAATGCATGAAACTTTGTAAACCACTTTTGATATGTTCACTCATTCACTGTATCTTCTCCAGTACTTGCATAACTGCACAATATTTTTTTTTTGTCTTTGAGTTGCATTTTTACCTTTCTTCAGATAAATAAGCATAATAAACTTAATAAACCTAATATTGCTTATTTTGTTCCAATTTCAGTGTTAGAATCAATAAAAGAAAATACGCTAATTTTTACTTAAGAATATACACTCATGACAGTTGTCGAATACATTCAGAACAGTCTTTGAATAAAATTAGTTGAAACTTAATTTCTTTAATGCAATCTAACAAAATAAAAAAAAAGACAGAGCACACTTTTTGGCTAACCCAGTATATTCATTAGTTCTATTTTTCACTGTTGTGGGGTTTATATTTAAAAATCTAATATGAATTCTTGTTGATATCTAAATATTGTTACTTAAAAAGATCAATACCAAAATAGTAAGGATCAATCTGTCAATGACATTCTACTGAACTACAAACATTAATTCTATTATATTTTAATATAATTATTTATAGTAATTGCTATGAAACTTGACTGAAGATAAAATATTTGTAAAGATTTCCAAGAAATTTTGATAAATCATTTATTTGTTTTGGTTAAAAGAATTTTAATTTTAGCTTTTATTTCAAAGTTTTAATAAAATATTTAATCTGAAGTTTGAAAAGGACTGTTATTTGCTGGCCACATTTTATATTTTAGTCTGCCAGTCATTTAGGGATTTCATTTTCATACGATTGCAATTTCAAGTTCAGCAAAGTTTATTAAATTAATTTATTTCTAATTTTTTTATTTTTTAAGCTAATCTACATATTCATTAGGAAATATGCCCTGCTCGGAACAGCTGATATGTCAAGAAACAAAACCAAATGTGTCAAAATGCCAAGAAAAGTGTGGTTGATAGCGGTGGAGGAGGAATGTCTGGGCAACAATCTAAGACTGCTTCAACAGAGGTACAGATAGTAATTTGGCATTTTTTAAATTGCTTATTCTTGCTGATAAAGTTGTTTCACGGAGACAATTGAAAATTACCTTTTAGGCAGTTGATTTTGAATAGTTATAACTAAAACCACAATTAACAAATGAAAGGGAGAATGTTAAACTGACACAGTTTCTATCCATGTGAGAAAAAAAGAATTTCTATTACTGCATTTTAAAATTTTATCTATAATTCTTCATAAAATAATAATTCTTCGAAAGAAAATAATTAAAAAAACTTCTAAACTATTCAATCTTCGACCACTAATATCATTATGTTACCAGCTTTATTAGTGTGCAATTGCACCGTCTTTTACCATGTATTTATTCCCCATACTTGTTACTATTTATCCATGATTACATTGCACTTGCAGTTTATCATTTTATTTGCCAACTTATAAGTGAAATATTCACTATTTAAAACAGCAAAAATTTCACTTTTCTAAAAAAACAAACAAAAAAAAAACAATATAAATATTTAATACTTCAGGATTTAAGATTGTGCAGAAACATATGCTTTTTATAGTGAGTGTATAAAAAGCATATATATTTCTGCACAATCTTAAATTCTGAAGTATTAAGTATTTATATAATGTTTGTTGCAATTTTTAAATATTAATAGGAATATTTAGTAATATTAATCATCATACAGTTTTATCTTTTCATAATGACCTGGTATCTAATTAAATTATTTCCTTTTTATATATTCAACAGTATTTTGAAATTAAGGAGTATTGGTGAATTTTAATGATTTGCTTTTAAAAATATTTAACATTTAAAAACTTTTACATATTTAAATAATTTAATTACATCTTAAATTAGGTTGTCTAAAATTATTTCTTCAAATGTTTTCTGAGTACATCTATGCTTTGAGTTGGAAATCAAATGAATGGTATGAATTATTGGTTTATTCAGAAGCCAAAATATAAAAACCAAAATTTTTATTCAAAATGTGATATGGAAATAATGTAATGTAATGGAAGCTTTGTAGTGTAGATATATTTTTACTTTGCTTTTTATCACAGCTTATAGTGGGGAAAATTATTTTTGCTCAATCAAGGTAATATTAGAAAAATGATAGAATTAAATTGTAATCAAGAAAGAAAGCTACTTCTGCAAAATACAATAACTTAGACATATATCAATTAAATCAAAGAAAATGTTTGAAAATCATTAAAAAAAAATTTTTTTTTAATTTTTCTTTTGTGCATCTCTTTGTAAATAAAAGTAAATGACTAGATCTTGCTTAGACTAAAAAGAATTGTAACATGGAAGTTATAGAAAAGTAATTTGAGAAAAGTAAATCTATTTATCAATGTCAGAAATAGAGTACAGAAACTGAGAAGAAATTGTTGTGGTTTTATGTTTTAAAAACAATGTCACTACAGAACCATGTAATTATGGATCTTTACAACTTTGAACTTTTCTGTTTAGCTTTTTGTTCAAAACATTTGACTTAAAACAAAAAGGTTATACAATAAAACTTCAATGCAGACACAAAAATGACTGCTTGCTCAGATCAGGTAGTTTCATCCATGTAGGCTCTCATGTTGTGGTCTTCAACAAGTCCTTGGTACTGTGAACCCACTGGTTGACCTCCCTTTTGACTCTTGGGGATTCAAGTTGGGGAGCACTTGGAGACTACATATGGATGGCATAATTGTTAAAATTCCTGGCCAGCTTCTCCTAGGTCATGTTGGCTGTGTGCAAAGGATCAGTGCTGCTGAAATATATACAGCCTCTGTTGAATTCTACAACTGTGGATTGCAGTTTATCCTCCTGGCAGGGAACTTAGCCAACAATTTTAAGAGGCAGGGTTTTAGAAAAAAAGATTACACTCTTACACAGTGAAGTGTAAAAGCAAAGAAACAAAAGTTCTTCTTTCCTCTTTTACAAAAGACAACTTAAAAATGGATTTATATTCTTTTGGGTTAGTGTTATCTTTCTGTTGTTCTAAATCGTACATATATATATATAACCTTGTATTTACTCAAATCTATAAGTTCTTTTTCCCTTTAAGCATACTATTTGTTGTCTTTTGTTTTGGTACACACTGAAACTAAACCATTTGTTGACAATTTCCTCTGTCTTGTTGGTTTCTCCTTCTTGCTATATCAGTTTTCATGTCTACTCTTTGATAATATGTTTCTGTTTTGTTTTTTTTTTCATTTACCTTGAAATTATACTTTATCACAAACAGCAATCACATCTTGAGATTATCTTTCACAAATATTTTTTACAATTTGTTGTTTATGAATAAGTTATTCTAACTACTTTTCTTTTAGAATTGTTGAAAATTGAGCAAATATAAAATTACATAAGCTCTATATCTAAACCATCACAAAAAACCAGTGCCAGTGGATAATTATAATTGCCTACATCTATGAATAATATAAACATGACTAGATGCAATAAATGATGTAAGCTATTAATGATTTTAAATTATGTAACCCACATAAAAATTCACCTAAAAAAATTAGTACTCAAGGGATGTGTTAATCCATTTCTTAATGAATATATGAACCATCATCTAATTCACCAAAGAACACCAAGATTATGAAAGTGATATGGAATTTAAAGTTGGAATTTTTGGTCTGATGTTAGAAGGCAGTTTTCCAAAGAATATCATTCACACTGCTTTGTGCAACAATTAAACATGGAGGTAGGAATGTCAGTCTGTGCTGCATGTTTAGAATTATATTAAATAAACAGAATTATGAATTGTAAATCTTAAGTCGGGAGCAGGTTCAACTTAATATTGACTAAAAACACTGTCAAACTAATCAGAAATGAAACTGAAGACAATAACAGTGATGTGCTGCAGTGGCTGGCCAGTTTAATCTTTAGATTTTAGCAATATCAAGCACTTATGATGTAAGTATGAATGATCTCTATAATCATATGGTAGAATATTGGAAGGAATAAAGAATTTGGTTGCATCTGTGCTCTTGTAGCATTTTTGCTTACCTTAGTATTTCTTTTATTTATGTGTACTTTTTTAATGCAGGTATTTATTTGTCAAGTAATTGACAAAATTTAACTTCATAATTACTATCCCTAAATCATTTATATTAAAAAAATTTTAAATAAAAAAAACCCAAAATATAATTCAATCTGCTTGGATTAGAGGATAAAATAATTCCTTTTTAACCAATGTACTTTCAAAATTAGGTGACATAAAAAAACACAAATGCACATAATTTTAGTATTTCTCCTCAAACAATCTCAGTGTAGATTCATGTAGATTCATGTTCCTAGTTCAGTATTTACTTGCCTCCTCACAATGGTGGGATATAACAGATCATCAGCTTAACATGGGGTACAGCAGGCTGAATCCGCCTTTCACCAAGAAATATCCTGCTAAACACAGAACACATGCAAATGTGCTGGGTACATGCAGATTACCCCACCCAATAAAAGAAACACATCCCCTTCTTTCAAGTAGTATCATTACTCAGAGAACCCACATTCAGCACAAGGGCTGAACAATGAATAGACACACACTCATTCCCACCAGTATGTTATAGAAGTGCTCCTTTTCCTTTTATCTCTATTTTTTTCTTTCCATGCCAAAAACAATTTCACCACCACACATATCCTACTCCTAATTTGTAAACTGCAAATTCATATTTCTATATTTTTATATTTGTTTGACTTTTTATTTTAGTTGACTTTGGATCACTTTCTTGAAAGAAAATTGTCATGACGAATCTTTTCATACCTTGCTTTGCGATATGATATAATTTGGAGCTTCTGTCTTGGAAATCTAGTTTGCTTTATTCTAGGTAAGTTTCCTTTCATTTCTAATTTTTTACAATTTTTTTTTTTTTTTTTTTTTTTTTTTTTTGTGCGTATTCAGTTTGTGTTACCATATCTGCTCATTCAGAGTTATACACAAAGTACCCACTCCTTTGTTAATTTTATCCTGTTCAATACACATTTAAGATTTTGAATCATTCATGAAAATGTGAAGCAGTTTTATAATGTTACATTTTTGAAATGTAATTCTTTTAATTATTAATGCAGCAACCAACAATTCATTATTGAATAAAATAGATGTGGTTAAAATAGTTAATATACCTGTTTTGTTAATTATATGATTGTCTCATTTGAATAAATTTGGGATGATCTTAATATATTGCTCTTGTGATACCATGTCAGAACTCCAATTCTTTAACTCAAACAAAAATGTTCATTTCATATGACAAAAACAGACCTTAATTTTGTCTGGCTCTGTGCATACACTTCTGGAATACCATCCAAAAGGACCAGGATCAAAAAAACATCTTTTCTGTCTAATCAAGGAAACGCCAATGCGGTTTTCACAGCAGCCACTTCTGTGTTATTGACTCACTATAAAGCCAATGCTGATTTCACCCATGAAGGCACATACAAGCAGGCTGGCATTAGCAACAGATCCCCACTGTAAGGAAACTTAACTAGGCCATCAACAGCAACACCAAAGTGCTTCTATCAAGTGTGATGTCTTTGACCATTGATGAAACTAGCAGCAGCAGAGACTAACTCTCAACTACTACAATATGATAATTCATGGAATATTTCTTGCATGAGTGTGTCTACATATTTGTGTTGATTTTCTCTATGTATCTGTCTCTATTACTCCCTTGAGTTATACTCCAAACATTATTCTCCCATGACTGATATACGATACCCTCGGAACAATAAGCAATCAGGCTATTTTACTTATTTCAACCCTGTTTTAATCCCTATTTGTTGTTTTGTCGCTTTCACTTTTTTCTTTCTTGTTAATGGTAAGACCACCATTTCAATTTCATTACTACAATGTGAATGATGCAACATATGGTAATAATATCCAGCATAAGTAATGCAACAACAAATCAACAAGCAATGCTCAAATTGATCCACCACTTTATATTCCAGAGAACATAAAGTGGAATTTTTCTGCTGACAGTCTCAAAAACCAGCATAATTGCACAAGGACTCCCACCAAATTAACTACTAACATGTCATCACTGCTCCAGTTGCCTCCTTACAACATATCCAATATCAAAAACTGTTTCCTACAACTGGAAGCAAATTTTGTAGTTACCAGAATCACCTCCCACGGAACCAAGTTTGCCAAGCATTGCTGATGGAGTAGAAAACATCCCTGAAAATAAGCCCTACACAAGTCAAAGAATGCAATAATCAGGAGGACCAGATGCTCCGATGAAGAGCTACTCTGAGAGCTATTCAATCATATCGACATCAGCTGCTGTGTTTCATGAAAATTCATTTGGGTCAGCCTACAATGTCTGCATTATGCTACCTTTGGATAGACAAACTACTAACAACTATGGTACAAATCCTAATACCCATGGTAGACAACATGTCCTTGGATAAACTAGTTGACATAGTGGATAAGATATTTGTTATATTTGACCAGGGATTCAGCACATTGTTGTGAATCCAACAAAACCAACATACAGCATCTAGAAAAGGCATTGTCAGACCTGCAGAAACAGGTACAGCAGATGCAACTACTCCTAACACAGACACATCCAAGCAGTTCATGCAATTAAGACAATAACTATTGCAGGAATGGCTGTAACCACAGTTTCAGCAGAGACAGCCAACTAAACTTGAATATCTGCTAGTATCACAAGACATTCCAAGACTACAAAAGGAATTGCAGAAATCCATGTCAAAACTACACAACACAGCATGGAAACAAGTAAACTGGAGAGTCTTGTTTGTTCTATGAAAACAGCAGCCTAAAATTCCTTGTGTACACAGGAGCAGCAATCAGCATAATAACCCGTGTCCCTGGACAAAACCACACTCTCACTGCCTTCAAAGTACAGGCAGTGAATGACACCAACATAGACATTTGGACAAAAGTGACTGATATTAAATATTGGTATACAATGTAACTTGGTCATTTATGCAAGCTTGGGTGAAATCATGCATACTAAGAGCTAACTTTGAAGCTCACTTTAATTTGTCAGTGCATATTAAGGATAGAATCCTATTGAACAACAAGGCAAACATTTATGATCAATTTAGATAAATACATCTTTGGTTCCTCAAGCATCAATTTCCTTCCTTGGGCATAACATCAACACTGATGGCATCTCACCTTGATCTGAGAAGATCAAAGCCATCCAAAACTTTCCCACTTCAACATCTGTTAGACAACTATGACACTTCATCAGGTTAGATAATTTTTGTTGAAGATTTGTATCGAACTGTTCGCCAATACTTGTTATGCTAACAAATCTCCTTCAGAAGAAAAATAAAAGTATATTAAAGGGCATGTTAGATGCTAAATCTGCATTCACCAACTATACAAAACTGTCATACATTGACAATGACCCGGTAACAAAAATCCTGCTAACCACTGATGCATCTAACACATTTGTAAGTACAGTCATTGAACAAGAAAATTCCCAATGTAAACCAATTGCTTTCTTCTCAACCAAACTGTCAATATACAGTACTTTCTCTTGAGAGCTACTAGCAATCAAACATCTGTCATTTGCTTGAAAGCAGAAATTTTGTGGTATATACTTAACAAAAATACTTACAACTGCAGTGAACACAAACTCAAATGTTCATCCAGAGAAATTAGGCACCTTGACTATATCTCCTGACAGATATGACATGTAAAAGGCATGGACAACACAGTTGCAGATATACTTTCAAGAGCAGATATCAACAAACTCATTGACAAGATATTGAGCCATGACTTGATATAAGAACAGAAGTCAGACTCAACATTATAAGTATTAACAGACACTTCACTCAAGAACCAAGAATTACTCTTCAGTTACTTCAGACCCTACATCCCACCCACACTCAGGACTGCATGTTGCCAGGGTTGAGGAAGGAAATTCCATAGAAATGTCATGTGACTGATATGAGCCATAGACATCAAGCATATTCACTC
Source organism: Acanthosepion lycidas (assembly GCA_963932145.1). Classification (NCBI taxonomy): domain Eukaryota; kingdom Metazoa; phylum Mollusca; class Cephalopoda; order Sepiida; family Sepiidae; genus Acanthosepion; species Acanthosepion lycidas. The sequence goes on along the minus strand of OZ010606.1, from coordinate 19,000,316 downwards.
AACATATTCTTTATTGTATTGCACAGTAATAGAATTAATCTGTTATAACTTACATAGCACTAGGAAAATTTACTTAAAATTCTTATTCTACACTGATGATTGACATACAGAAACTTAGGTCTCTCACTATTGAGAAATTATGCTTTGCAGTACAAATGAATAATCTGCTTTAAAAAAAAAATCAATTTGAATGTTGGGTCTCATTAATGAATAAATCTTCAGCTGTTGTATGAGAGCTTATTTTGAGAGAAAAGTTATCAAAACTTCAAATTATTTCAAGTATTTTAAATTAGCACATTTTGAAAGATTAAAGCTCAAAGCTGAAACTGTTATGAATGCAACCAACTTTATATTTAATTACTAAACAGGCTGGTATATGTTGACTTCTAAAATACTAAGTGAACCTTATTTCCAGCAGACTGTTAAATTAAGAGGGTCTTAATGGATACACACGATTTCTTTTTGGTTTTAATTATGCTTAAAAAGTTGATATATATCAGCATTTATGATAAAAAAATTGTTACAAGCAAAATTGAGAACAGCTAAGTAGAAAATACAAAATTATTTAAATTTACATGGAAGAAATTGACTAATCAGATCAGGACTAATAATATTACTGATTCTACTTTGGATTTTATCAAGGACCTCTAGATAGCATGTGCACCAGACCAATTATTGGCAGCAATATTCAAAGCATGGATGAGCAGTAGATTTATAGATATGTAAGAGAAATTCTTGATAGAAAAATTGTCTCACATGACACAGTGAATCAAATTTCTTAACAGCTGACTTATCAATGCATTCAATATAGTGATTCTACTTCATGTCATCCAAGAATATTAACCTGAGAAGACACAAGGAGTCCCTCTCCTGGAGGTTAGCATCAGCCATGCTGATGGAAGGCAGTTTATTAATAGAGATCAGTTTAGTTTTAGAGGCATTAAAATTAACAAGCCATCTTTTGTTCCAGTCAACAACAGACCTAAGGTTGTTTTTGACATCTGTCACCAATTTGATCTTATCGAACTGATTAGACTTACTATTGAGACAGGAGTAGATGGTTGTCATCAGCATAGATACCAAGTTGAGAGCTGATGCCATCGGGAAGGTCATTAATGAAAATTAAAAACAAAGTAGGACTAAGAATAGAACCCTGGGAGACACCTGCATTAGTTCAAAATGATCTAGAAGAGTGGCCATTCAGGATAATCTTCATTTCATGATTTGATAAGAAAGACTAGATCAGTTCAAAAATTTGGCCAGAGACTCAGTAGCATTTTAACTTAAAATAATTCAACTATGCCAAACTATGTTGAAAGCTTTTGAGATAAAGCAACAGCCCAAGCTTTACTATTATTATCTGGAGCTTTTTTTTGCAATAAGCATCAGTATAGTTGACATAGAGATATGAAAGCCATATTGCTTGTCTGAAAGAAAGCCCTGCAAGGTGAGATGCTTAACCAATTCAGCATTGATGTTCCACTTAAAACTGAGTCTCTATTGAGTGATATGTATATAACTTCATCCTTGGTTTCTGCTATCATCTCTGAACTGGACCCCCCTGAAAGTATGCAAACTTGATCGTATCCCTGTAATAGTCCTTAAGAAATGAATGTGTCCCTGAACTAGCTCCTGTTCTTTCTAAACTCTACAATAAATTCCTTGCTGCTCCTTACTTTTCAGCTTGTTGGAAATCTTCTTCCATTGTCCCAGTCTTTAAGAACTCAGGTGAACTGTCTGATCCTTCTATCACTAGCCTTCTAATTCTTTTTGACAAAGTACTAGAAGCTATAATGAACTCTGAATTGGTTAATCATCTCACCTTTCACTTCTCTAGGTCAATTGATGATGTATTAATGATTATTGCTGAAAGTGTTTATCAAGTTTTAGGTAAGAATGGTGAAACTTTGGTTTAGCATACTGGTATTCTTCACAAGTTGAAAGGTTATGATAATTGTAGATGAATTTTTTAAGTCAGTCTTATCAAATCATAAAATGAAAGAGGTCTTGAATGGCCACTCTTTTAGATTTTTTACATTAATGCATGCATCCACCAGGGCTCTATCCTTGGACCTATGTTGTTCCTAATTTTCATCAATACCTTTCCTGATGGCATTAATTTTCAGCTCTCTATCTATGCTGATGATACAACTATTTACTCCTGTCTTAATTATAAGTTTGCTCAGTTCAATAAGGTCAAATTGGCAGCTGATCTCAAAACTGACCCACATTCTGTTGTTAATTGGGACAAATAATGCTTTATTAATTTTAACACCTCCAAAACATAACTGCTCTCTATTAATTCTCTGAGAGAACCCGTTCTGCCTTCCATCAGCATGGTTTATGCTAACCTCCAGGAGAGCACCTTCTCAAGCTAATGTTTTTCACTGGCATGAAGTGGAAAGATTATATGAGATCAATTGTTAAGTCTACTGCTAGGAAAGTTGCTTCACTGTATTGTGCTTGACAATTTTTCTTGCCTGAATCCATCCTACATATTTTGTCTACCATTCATCCCTGCTTAGAATATTGCTGCTAAATCTGGTCTGGTACTCCTGCTATATATTTAGAGATTATTGATAAAACCCAAAAAAGAATCAGCAATGTTATTGGTCCTGATCTGGCATCTTGGCTTCAATAACTTTCCCACCGCTGTAATGTAGCTCTCCTATGCCTTTTCCATCAATGCTCTCATGGTAATTGTTCTGATGAACTTTTCTCTATGGTACCTAGATTTTATGAATTTAAACACAGTATTAGATTAGCAGTAAGGTCTCCTCAATTTACAGTTGAAATGGTTAGATATAACTGTAAGTTCTATGCTAACAGTTTCTTTTCTCATACTTCTTGCTTGTGGAATTCTCTTTTGACATTTTGCTATCCAGTCAACTTTGATCTTCAAAAGTTTAAATGCAATATCAATTGTTATCTTCTGTCATCTTAATTCCTGTTCTTTTATTGTTCTTGCTCCTTAATGTTTTCTTTTTCTTATATTCTTTCACACTTAGTGACCTCCCCCCTACATCTTAGTAGCTTTATTGCCTTGTTTGAGATGAAATGATGAAAAAAAAAGTTATCTAAATTGATTATGCTATAAATGTTAAATAATTATAAAATAATTCACTATCCCCAGAAATATTTTAAAAGTTGATTCATTAAGCTTCATAATTATCAGAATTCATTGTGCAAGTACATTTTCATTATATTACTCATGAAATGAAAAGCTAACACAATGTTTGCATGTTGTATACTTTTAAGCACTACTAAATTACACCAAATGTAAATGGTCACTATTCAAAAATGTTTATTCCTGTAATTGTATACCTCTTAAATAAACAATAATTTCTATAAAATTAATGCAAAAATATGAGTGATTTCAACACTTTTGGATGTTCTAGTGTTAATCTGTTTAATATTATATAGATGTGTTTCACCAAAATATATCTATTATATATTATAAGGCTACAATTATAATTAAAAAGTTGTGCTTTCCTTGACATTTTAGTTTTAATCATTCATCTCATTGCTTAATAAATATCTCATATTTTAACTTTTCAATACAGGTATAATATTGAAGCAAAGTTATTTATATCAGAAACCTTTACCTTTTTAAAACAAGCCTTGGACAAATTTTAGATTTGTAAAATAATGGTATCTGTTTTGTCACTAGCATTCCCACTGTAAATTTTATAAAAAGTCTACTATTTAGAGCGTTTATTTTTATTTATTTATTTTTTAGAGAGAATGTTAACAGCTTGTTACTTTTGATGCAAACTTTTTTTCCCTCAAGGATTTTTGATTACTTGTCATATACAGGCACTTTTTTTTTTTTTTTTTTTATCAGCTGTCCTTTTCTCACCATAGGGATTTTACTACTTATCTAGTATCCATCTTTGCAGCTCACCTTTTCACCAGAGTTTTGTATTTTCAGTACAATAAGTGGGGACCATTTCATTCTCCCTATCATAATCAGAACCCACTTCCTCCTTGCAATCCAAATTTTTAAATTTCCTTTTCCTGTCTCAATTCAAGATTTTTTAGCTTCCTCTTAATTTTCACTGATTCATTTCTGCCTCTCCCTGGGGCTCTGGAGTTCCTAATCAGCAAATATTAAATATTATATATGAATTGCCATGCCTTCTTGGGGAAAATAGTACAGTAGTTCTCTTTATCTCTCTGGTGTGTAATTTGGTTTTCCTTTTTCTAAACTAATTGCTATCCAAGATTAGGGAGTTCAGACTATCCAGTTTAGTATCCTGATAATTAACCCAAAGTCAAAATGAATATTTAGAAATGTTTACTTTGACACTATTTAATTCAGACTATTATGCAAAAGAAAAAAAAAAGTTATGGAATCTTGAAGCATACAAATATCAGTGTTCATGGACTTAAGCCCTCTGCTCTAATATTTGCCAAACACATTGGTATCTTGGACTCATTATTAAATCCTAATTTTACTATTAGCTGGGTTTGGATTTAATGTTTCCAAGCCTCTTCAACTCCATTTACCATTTGTATTTTATGGAACCCAACAAAGCACACAGCTACCACAAAGAATATAACAACAATAAAAGCAAATATCATCTTTACCTCAAACTTATGCATTTTTCTGTTTCATTTGTCTATTGGTTTCAATTTCAGAGGCTGATAATACTTAACATACTACAAGTACCTTTTTAAGCTTACTTTTGATGATATGGGGTTGATATCCTTCATATAATGTTTTGGGATGAAACTGCTACTTGCATCTGTCTTTATAGGAGTGTTTGTTTCACAGGGGTATTTAAATGGTTGGTTTCTTCATTTGTAGTTTCTTGAAGTTTAATCTTTAATCACATGGTACCAAATGTAAACACTACAGCTAGGATGAATTTGACCACAACCACCAAATGTAACCCTGTTACTTGATAGCTGAGTTAAGGATATAGAAATTGATATCTGCTGGTCATTGGTTTTAAATGTAGAACCTTGTATTGGTGATGGGGGAATCACTTAATTACTTGATCTCCTGGTCACAGCTGCATTCTGTGTATCTTTCTGTCAGGATCCTTGGTTATGACACAAAATGTAATGCTATAAGACATAGATAGGTTCACATTCCATATACTGCAGATGATTCCTCCTTTGTCAACATTGTGTTTATAAGATTTGAAGTAGTTTAAAGCTCAAGGTTGAAATCATGCAAACTGCATATCACACTAAAGTTGACAGATTTCTGAGATTAATTGGAATCTTGAAATTATGATAGTCCAAATGCTTTTAACATGATTTTAATAAAATTCTAGTTGTTTAGGACATAGGGTACTGTCTTGGGTATGGCAATAAACTGCATCCAGCAGCAAGGCCTCTGATCGGGAGGTTTTGAGGAGCGTAGAACCACCTCTTAATTGCTGTTGTTTCCAGGTCCACCTTGACCCGGGTGGTTAGTTATTGGTAAATGGTTACCCCTCGCCCAAACTGGAGTCTGACTGCTATGAAAGTGTAAAGATGGGTTTTTATGGTAAAAATACTAGCAATACAACGCAATATAGAAAATACACATTCACCAAAACCGATTCCCAAAAACTACAAATTCCACTCAATGTGGTCACCTGTTTGCTGTGAGTGGCAACCCTTGATTCCCAGAGATGGAGTCCCGGTGACTGAGTGACTCTTGATCTGATATAAAATGACCAAGAGTTTGCACAACACATCACTTCAGTCCTGACATGGGATAGATGGGTGGATGGAATAGCCCAATCCATTCCAATTGGCTAATCACATAGTGGCAAGGGCTAGTTTGGATGAAAGATAATGACTTGGACATGGCTACAAATCCTTACACCATACTATACTTGGGTAGATATGGTGGGGGAATGTTGGTGCTCGTATTCACTTTCATCATGACTATACCATCTGTGTAGTCCTGGTGGATTAGGGCAGATGGGATTAGTCCCCCTAATAGCGTCTCTTAAGAAGAAACTCTGAAGTGGGTGGGGAACACAGATGGTGAATACAAAATGCAAAATTATATGGCTATCTCTTATAAACAAACCAAGACAAGAAAATCATGAAGAGATTACATAAATAATTCTAACTTATTTTAATAGAATAAATAATTCTAACTTATTTTAATAGAATAAATAATTCTAACTTATTTTAATAGAATAAATAATTCTAACTTATTTTAATAGAATAAATAATTCTAACTTATTTTAATAGAATAAATAATTCTAACTTATTTTAATAGAATAAATAATTCTAACTTATTTTAATAGAATAAATAATTCTAACTTATTTTAATAGAATAAATAATTCTAACTTATTTTAATAGAATAAATAATTCTAACTTATTTTAATAGAATAAATAATTCTAACTTATTTTAATAGAATAAATAATTCTAACTTATTTTAATAGAATAAATAATTCTAACTTATTTTAATAGAATAAATAATTCTAACTTATTTTAATAGAATAAATAATTCTAACTTATTTTAATAGAATAAATAATTCTAACTTATTTTAATAGAATAAATAATTCTAACTTATTTTAATAGAATAAATAATTCTAACTTATTTTAATAGAATAAATAATTCTAACTTATTTTAATAGAATAAATAATTCTAACTTATTTTAATAGAATAAATAATTCTAACTTATTTTAATAGAATAAATAATTCTAACTTATTTTAATAGAATAAATAATTCTAATTTACTTATCTGATTTCATGGAAGAAATCCATAAAGTTCTCCAAGCTCACTCAGATCATAAGCATATATACACTGATGGCTCTAAAATGTTGGACATAGTTGGATGCTCTGCTATCCTTAACAACATAACAATGCAGAAAAGATAGCCTGACAAAGCCTCAATCTTTAGTGCAGAAGCCTAAGCCATACACTTTAGATATTATAGAATCCAGTGGGACAGATATTCATCTTCTCAGATTCACTATCTGTACTCACTTTGAAGAATAAAAACATGGGAAACCCCTTAATAAATAAATTATTAAATTGGATTGACTCACTTTATAAGGAAAAGGATGATGTAATAGTTCTATCCTGGATGCTGAGCCACATTGGCATACAAGGAAATGGAATAGCTGACAAAATGGTAAAGAATCACTGAACATAGCCCTCTCTAATGTAAAGGTGCTACACACTTTCAACCCAGCATAAGCAGGACCATTAAAGAAAAATGGTCGCAGTTATGGAACAAGTATGTAAATAATAAACTTCTCAACATCCAACCAATCATCAATGAAATTACAGAAAGATAAGGAGGGAGGAGGTAGTTCTAGCCAGACTCCATATAGGACACACATACATAACCCAACATCTACTAAAAAATGAGGAAGCACCAATATGTGTGCCATGCCAGGAACCATATACTGTCAAACACATTCTACTAAATTGCTGTAACTGCCAGCAAACCTGAATCAAATTCTACAAATCAGATAACTTAAAGGATCTATTTGAAAATATCAATCCAAGTAACATCATAAATTTCATTAAAGAAATTGAGCTCTATAGGAAGATATAAAAAAAAATGTTTACCAAATCTGCTTGCCTATATTATTTTGTAACCTATTTTGGAAGGAAAAATTAATTCCAGCAATATATTTTTGAAGAAAAAATATTACCAACAATACATTTAACTCTTGACAAAATCCCTCTTTATAAAATATGTCTATCAAAACTGATCTACAAAATGATTCCTTACAAAGAATACATACTCTATTCATACAAACCTATCAGAAAAATCTTGTTGGCATTAAATAACCCTTTGAGGTTGATATGCCATTAAACTAAATAAACTAAACTAACCTCCAATTCTAATTCTTTGACAGTGGTATGCAGGAGTCTCAAGCTTGAATTGCATGCTTACAACTATGAGAATGCTAGAAGCAGAGTAGTCTGTATCAGCTAGTTCATCTTTTACATAAAAGAAACTTTGGCTTACTACTAGGATCTGGCCTTCCTTCTATTCATGCATCTCGCATCTACTCATATGTGTTTGCTTGTTTTCTCACTCTTCTCAAGCAGCCAAGGTGGAATTATCTTCCCCCATCCTTTCTCTCTAGTGGCTGACTGCCTACTTTAGTAGCTTGCATTATTTGTATGGGAACTCAACCTGCCAGCTTGTCACTAGTGATATATTGCTATGATTTGACTTAATTTCACAATCACTGAAACCCTTAGCCACTTGATAGTCTTTGTGAACCAACTATTCTTTTTATAAGACCACTGGTGAATATGCCTATGTAAACAAACCACAAGGCCCAAATGTACCTCTTTGAAAGACCTTTTCTTTGAAATTTTTCTAATTACAAAAATCCACCAATCTGACTTGGTCAGTGTAGTGGGTAGTTGTAGGGATCTACCCAATCTAAGTCATCTCCAAGTTAATATTCAGTTTCAAATTCCTCAAGAACTCTTCTAATTTCTTGAAACTAATTAACTTTCTTAATTAGTTCTTTTCCCACAATTTTCTAAAAACCTTAAAGGCAATTAACCCTTCTCTCACCTTTTTAATTGGGTTCTGTACCATAAAACTTATCTTTCTACATTTGTTTGTTGTCAAACCTCTTTGGGAGCTTACTAAGTCTAGACAAGTGGGTCACTGTCCATCTTGTCATATAAGCACAATAACACAGTTTAGAGAAAAATAAAGCAAACTGTGACAAAATCCATTCTTCCCACAATCAGTTTTCTTCACCTCCCGACTTTTTTACTGCCACTGGCTTTGTATGCGCTTGAAGGCCAATATGCTAATGTATAAGCAGCAGATCCAGGCTATTCCATCAGCCCTGTAGGCAGTACATCTGGGCTATTCCATCCATTACGTTTCTGTTATAAACAATAGAATGAGTTTGCACCGATTTTTCTTTACATTGTGGAACCAATGTCATTGACAGGTGCACACTTCAGCCTTTTTGAAGGTAGGTGGATTTCTTCTTCACACTCTCCCTGATCTCTTGTGCACTAAAAAAGGCCAGCAGGGAGCTTAACATTTTTTATGTGTGCTTCATCTGGGTTGGTCTTTGGCTCTTGCCTGGAAGACTGCCTTACTCCTTTGGCATGTGCTTCTCCATGAAGAGATAGTACAAGTCTCTTTTTCAAATGAGTTGTTTGTTGTGCTAGGGGTAGTGGGAAGGTCATCAGGTGGATTGTTGAGTGAGTATTACTTGCACTGGAGCAGCATCTTGATTTTGGAAGACTCATTGCTGCTGTTGGTCATGAAGTTGCTTCGAAAGCAAGACAGATTTTTTATGTGGTGCACGTTTTCATCAGCCAGTACTGAGTGCTTATTGATTATATCTGTGATGTGCCCCTTTCTGAAACTGGTAATATTAATACATTGGTTATTTGGAGGCTTCATGAATGTCTGCCCCTGTAATGAGTGGCATTCATATCTACTCTATTCCAGGTGTCGCTCATATTTAACTGATCTTGTTGCCATTGTACAGAGAAGGGGTTTATAAACTGAACCACTTTATACTTTTTGACCACAGTCTTAACAGCACTTTTTGACACACTCAGGATTAGCCTGGCACATGTACCATGTCTGCCTTGCCTCAGGTTGGCCATTACCTGGCTAGGAATTAATGCTTACATACAGACAACTCACAAATGCTTCAAAGATTTACCTTTCTTCTTGGTGGTATCAAACCAATGCTGTAGAATTCTAGTCAGCTTGTTTACTCAATTGTGGTCAGATTTGACCAATCTGGCACTTACATAGAGTCTGTACTCCTTAACAAGCTCTATGAATGTGTTGAGCTTTTACCATATGAGCATCTCGTATTCAGTTTTAGTCTGCAGCCTTCCCAGTTAGACAATTAGAAACCCATTGATGTATGCATGTAAAATCCGTTACCAACTTCACTACAGTCACTCGCCATTGGAGAGCAAGATTAATATCTTTTAGTGCTGCATCTAGTTGATGTTCTGGACATCACTCGCTGGATGTAACCAGCATGCAGCATTAATAACCAATCCATTGACCTCCAATGAAACTCCTGTTGCTAAGGAGCTAATGTAAATCCAGACATGGGCATTCACACACTAGGTACTTTGCATTTGGTTGCTTTTGTATATCCTTGTGAAAGTATCTTCCATGGTCCTCACATGACGATCATCCATTACTTCATGCCATCCTGATGTAATTGTATTACCTCTGTTTAATGAACACTGTGGCTACACAGACACATCCACACACAGGAAAATGCTCCACAAGCTTTCCACACACAGAGAAGACATTTTCATTGTGTGATGACTTTGGGGATTTCTGGAATGATGCTTCTGTTCTTCCATTGGAGCTTACCATGCTCTTCCTCCACTAATCTGCAGACCCAATACCCACAATTATCTAATCACTGAATGCTTACATGTTAGTCCAAACCTTGTGAAATGCTCTTTCAAGCATACTGTTGATGCTATATCTTTATTTCCTGTTGAAAGTCTCATCTTGTGACATTATTGCAGCCATGATTGATTTCATGAAGAGTGGTACCAAATTAAGCCTGATTCCTAGGTGGTTGAGACAGTACCCATGACCCCTTAATGCCACTTAATGGTACATGCCCATAAGGCATGTACCATTAAGTAGGCTTTTCTTAAGCAACATTGATCCCCAGATGTTGACAGTCCCTTAACTTCTGTGAGCATCTGCCAGAAATATGTCAATGTGCCTATTAATTTTCTAAAATCCATCATGGTGTACATTTTGCATGAGGTCTTGTACTATTGCCATTAACTGAATCTGGTCCTTGGGTAGACAGAGCTTTTTTTCAGGGGAATTGTAGTAACCATCCATTATCTAACCACAATTGAAGCTCCTTGTCGTAATGCTTGCTCAACAATTTGATGACATTCATCCCCAGCAGAAAGTTAAAATCCAGCAGTTTTTCCTCGCTAGCCAACTCTTGGGCCATAACTGGATCCACACCATTCACTCTAAGCTGAATTCTGCCAACTCCACAACATCTCAGTCTTTCTATCCACTGTGAACACTTTAACCTCACTCTTCTCCCAAATATGGAAAACTGACCTGCTTATGAGTAAGAGCATCCAGTATCTGTTAATACTGCACACTATATTCTATCATTGTGCACCTCTATTATGAGTAGTGCCATATATAGATCATTTTGGTGGAGAGACTGGTATTGATATCTTGCTCCCTAATCTGTTTCCCGAGCAATCCAGAGCCAAATGACCTAATTGGTCACGCCAATAGCATTGCAAGTGTTTGAATTTTCTCCAACTGCTGTATCAGCTTGCCTCTCTTTGCTGACTCAGGCAGATGATTCTGCCAGCACACTAGAAGCATTTAATTTTTCCTGAGTGATTCTCTGTGTAGTATTCACTTCTGACATCATGGGCCAATATAATACAATAGCTATATATAAAATATGTACCTGCATATATGAATTTTTGGAATTTTTAGTAATACTTCACTATGGTATGTCTTTCTTCACTTTGTTTGTCATAGTTAAAATAAAGGAACTCCCAAACAAACAAAAGAAATTGCCAAGATGTTAAATATCCTTGTCATTACCACTGGATTGCTTATTATGAAGTGGAAGAAGTTTGGAAACCAGCAAAACATTTTCTCAAAGTGATGCTCTCTAGAAAAGCAACTAAAAACAAATCCTCATAGTCAAAATAAAGCTAATTGTAACTCCAAAAGAGATCAAGACTATTTAAGAGTAACTGGAACAATGATGGTTAAAAGAACTATTGCTAATGAACTGCATAGTCACCTTTTGTTTGCTGGGGTGCACCAAGATTCTTGGATGAAAATCCTTAAATATAAAGAAAAGATGGATATAACAAGTTGATAAATTGATCCTTTTAACTTTGGCTTTATTGAGCTTTTTTCTGTAAACATCTTGGTTATCTCTCTGAAACACAACAGTGACATCATAGACTATTGAGGATAAATAGTACTTCAGTCAGTTATGTGCCATACATAATACACATTTAAGCGATCATGTACCTTTCGATACATGACTAATGAGGCAGATTTTTTCCTGCAGTAGGTTGCTATTTCTTTCTGCAGTAGACCAGTTGCCATTCAAGGCTATAAAACCTGGTCTGTCCTGCTATTTAGCCATAGCTGTGGGGAGATGATTCATACCTTTCCCAAAGGTATTACCATGTAAGTGAACGTAATGGATTTGACTGGAATTTGAACTCGGCTCTCTGATTCCTCAATCCAAGCTGCTATCCATTACTCCACTGTGCATTCCCGAGTAGTACTTATTTTCCAGTTTGATCTTTGTTGTTTCCCTAAGTTGTATATCTTTTATCAAGCTTAAATAAATTTTTACTCAAAGTGTATATAATTTGTTCCTATTTCTGGGAGATATGCCTTCTCATGAATTTGACTTTCCTCAAATTTGATATAATTTCATAACAAAGATGGTTTATGTTTTGGGTACATTACCATTCATCAACCTGACAGAATTCTTGGAAAGTAAGTTTTCAATTTGTAATATGGAATTTTATAAGATTATATACTAGTCATTTGGTGTACATCAATTAAAATATTCCTGTGATTATTTTTTGAAATAATTTAATTTCATTTGTTAACGTCGAAAATGTTTCTGTAGGAGAAGCCATAGATCCACACAGTGTGAAACCAAAAAGATTCAGGGAGATGTAATGGGGTTGGTTTAGCCGATAGGTAATTAGCATAAAGAGAGCTATAACTATAGGTAACTATAACATTGGTAACTTTGAGAGAGGGTACATAGAACATCTATGGCTACTATGTTTGATCATCATAACAGTTTCATTATTTTAGATTCTATATATTTGACATTTTGCACTAGATATACCACTCAAAGAATCTATTCAAGTATTGGGTTGCCAAATTGCTGTTAATTTAAGTAAATGAGAGTTTTTCAATTTTTTTTTTTTTTTTTTTTTGACAAACTTTATCCAAAATGCTTATTGTTTTGTTTCACTATCTTCTACCATATTTCAGCTAAGTTACTAGAGCTTTTTTTTTTTTATCATTCTCAGAAAAGAGCTGCTCCAGGTGCTTTTTGGAATCTTCTGTGGAATTAGAATATTTTTTAAGAAAATTTTGTAAAGATCTGGAATAAATGGTTATCTTAGGATTCAATATCTGGTGATGAGTGGATGAGTAAAGTTTCCCAGCCAATTTTTGGCTGGTCACCAACATGTGGCCAAACATTATACTGATGGAATATTACACCTTGTCTAAATTAAATTAATTTTGGATACTTATTGGCAATTGCTGTTGCTTTTGTTTAGTTGGGACTTGTTTGAAACAATTATTTGGAATGACCTCATAGAGAATCACCTAATCTCACTATATATACAGCATTACTTTCTTTGGATGAAGACTAGTGTTTGGTATGGTTAGTAATGGTGCATTTGCTTGCCTCATGATTCACTTTTCATTGGCCATCATAATTGTTTCAGAAATAAAACAGTTTCATGACATTTAAGTAGCAAATCATAGATGGAAATATGTTCCAGTGTTTATTTCTCATTTGGAAGCTACACATCAACACAACATAAGCTGCTGCAAATTATTTTTAATGTTTGATTTGTATATTTTGAGTATGTCAGTTATCTCCTGCATCATAGAAAGAAATGTGTATTATTCTAAAGTAATGTCAAGATTCAATTGTTATCATTACTGTTTCTACTTGAACATAAGAAATCTCTAGCACAAAATGTCTTGAACCACTTTTGGCAGATTCAGTCATTTCAAGTTGCTTTTTCAATTTTTTTGTGGGTTGGATTTTTAACTTAAAAGATTTATATGGTGAAAATGATGCTTATTTTTTATCAACAAAAACAGACACATGTTGATTTTTTTTTTGTAAGCATGGTAGGCTAGATACACAAGACAATAAAAAGTGATCTATTTTTTAAAAGAAATTAATTGCAACTAAAGTCTCTTAATGAGACATCTAACAACAAAAATAGAACAAACAATTTTTTTTACTAATACAATATTTTCTATCTTTATCTATAAAAGGCAGGGTGTGTGTGTGCGTGTGTGTGCGTAACGAATGTACGGCCACAATTTTTGACGCATTTGCATCAAAATTTACATGCACATGCTCCAAGTTAGTGGGAAGGCCAAGACCAACTTTGCATTTCCCAACTCCCATCGATAGTGGAAATAATCGATTTTTTTCATGCTTTTTCGGCAGTTTTCGTGAGAGCCAACAGCTGACTGACACGAATGTTAACTAGCATGCAAAAAAAAAAATCAATAGCTGCATTTGTCACAAGTGGGAAAAATTTAAATCTGCATGGCACTTTACTCCAATTGGGTCATTCGCTTGCTTAAACTCAACGTTGATTCTGATTCCGCAGAACTGGGTTGAGTGTGAAAAAGTATTTGTTGTTAACATTCTTTTTCATTTGGTTTTTCCAGTTACGAGTCCTTTTTTAAAGCTGATCGTTTTGTGTTCATTTTGTTTAGTTCTTTTTTCATAACAGATTTAATGTTTAGTATAGAGCTTAGAAAAAATCCGCAGTGTGAGATAGGCAAGAAGTAAGGCATGTAGCAACATCAGCACAGCAAAAAGAACTCCTTTAAAGGCAAGGAAGGGCAAAAATATTTTAAGTCAAGTGATAGCGATTGCTGTATGAGTTGTACGATTTTTGAATCAAGCACGGGCAACGCAAGGCCATGCTGCTAGTTATAAATAAAGCATCTAAAAAATTTTTGCTGAAGAAAGAAAAAATATGTGGTTGAGGATTTGTTTTAAATTTTCAAAAATATTTAGATTTAGTGAATTGAAAAAATCTTCAAGTGAAAAAATATCAGATACTCTTGGTTAACTTTAAAAAAATAGTTTTGGGGATGAGATACAAAATTAAGTTCTCTATATATTGTAAATAAAATTTGTATTTTCTTTTGCAATAAATATTTATCTACAAACAAATTTCTTACCTATTGTATCATTTGTTTTAACTTTTGAAAACATTTCTTATTAAATAATTCTTTATTTTTAAATTGTTAAAACATTCTTCTTAACATTTTAAATTAATTTATGCAACTTTAATTTAAATTCAAAACATTAAATATTCATATGCAGTTTCATAATTGGCCAGAATTTTAACAATATTTACAAAGCATGAAATATTTTGCTAAAATAATCTTATTTCACCAGTAATTTTTTTTTTTAGTCAGTGTGAAATAATAATAACTCCCTTTACCCACTCTCTTCACATTTGGAGGACTGAAGGAAAAGACAGGCAGAAATTTGTGAGCATATATGAAATTTTCTTTGGAATCATGAAAACCTTGCCTTTATGGAGATTGACTGGTGAGCTGAGAAGAAGACAGAAATAAATTTGCAAGCCTAAGTGAAATTGCTTTTGGACCATTGAAAACTTTGTCTTCACAGAAGTTAGCTGTTGAGCCAAGAAGAAAGAAAAAAAATGTAGCAAGCCTATGTAAATTCCTTTTTGATATAAAATGAGAAAAATTAAATTAAGGAGAAGAGTTTTTGAAGTCATCTGAATGGTTTTATTTCTGTTCACTGTGTCCAGCATTGAAGTTTTTACCAGTGTAAAATTACTCACCAATTATATTGTTGGCTTTTAGCCAAGCACATGGCACTTCAAAGAATTTTCTCTCAACAATCAAAGAAAGCTAAGTATTTCAAACTATCTATTCACCTACTTTTGAATGTATGTAAGTGTTTATCCATTCTATGAGCAATAAACTCTTTTTGTTTTAAACATTTTTTTAATATTGTGTCAGATCATTTAATCTGTTGTATAAACTCTTTATGACAATTCATTAAAACTACAGACTTTAAAAATTTCTGATTTATTTTCCTGAAATGACTTACTGACACAACTTCAAGTGTGTAAATTTGCAAATAAATTCATTATATTGTTTTGTTAAAATTACCCATGTGTTTCCTCATTATTATCATCCTTCATTAATCTTATTGGTGTGAGTAAATCAACTGTTCATTTTAACCCCTAAGACAATATAATTTCAGTACTGTACATACAATAGGTTATTGTTAATGGTTACAAGTGCAACCAATCTATTATTTTTTTCTTCTTTCTTTCTCTTCTATTCACTCATTTAGTTTAACAAAATGAATGAATCTTTTCTAGTTCATTTATGAATTTGATAAACTGCAATTCTCATAAAATGTGGAGGTATTTTTTATTTTTTGATAGTTTAAAATAAAAATAAAATGTTTTTCATGCAATTTTCATCATGTTTTTTTTTTTTTATTGATTTTAAATATTAAAAAAAAGTCCTTATGGAAAAAATCCTTAATTATTAAGTACTATTTTGCAAAATTATTATTGCTTTTCACTTTTCAGAATAAAAAATTATTTATGAAATGTGAAGATCAGTTTTTAAATCATCTTTCTTAATTCTAAGATAATTGATTTTTTTTTTTTATAACTATACACATTAACTATAAAGACCAAAATAATTTATTCTGTTAAGAACCAATAATAATTTCATCCTAAGGTGTGTGTGTGTGTGTGTGTGTCCACTCCAAAAAAAATTACCACTTTTTAGAAAATTGTCATATGAAGCAAGAGTAGGTTACTTTGGAAGTAACCATGGTAATCTATAACATTTTAGCCTTGACCAATCAAACGGTTGAACTTGTTTGGTTATTGTTTTTTCTGAAGGTTGCAGAAACAAGCTAGACCGTTGATGCTAGTTGGCCAAGTCTAATTTTATGAGTCAATGAATGGCTTTATTGATTTTCAAAGAAAGGAAGCTCTGTTGCCACCACTTCTTTTCTTCATTTCAGCAGCAGCAGCAACGTATTTGCTATGATCACTACTTTTGTAGGCGGAGAAACCAAGATTCACTTTTCTTCCGCCAGGGACAAATAGTATCATTAGTTTACTTACTGCTACGATCTAATTATCAGCAAAAAGAAGTCAGTTTATTAAAAAGAAAAAAAAAAGAAAGCATTCTTCATCGTCAGTTTAAAAAATATTTATAACTTTGAAGTGAAATCGTCACCTAACCATTTTCGCGTTTTGTATTCATGATTTTTTGCCTTGGCGATGATAAATTGTCTGCTGTTATCATCATGTTACTTTCATTTCAATATTTCACATTTTATGGATTCTACGAACAACGATTTTTTAAAAGTCGTTTCTTCTCAGCTTTTTTTGTAAAACATTTATGTTTTTTACTTCTCCATTCTCCTACAGGCCTCTTCTTTGTCTTTAATAAATCCAGGTAGGGTCTATTAATTATCTTCTGAAATTTTATTTATTATTTTTAACTGAGTTTTTATGTAAATTGGAGATCTGGCGGCTTTTTCGATAAATTATATTCGTAACGTCACAAAGCTTTGATTCAATTTTAATTTAGGAGGAAAGCAAAAAATCGACATTTCACTCGTGAATATATCTTCTTGCAGGTACATTATGATTATTCTACTGATTGTCTGTTCCATTTGTTTAAGTATCACTACATATCGATTTCTCGAGAATTGTAATCTTCAAAATTGTGATCGTTTCGGATTTCTTGAACTGAAATCAAAGTTTTAAAAGTAAAAAAAAAAAAATCCCGAACACACTTGGAGTTTGTAACTTAATGTGTGTATTCATTTTTTATGTTTACCTGCCACTGATTTTATTAGTCAAAATATTGTATCTGATTTGTTGGAAATTATGTGAAAAAAGAGAGTGAAAAAGGGCAGTGACAAAACACGAAACTTTATTTTTGTTGATGTAACAACACAACAACACCCTTTCCGTAAAAAACATGTCCGCCATTTCAGAGAAATAGCAAAAAAAAAAACAAAAAAAAACCTGTAACATTAAGTAACAATGATTTATTTTACTAACATTTTTTGATAATCTAAAGATGAAGATAAACGAAAATTTCACTAACTCATTTTTTTTATTTTCATTATCATTTAAAAAAAATGTTGAGCTAAAAGTTAAAAAATTTTTCTACGAGATGAATAAGCGTCGCTGAATAATAATTGCCTTCTGCTCCAGTGTTTTTTAGCTTGTCATAAGTCTGTTATAAAAATGCATTCTTAAATGCATATTTTTACAAATAGTGTGATATCTTTTTCAATTTTCGGTCACTACATAACCTCGTACACACTTGTTTGAAAGTTGTGTATTTTAAATGAGGAACATTACATGTATAGTTTTTTTCCCTTATGAATAGAAAAAAAAAGCATCTGAAATCAGTATTATTTTGATTTTAGGCTTGCTTGTATTTATTTACCATATACTCAGAAAGTTGGGCACCTTGTCTCGCTAGAACGATTATATGACTGAGTAGTGAGTTCAATCCTCACTGGGTGCCTCTTACTTTCGGCCTTGTGCCACATCCAAGCTATGCTTGGAAAATCACTATATATACTCAGAAAGTTGCGCAGTGTTGCAGTCCTGGTATTGTATTACCAAGGTGAGTTTTTAGGCCATCACCGTTATTAGTGGTAGTAAACTCAACTTTTTTCCAACATGGCGCTGATGCTACTGATTAATTGATACATTGATATTAAAAAAAAATAATAATAATTAAAAGAAATGTTATTTGATAATACACGAAATGCTTATCTTAAACACTTGATCGAATTTTATCACACGTTCTAAAGATAATACTTTAAAAAAAAAAAGTGTATACTGTACGATTCTTTATTTTTACGCATTAATTTTTTTCTTTCTTTGTAAGGTTCAAAAATCAAAATCAAAATCAAATGTTCAAAATTAGTGTTATGTTTTCTTTTATTGTAATTAGAGAACCTAATTAGTTTTTGATAAATTTAAACCACAAATTTTTTTTCTATAAACTAATTTGTTAACCATCATCTACTAAGATACTTTTAGTATTTTTTAATTGGAAATAATTTAATGAGGGGGTGCTGAAATGTTTTCAGCTCGACTAAGTAGACCTTAAAAAATCTGATTCGTCATTTGATCAGATTTTGGGAAGTGTGTTGGAGTGATAACTTTTACAGCATCCTGTCGATTTTTTTTTTTTTTTTTTTTTTCCATCATACACTAAGTGATAAAACTAATTCATCACAGGACACATGGAAGTCAAGAGGGACAGGAAAATTATGCATAACCTTTAAATGGATGGCAGAAGGAGGTTTAGGAGAAATAACAAAAAAGTCACAAAAAAATTTATTAAGGCTAGCCTAAGAGTTACAAAAAGGACAGGGAATTTTAGTTCATGATTATTGCCTATGCTTTGAAGGGACACTGCACAATAGATTCTATAATAGATCATCACAATATATTTAACTTTGCCTGGTTTCCACTCTTCTTTTCAATTCCTTCAATATTTCTAAAAATTTAAAGTACATGGTACTGCTAGCTACTTTTTTTTTTTTTTCTTTTCTAATATTTCAAAACAAACTCATAAATTTTCTAACGTGAATTTCACAAATTGAAAACCGGGATTTCACGTAAGAAAATTTAGATTGTGTTTTGAAAAATTAATATCCGAAAAAAAAATCTTTAGTTTTTAGTGTATACCAAACACTGATTTATCTCCCTTACATTCCACTTAAATTTATTTATTGGAACTTAGTCTCATATTCTGAACTTTTTGGGGGTCTGCAAATTATTCATTTTATCTCTAAAATTATTAACACACCAAAAAACGTGGAAACGCTACAAAATGAAGTTACGAAGCCAAAAACAAAGTGATGCTAGCCTAGTATTTTATTCTGTATGAAGGCACTTATTCCCAGAAGTTCTGTTAAAGGCTATTTTTCCTGCTATTGTGAACTTAGTCGAAAATTAAAATATCTTCCAAAATGAAATATTTGTCCATTTTTCTTAAACGAAGATCAAATTTCAATTTTTACTCATGGAAAAATTTGAAATAAATTATCTTATTTCGGGCGCTATTTTCGTTTTTTTTTGTTTTTTTTTGTTTTTTGCTCCTTCTTCCGATGTATAACTTTTTAAATTCAAAGTGATAAGTAGGGCCGAATTTTATTACATTTACAAATTTTTGAAACTTGTAAACTAACATTGAATTCTAATTTCCGTTGTGTAGAAAAAATAGTTGCAACTTGAAATGTTAATTTTATATGTAATTATTCGGTTAAGTTAAGGTGATTTATTTTTCCCGCAATATTTTGTCCTGTGCTAGGTTGATCATTTTCGAGAAAATGAAAGTTTTAGAAAGTGGAAGCTACGGACGTGGCTCCAATGCGGTTCACAACAATGTCAATTAGGCCCTGGCATTGTGTTCGACACTTGACACCGAATGTTCAATTTTTACATTTTTACAATATACAATAATACATTATTGACTTTCCGCCTACCTTGCTAACGAATGTAATTGTAATTTTAAAAAGTATGAAAGCCTAAAATGAAAATAAGTTTATTTTCTTGAGTTAGGGTAAATACGTTTGTGGTAGAAAAACAAAAAAAAGATCTTTATCCTTTTAGAGGTTTCCATACTTATGAACGTTATGGACGAACGAAGAACCGCATTATTAATAAGGCCTTAAACTTTTGTACTTTTAGAGAGGAGGGTGCAATTTACAGCAAGCTAAACTAAACCCTTACTTTATGTCCGTTTATGAAAGTAATCGGTTTTTCATTTGTCCATAACGCCCATAATTTTAAAATACGGATGCCTAAAAATTAAAAGTAGGTACTTCCTATCCAATGAGTCGCTAAAAAATTAGCATATACATGATGAAAAAATGCCCAAAACTTAATAAAAACAATTTTTTCTATTCAAAATCTTCATTTTTAAGAAGAGGAAAGACTAAAAGTATATCTTATTCTTGATTATTAAATATTTTAAAAATCTTTTTTAGAACTCTTGAAATTTTGGTCGAAACTTGTTTTTCTTGCGTCAACTGGTAAAAATTGGATTTGAGCATGTTTATTGTTTTTGCAGTGTAAAACACATTGATTTGGAAATTCTTGCAAAAATCAAATGTTAAATTTTAATGAAATATTCAGAACGTGTCCAAAAATGAATTAAATTATTTTTTAGAAAATCTTGTTTTTATGTTGTGTTGTTTTTTTTTTTTTTTTTTTTTTGTGCATCTGTTACCTGTTTTGCCACACTTATGAAATTTCAATAAATTCATTTTTGTAGCGCTTTTTATATTAGTTTTAATGAGACATCCTTGAAGAATTTAAATAAAATAAAATCTTTTTTGTCAAACAGGATCCCTAGTTAGAGAAAATCTCTGAATTGTAAAATAAAAAAATGCAATAAAACTAAGACACTATTTAATTAGAAAAGCTTTTAAATACTAAGACGAACACTAGTATTGTCGTAAGAAAAAAGATTTTAACAATTATTTTTTAAATTTTAATTAGTAATTTATAAAGTTTTAAATCTTAAAATTCTGTATTTGTAGTATTTTTAAGTGATATTGTTATTAAGTAAAAACTATATTTACTAATCAAAAATGGAAAAGTTTTATACAATTCAGGAATCGAAGTATTTTAAAAAGAATTTTGAATTTTTTTTTTTTTTTTAGTTAATAATACAGATGTCTATACACAAAATTATCAAAGTAAGAGTGGTATCAATAGTAAATTAAAATTTATTAGTAATTTTCTAACATTTCCCCAAAGTATAAAAAAATCAATAAAAAATTAGATTACTTAGAATAGTTTCCTAAATTTTTAAGATAACTGGATAGTAAAAAAAATATTTAAAAAAAATAGTGTCCATGTATTCATCAAGTAATTTTTATAGTTATGTTCCCTTTATTTAAAAATGCTAAACATTAAGCTGTCATAAAAAGTATTAATAAAATGCTTTTCTGCCATATTTTAAACTAAAAGTAATATCTGTTTTAATTCAGATTAATTAAACTTTAAATCAGTTATTCTTCAAATAAAGTTTCAGAAAAGTATATTTTATTTTTGAAAGATTTTTCTATAAATAGAATTAAGTTGTGTTGACAGATTTGTCTATATAGCCAATTTATAAAAAATAAAATTCCAATCAATTTAAATTTGGTTTGAAATAGAGCAAGTATTTTGCTTATTGGAAATATTAAATTTAATCTATTGGTTTGCAATTAAGACTAAAATAAAAGCTTTTTAATATTTTAATTATTTTTCATTTTTAAAATGCATTTTAAACCCTAGGTATTGCTTATCTATATATCTATATATATATATATATATATATATATATATAATTTTTTTTTTTTTCTCTCTCTCCAGGCTTCATTACTTTACAAAAATTATCCATGTGATTGCATGAAGGCAGACACAAAATCATGCTCCAGTTTAGCAGTATATTTACATTGTTAATTGAACATTGGATGGTAGTGTTGGAGAGTCAGGATCTAATTTGATAAACCTAGATTCTCACTTCAAAGCCACATACTTCTCTTGCTTCCATTTAAATACTTATTTTAAAGAAAAAAGTTCTTTGAAATTAAAGCACTGAAAAAATCGGCTTTTAGCTTAATTGAATCTTTACTTGCAATATCTCGTGAAAGATAGAATTTCTTCTCCAAGTGCAATTAAGCAAGACAATAAAATCATAAATCAGGTTTTATGAAGTGTAAAATATAAACATTCCCTGCTTATTCATTTTAACAATTCCTTAATTATTGAAATTTAAAGAATTTATAAATGATTAAGTTGTGGAAATTTGAAAAGAATAAAGAAATAACTTCAGTAATGTAATGTAAGCAAGAATGCTTACATTACAATTTGGAATTCTACAGGGATATCTTAGAGACATTTTTGCACAAAAATCTTGGATAACTGTCAACAGTCTATTTATATTTAATACTCAACTCTTTATACAAAAAGTATTGACGAAAATAGTCTTTGTATATTTTATGTTTTTTATTTAGTTGACATATGGGAACACAATTAAGCTCTTTGGAAATCACAAAATTTTCAGTTACTCCTGCAATTTTTGTCAATGCTGAAAAGTATTTTAATTGTTCTGTTTGAAATTTACCAATTTTTAGTTTTTTGGTTTACAAGACCAGCCCATTGTATCAATTTATTTTACTTTAGCCTCTTTTCTTATTAAAATTAGTTCAGACAATATCATGTTTCCTTATGTCAATTATTGCTGACTTGTTTGACAAATGAAAAATCTTACTGAGGAAATTTAAAAAAGAAAATACTTGACAAAAATCAGTATTTTCCTTTTTCCTCAACAGTTTCAAAAGCTTAATTCAAAATCAATATTACATTCCAGCAATGTCAATTTCAGGCATTTCACTGTACATAAATGACAAATGTTCATTGAATTTACTGTTTAGTATTTTTTTTAAATTTCAGTTTCAATAAAACTAAAAGATTTTATGAGATCACAAACTCAGTGTACCCATAATAAAAACTTGCAACACCTCTGCATTTGTACAATGCAAATGTTTTATTTATACTTTTTTCAGATTATTTTCTCTTTATATTGTATGTAGTATCACATATTGTTTCAACAGACTGGTTCTTTTCCAGTATTCAAGAGAAATAATAAATCCAGTAATAGTCTGACAATTACAAGAAACACTAGTTTCAACATCTCATTAAAAATAATTATTTTTAAATTAAGGGAAGTTGCTCTTGTATTTTAAATATAAGCACTTTCTTCTTTTATGAGCTTTGTTCCTTCAGGATTTGGCCGATTATGACTCTCTACAGCTTCCTCTTATTTGTAGCTTTAAATAATGTTGGTCCTTCTGATTTCTGTCATCTATTTATACAATTTAGATAGGTTACTCATTGTTTCTCTCTGCTCTTGCCTTCAATATATCTTGTGAGTGTCCTCTTAATGTTTTCAAGAAATTGCAACAGTCTCTTGATTCTCAGTTGTCCTTTTTGTTTCCATTTTCCTTAAAAATTCCTTGTTGCTCACATGCTACAACCATAGTATTCTCAGCATCATTTTGTAGAACATCTTTCATGTTTCAAGTTTCCTCTTCATCTGTGATGAAATTGTCCAGTATTCACTGGAGGATTGATATTACATATCAGTTCAGCACTATTTTCTTTGTTTTTATGAAATTTTCCTGTTTCTTAATACTTGTGTATCCTGTGAGCTTAAGATTTGGAGAGTATGTTTAACTATTCCAATGTCCCTTCAGATTTTTGTGTTACATTTTCTATTGTCTGTTAAAACATTTCCCAGATAGTTAACTTTCTGTTTCTTGCTTGTTTTTGATGTCTCCGATTTGTTGCTTGTCCACCTTTGATGACCATGCATTGTCTTTTTACAACTGATGGCTAATTTTTTCTTCTTTACACTTTTCTTAAAAAATAATTTCATTAGGGTATTAAATTACAATTTATTTTTTTTTATTTATTTTAGATTAATTTTAACCTTTAGCTTTAAAAAACTATTTGTGGATTTATATATCAATAACACTGAATATGAATATTTAAAGAATCTTGAATAAAACCAAAACTTTTAGCTGTTTTCTGCTTTATATATAGATCTTACATTCAGCAAGTTTATCATATTGGATGGATTTTTTTATAGCCTTTAGCATCTTTCCTTTAATTCAATGTTTCTCAACCTTTTTTATCTCATGATACACTTGAACAATATATAGTTAATCTACTGCAGCACACTTAAATTATGATGAATAAAATAGCATATATTTATATTTTGTTTATTACAATTTAATGGGATATCTTTTTTTTTTTTTTTTTTTTTTTTTGGACAGGCATACTCTTAAATTTTCTTCCAAGTATTCTAGCCATGATCAATACTGTTTATTGCAGAAAATCTTTCTTTCAACAAACATGACGTTGAGAATGGAAGAATTACTATTGCTTTTTTGGGAAAATTCAAAATGATATGATATTTGTTGAATATTCTAATTGCAATCTTCTGTCATATTTAATTTGTAATATTTAAATTTGCACTTAAAATGAAGTCATTTTTCACCTACCTTTGAGATCTTACATCAAATGTAGGTGTAGGAAAATATTTCTTAAATTTTTATTCAATAAATCTCAAGTTTGTAAATTTTGTTCAATAAGATTTTTATCCAGTTTACATCTATTCACTAGTTCAAACATTTCTTCAGCATTTTTCTATTAATCCTTTCCTTCCAGAACAGAAATGCTCTGAAAGCATTAATTTTATCTGTAGATAGAATATTTTCATGATTTCCTTGACTACTCTTATTAAGAGTGTTCAAACACTGAAATAAATTTGCAAGAAATGCAACTTTATTATGCATGCCAAACCTCATTACAAAGTAAATCACCTAATTTAGAATGTTGCATTTTAAAAAAGATTGATACTACTTTTAATTCATAAAATTTTGATAGAACTCCCCCTCAAGATAATTATCTCACTTCTCGTATGCAATAAGAGCTGCATTTGAGAAGCATTTATTTAGGAATATAATTTTGCATATCATCTTGATTGCAATAGCCTGCTTTCTATATAATTAATACTGTCATCTAGGACCATTTGTAATTCAGGCACTAATGATTTTGACACTAGCACTATGTAGAAAACTAAAAATAGTTTTTGGATTCTTTTTTGCACAAGTATCACAAATCCTTTTACATTTCTGGACATAGAGCGCCATCTGTATAAATACTTATGCAGGAATCACAACAAGTTATTACAATTGAAGTAATTAGTGATCAAATTAAAAATATCTTGGCCTTTTGTTGTTTTTTGGAGTGGTTGAAAAAATGAAAACTGTTCTATTTCTTTAGAAACAAATCTACTGAATGCTAAAAGTTGGTTTTCCACTGAAATCAGTAGATTCATCCAACTGAACTGAAAACATATTTACTTTTTTGAGGTATGATATTACTTGAAATTCTACATTTTCAGATGAATCCTTAATATGCTGAGAGTGAAATTTAAAAAAATTTGTTTTCATATTCTTTTCCAAACATTATTTTTATAACTGCGCTGCTGACTGGTAAAATAACAGATTTTGCAATTGTAAGAGATTTTTTTTTCACCTATCTACGACTTCTGCAACTGCATAATTCTTCTTGAACCTTATCTGATATCATTGCATATTTGGTCCATATTTTTGCTTGTTTACTATTACTGAGTGCAAGCCATTTGAAATATTCCCCTGGATTTTAAATCTCTCTTTAATTTGCTAGAAATCATAGCTTCATTTCCTAATGTTTCATCACAAATTACACATGTTAGATGTTGTAGATGTCCTTCACTACATATGAAACCAAATAAACCAAATAAATAATCTTCATAATATTGATGAATAATTGTTTTTAATTTGGTTGATGATGTACTGGATGAAGTGGTATTCAACACACTAGGGTCATCTAATTTTTGTTTCTTATTTAAAAACTTGTTCATTTTAATTTAACGCTATCTAATAAAGATAAAAATACATTCACTACTTCGGGTACAATTTTATAATTGCACAATGAGATATTGTTGAGTCTACTTTGAATGATTTTGACATATATCATCGACAAGTCCTTGTCAAATCTAAAGATTGTAGAAAAAAAATGAGGAAGAAAAGGTATGGCTTTCCATTGATATTATTAATTTTACATTGTTATACTTAACATTTTGGCTGTTGTACCTTTCTGCCATCTTCAGGTGTCTGTTGTACTTAGTAACCTTTTGTACTACAGTTAATTTCAAGGATTTACTGTCAAAAATATATATTTTACAAGCATAATTCATGCTGTGAAATTCTCTTTGGAAAGAGTGAACAGTCTCCATAAATTAAACTGTTGTCTCCCATATGTTTTTCAGTTTCTTTAATTTAAAGACACATATCTTTGAAATATCTTCAGAACTCTTGATAATAATTAATTTATTTAAATTAACTTATATGATTTCAAGTTTTTTTTTTTATTTATTTGAAAAGAAAACTATGGAGAAGATTAAGTATTGTAATAAAGATTGCTTGAGTTAAAAATAAATCGAACTTGATATACATTTTTGATGCTTATTTTTTTTTCATCTTAATTTTATTTGCTTTTCATCAAAACTGGTCAAACTAATCATTAGCAAACAGTATGAATTAGAAATAAAGAATAAGGTTTCAAGACACTTTTGCATCCCTTTTGTCTTGGAAGCCAATCTGTTCATATCAGCTTTTCTATCATTTGAGTTATAAGAGCTTCACAATTGACAGAAAATCTAACCTAGTATAAACCTAATCATTCTCCTGCCCTAATCAGTAAGTACTGCTATTGCATGTGTGTGTGTGCGTATAAATAGTAATTATTTTCTTTTCTCATCATTATCCTTACATAACATTGTAGCTCAAGTGGTAGAGCAGCAATTACTCTTGCATAAAAAGTTTGAGTTCTGCTGAGAGTTTATTCGTTATTTCTAATCTGTTGTTTACTAACAGGTTTGAGTCATGGTGAAAAGCATTTTATACTAAAGCTGAAGAAATACTACTAAAAAATATAATGGTTGACATTGCTTGGACATACATCATCTTATAATGCACCTACCCACATGAACAGTGATATTTCTTAGGGTCACTGGGTATTTGGGGTTTTTCAACGGTCAAAAATCCTTACTTAGGTAACTCAGCCATGGTTGATTAAACTTCAACTTGTGTCCATGAAACGATACACTACTTTTCTCTTTTAATCCAAAGTAACTTCTGCTGCCTCAGTGGCCAGCTTGATTGTTCTTCACCTGGTGCATGCTGTCTATGCATTCATTTTCTACATAAAGAATATTTGCACATTTCACGAAAGAAGATTTTAAAATCTTTAAAAAAAAATTTAATTTACAATTACCTGCTTCATGACTAAGTTTTCCATGTTTATTGTTTTGAAAATTTTTCCTTGTATTTTCAGTTTAGTTTATAAGTAGAAAACATAACACAAATGTTTCTGATTAATTCTAGTTTTTTAACAAAAAATATTTCCTTGTTTATTAAAGCAAAATTAGTTCATACAATTAAATACTAGTGTTTTTTTTTTCATACTTAGAGATAAATATCCAAATTTAAGTCCTTCAACTTAAATTTTTTTATTCAGATTTCATTCAACAGTTTAAAAAGAATCATTTAATTTTTCTTAATGTTTTTTTTGTATGTGTTTACTTCATTTATAGCCCACCACTATTGGTGAGAAGTAAGATTTATTTATTTTAAGAAATTAGTTGCTTTTAAAATAAATAAATATACAATTTTAATTAAAAATCTTGTCCCAAACTAATGTTCAGTCATCCCTAGGACAATGTTAATCTCAAACAGTCTGAAATATTACTGACAACTTTGCTTTTTCTCAAATGAATATTGCATCTTTAGGCACATGCATCATAAAAAAAAAAAAAATGTCCTTTTTATCTGTCTAAACTTCTAGATCACTATTCCACAATCATTATTAAGCAGAATGGATCAGAAATAAAGACTCCAGTAATTCTTGAATTCACATCCCTTATTCTAAGCTGTCTACTTTTCTGTGGCAGCTGTCTTACTGATAAGGGTACAAAGGACAGCTAGTTGAAGTAATTTGAACCTAGCCATATAGATTTTATTTATTTATTTATTTTTGGGGCAATGTTTTCATTTTCTTTTATTTTTAAACTTTTGTTTTCATGTATTTTAAAACTGACCAAATTAACCTTTGATTTATAGTTCTTAAATTTTTCTTTTTTTTATTATTTGAGAATAGTTGAAACTAATGGCAATATCAGTCATTCTAAAGTCTTTGAGTCCATTATGACTTATAGTAATTTAGGAATGACTGTAAGCAGTTGTACTAGTGATATTTTTGAAGTGTTATTAGGCGTGTGCAAAAGTTCCCAAAATACATAAAAAACTGTTTTGTTTTTTTTAATTATAAAAATATAAAATTACTCAACCTTGATAAAAACTTAAAAATATGATGCAGAAAGAGGACAAAATGTAATGGTATCTTGTAAATAAGAAGGCAAAAGATAGTTTTAAGAGTAAGGTTGATATTTTTTTAAGGTTCATTTAAAATATTAGAATTTTATTATCAGAACTTCATTTTTCTATAAGTATTACATGACAATATTGAGTAATTAATGTTATTGCTTTGAAATTCAAAATAATTATTTGAATTTTGCTTAAAAAAATTGTTTAACATTCTATTGCTGGAGTTACAGTAACTGCAAGTATGGTTTTGTTTGAATATGTCGTATAGGATATCATAACTCATGCTAACAAAAAAGAATGAGAGGTACCACCTGATACTGGAGATGAGGTGTTATTAAGATAAAAAGGAGAATTTATTATGTGATATACATAAACGATTAGTGTTTGTCTTGAGATTCTATCATATACAGAAGAGTTGGTAGTCCATTGCAATTGTAGAGAGAGATCAATGGCTCAGAAATTAATTATTGGTTGAATCTGTATGGATCTTTTCCGATTAGTCAGAGAATATTTCTATGATTTTTTATTTTTTGTTTTCTAAATGGATGTGTGGAGTCAGCTTAAAATTAAGCCAATTTGTACTACTTGAACAGTGGATGCCACTTCCATTTTCATTAAAGAATAGAAGTTCCAACAGGTTATGACAACTCTGTTTACAGTAGAGCTATCATGCTTTGCTTACATGAATCTGAATATATTTCCATATTATAACTATTCTCGAATTATAAAATTCCAATTTTAAAAAATAGTGATTTCTAGTTGGAATTAAAACACTAACATTACTAATATTCTTACTGTTTTCATACACATTTACAAGAGAGAAGTAAGTGATATACAGTGTGCAATGGGTAAATTGTCGCCATTTTACATTTTTAATTTTGTGCATATGCATTGTTTGTTTTTGATTTAGTCAACTGCAGAGAACAATAGGGTCAGTTGGATATTGTCTATGAGAAAAAGAGCACCATGATGCAATTTACTCTGCCAGAAATTTGGAAACGGCATGCTGTATGGCTTGGCATTTGCACTGGAAGCTCCAATACAAACATTTCAGAGTGTTTGGGGGCATCAATTTGAGGACAGTGCAGAGGATTAGGAAAGAGTTGGATGGTGATTATGATAGGTACAGCAGCTCAGAAAACTTACTCTGATTGTTCTGATAAAAGAATTCCTAAATTTGTTGAGGAGGTATTGCTGTCCTGGGTTAAGAGGGTGGCTGCTAAAGAACCCTATATCTGGCAACAGGACTCCACACCATACTGCACAAGCAGGAGAAGCCAGTTCTGGCTGTCAGAATTTCTGCAACCACATCACCCTTTACATCTGGCCACCTAACTCCCCAAATTGCAACCTACTTGATTATTATGTGTGGGGTGCAGTTGAATGAGAGACCAACAAAACTCCTTGTAACACCAAAGATTAACTGAAAGCAAGGATTATGGCAGCATTTACCAACTTAAACAAAGAGACTGTCCCGAAGAGTGGCAGAAGATTCCAAAGTCGTATGGAGGCCGTGGTTGAAGCTGATAGCAATTTTATTGAATAAATTTACTCTTTAGTATTTCAAGATATTTTTGTGTAATTTTGGTAAATATATCTGTTAAAATGAGATGGCAGTTTTATTTTCATTTTTGCATAATTTAGATGACAATTTATCCATCGCACCCTGTAAGAAGGTTTACCTAAAAGTTCAGGGAATTTGTTCATGAACCTGCACTCAGATTTCAGTGTACATGTCCAGATAGTTTCCTGAACTTTTGGATAGCAATTTGTCTATAAATTTCAGTTTTCATTGATTATTGAAACAGAAATGAATAGCAAATGTACAAAAGAATTAAACACTAAATGATTTGTTTCAATTTGTTGTTCCAACAGAGCAGATAAATTTTAAATTGCTCTTCATTTATCTAGGATAGTGTTTCCCAAACTTATTTTGCTACCCTGAACACAGAACTTTTCAAGGCAGAAATATAATTTCAGCATATATTGGATAAAACTAAATGTTTAATCCAATGAATTTTACTGAATGTTACTCAATTTAATAATCAATAAATTTCTATTTCTTATATTGATTGAAGAAAAGGTACAACTTCGTGTAAATTTCTCATGTGTATGTCATAGGATGTCAGTCTTTGAAAGCAGCATATCTAAAAGTAAGGAAGAATTGATACTGCAACTGTATCAAGCTCTTGCTGTTTCAGCATGCAAGTATTGGACATGAACAGACTAAAATATGTCAGGAGTTTTGATACATTTATTGATCTTTTATTTTCATGCCTATTTTCCTGGTTCAAAGTCTTGGTATTACTCTATTATCCAAAATTGTAATGTAAATATATTTAACATTTCTTTCTTTTCTTTGTCTAAACAATTTTGTAACTAGTATAGAACTAATTGTAAAGCAAACTGCTCTAAGACAGGGTATCTTTTCCTAATCTTAAAAATAAAAGTAAATTTAAAATTTAAATCCCCAGCAACAATCTAATTAAGATATTTTTTCATCCTTGGTGAGCAAATTGTTGAATGCAAAGTTTTATTCTTAGCTGTCATCTATGTGAACACTGTGCTGATCTGTTTAAAATACTCTTAGATGGTAGCTGAGTGGACTGGAGCTTTTTCAGTTAATTTTCTAATGTTGATATTGCTTTCAACATAATTTTAGTTAATTGAAATTGTGTCAGTGTCTATAGATGCTGTGATAAAGTGATTGACTAATCTACAAATGTGAAATGGTCTGTTGAATTGTAATTTGGACTTTTTCTCTAGCTGGAGAAAAATTGCTCAAGTATAGTAATAAATTGAATCATTGGTGGATATCTGGAGAAAAATTGGTTGTTTTTAAGATATTCATTAACTATATCTACTGCTTGATCCCTTGCCAGTTATCTGTACTTGTCTTTGCCCGTGAGCTCTGTCTATATTTCACTGTAACTGATAAGTCAGAAAGTTTAAAATCATTGAAAAAGAAAAAAATTTAGCTAATAAAGATTAACTGTAACATTTTTTGCATTGTGTTCTGATTGATTATCATCAAACAGTGTCTTAATGTTGAGCAGTAACTTGTTTATAAACAGTTTATTTGATATTGAAGAAGAAAAGTTTGATTTTGTTAATATAGTTGGTTGGCAAGCTTTGATATTTTTGCTTTTTGTTTTGAAGCACACAATAAGAAATTTGAGAGTAACTTCTTTGGAAAGAAATAACAAGATTAATCACAGATAGGTATGTTTTCAGTTTGAGAGTGCCACAATTGGTGGGTCATTAACCTCCAGGCTGAGCATTTTGGTACCTTGGGCATCATGTGATAACTTGAACTTCAAGAAAACCTTTGCTTTTTGTGGCCTGTTGTATACTCAGAAATGCTTAGACCTTTTGTGAGTACTGATAGCCTATCTAAGATTTGTTTTACCTAGTTAGTGGAGATACTATGCTTTATCTGGTTTGTTGATAATTTCACTCATTTGATGATAGGTTTGGAATGGGTAAACAATGTGAGTTTCATGATAACATTGATAGATTTAATAAGCTACACTTAATGTGATGATTTGGTAGAAATTGCAGAAACATACCTTTGTTTATTGTATCATCATGTACCATCATTAGGATCATATATGACAGGCTTATATGGGACTCAATTATTGTCTTGCTCTGGATATTGTGTATGTTTGACAACCTGTTCTTTCCATAAATAGTGTTTCTTATACTGTAGCTAGAATGGTGGTGTGGACCATTGATATTGAAGAGATTCTTTCACATTTAAGCTTTCACTCAGTAAGATTTGAGCACTTAAACATTAATGTGAAGATTAAATTGATTAAAGAACTTATCTATAAAATGTGGGTGATGGATGAAGTTGGTTTGTGTGTGTTTTCTAAAAGTTATATCATGAAGAAGAGAAGTATGATTGTAATACCAGGGCCATTTTTCTGTTTTTTCTCCCATTTTAATAATAAAAAAAAAATATAGACAAAAGAGAAAATTTTTCTACTTTCTTGAAAATGGTGAGAAGACAAGATAGACAGACTTAGATAGACAAGGAAAAGCAGATTCCTTTTAATAACTCACCTCCAGATCCCTATTCAGTCTTTCACTTCATTTGTATACAGATAATTAAAATTACAAATTTATGTGAAAAATAGATTTGAAGTGATTGACAATTTTGGAGCTGAGTATTACTCACAAGGATTTTTCTGACACCATATTGTGATTTTTAGTTGTGTAACATTGTTATATACATATATAAATATAAAAGTGAACATAGAAGTCAACACTTAGAGGCGACAGTCTGTTTCATGCTATATGCAATCGTCAGGCCACATATGCTGTTATTTTTCTCGGCTATTTTTATATATATATATATATATACGGGTTAGTGGTGCATTGTAGGTATTCTGTTATGGCGGTTATTTCACCGGAAGTCGTTTGTTTATCTATTCAGGTCAAATTATATTGCTTGTTTTTATTTTTTGTTTCTTATTTTATTTATTTATTTATTAATGTAGTAAAAATTTGGTTATATCACTTATTTAACAGTTTTGTTTTGGTTTGGGAATTTAATTAAAGCTATTTGTTCAGTTTTGGGGTTGATTGTTGTAGTTCATTCTAAGTATTATTTTGGCGGGAACAGTTTTTAATTGATTATCTTTATTTGGGATTGGTTTGTTTATTTATTTACTTGGATGAATTTAGGTTAATTTATTTTACTTGTATATTTTCTCTTTTCGGTTTTCGATTTTTAAGTAACATAGTATTTATTTTGTTTTATTTCTATTTTTTTTTTTTTTTATTATTTTGTTTATTAGTATATTTATTTGTTTTTATTTTATTTTTTCCGTTTTTAATTTTTTAGGTTACGTAGTAAAAATTTATTTTCATGTCTGCATTTTGAGATGAGCTCGGATCTTTTGTTTAATAATTTATTTTGGTCGGGGAAAGTAATGATAGCTATTTTTTCCTCCGAGCAAAGTTTGCAAGTTTTTGATTGGTTATTGTAGGCTGAGGATTTTTTCCTTATCTTCCAAGATATTTTTGGTGTGATGTTCGTTTTGTTTTTAATTTCCCAGATATACTTAGAAAGCATTGTACTGTTTGCATATTTACTATTTGTGAAAGATGTTTTGTGCACACAAAACATCTTTCACAAATAGTAAATTGCAAACTTTGCTCGGAGGAAAAAATAGCTATCATTACTTTCCCCGACCAAAATATATTATTAAACAAAAGATCCGAGCTCATCTCAAAATGCAGACATGAAAATAAATTTTTACTACGTAACCTAAAAAATTAAAAACGGAAAAAATAAAATAAAAACAAATAAATATACTAATAAACAAAATAACAATAAAAAAAAAAGAAATAAAACATAAATAAATACTATGTTACTTAAAAATCGAAAACCGAAAAGAGAAAATATACAAGTAAAATAAATTAACCTAAATTCATCCAAGTAAATAAATAAACAAACCAATCTCAAATAAAGATAATCAATTAAAAACTGTTCCCGCCAAAATAATACTTAGAATGAACTACAACAATCAACCCCAAAACTGAACAAATAGCTTTAATTAAATTCCCAAACCAAAACAAAACTGTTAAATAAGTGATATAAACAAGTTTTTACTACGTTAATAAATAAATAAAATAAGAAACAAAAAATAAAAACAAGCAATATAATTTGACCTAAATAGATAAACAAACGACTCCTGGTGAAATAACCGCCATAACAGAATACCCACAATGCACCACTAACCCGTATATATATAAATAGCCGAGAAAAATAACAGCATATGTGACCTGACGATTGCATATAGCATGAAACAGACTGTCGCCTCTAAGTGTTGACTTCTATGTTCACTTTTATATTTATGTATATATATATATATATATATAACAATGTTACACAACTAAAAATCACAATATGGTGTCAGAAAAATCCTTGTGAGTAATACTAAGTGTTGACTTCTATGTTCACTTTTATATTTACACACGCTCTATCTCTGATATTGAGCACTTTATTCCATAAATATAGCACACCTTAAGACTATATTTCTTTATATATATATATATATATGCAAGCACACACACACACACATATTAAAATAATAACAGTAAAATTTATAATCCGGTGTTCTTAGCAATTATTTATATAAAAAAAAAAAAACAGTGTTTGATACAAAGAATTAAAAAAAAAAAGAAGAATATGAAACATACATATTTATACTTGATCATTAATTAGTAATTAAATTCTAATATATTTGTAAAAATACTGTATAGTCTATTAGTTATTAGGAGGAATGGTACTTTAAATCTGTTGGAATAAAATTTAAATATTAAAAATATGACTTACTCATATTTAAATGACCCTTTTAGAAAACCTTTGTGGATAAATAAAAATGCCAAAATTTTTTGTCATTGAAAACCCAGATGACATACTGAATAACGGATGTCTATGTTTGTGAGCAGGCACGCCCACCCCACCTAAACTTAACCTGACTTTGTAAGTAACATATATTTGATACATAAGTTGTCTAGGGAAATTAAAACCCAATCACCCCAAATCAAAATAGATTGAATTTTCCTTAACCATAACAACTCAAAATATTAAGAATGTCTGCGCTTCTTGACAATAGAACGAAACTCTGGATTTTTATTATTAAATTTACAACTTTAGTTTCAGTTTTGGAACATAGAAATTTCTGTGTTGCAATGGAATCATATTTTTAAAAAAGAAAATAATTATAATACATATATATATATATATATATATATAACAACCTCCACCAGGAATGTATCCTGTAACAATAACAACCAGGACCCATTCCTGGTTGTTATTGTTACAGCTCTGTCTTAATTTAGTTTCTTATTCTCATTCTATAGACATTGAGAACTGTGAACTTTTGATTGGGAAGGTGTCTATTTATTTATTTCTTTTTTCTTTTCTTTTTTTTTTTTTTTTTGCAGGCTTGGTATTAGTAGTGTTGGTTTTTTCCACTTATTACTTAATTTATCTTGTGTGTGTGTGTGTGTGTATATATATATATATATATATATATATATATATATAAATTCATGGGTAAGTAATCCAAGTGAATCCTATTGATATAAAATATTAAAACTGATCCAAGAGAACTCAATATATTTATTATAGAGCATAGAAATGAATTACATAAAAATGAAACTCAATTGTACCATTTTTATGGCCATTTCACTTGGGATAACTTCCCTGGAGTTTGTCAATACTAAAACGATTGATTCAAAAAAAAAAAAAAAAAAAAAAGTTTTAGCAAAGACAAGCTCCAGGGAATTTATCCTGAGGAGTGAAATGACCATAAAAATAGGGTACGATTGAGTTGCATTTTTATGTAATTCATATATATATATATATATATATATATATATATATATAAAATTTACTGTTTTATAAGTTGTTTTTTATAAAATGACATTTTATAATACTGAAATTATATCTAAATATTAATACATTTTAACTGCTTCCAAATATTTAAATATTTTCATGTTCTTAAAAGACTCTAACAGAGTACATATTTCAAATTTAGTTTCTACCGTTAGTGTTTACTCTCGTAAAGTATAAATATGATATCTGGTAATAATTCAATAGATTTAATAGACACTTTGATCCTGATGAACAATATTGCATGAAACTGAAGTCTAGAGGAGATAAATTGCTT
Organism: Acanthosepion lycidas; assembly: GCA_963932145.1. NCBI lineage: Eukaryota > Metazoa > Mollusca > Cephalopoda > Sepiida > Sepiidae > Acanthosepion > Acanthosepion lycidas. Next base: position 18,963,839 of record OZ010606.1, on the reverse strand, counting down.
GAACATTTAATAAATTATTGACTATTGTCCATTTAGTTATAATATCAAGCACATTTTTACAAAAACTCTGCTAGCCTAAAAATGTTAAATTCTTGTCATTTTCCATATTTTAATAGATGTTATTAATTTCTATTATATATATTATTGATGAACAAAAAATATCACAAAAATGAACACTCATTAACTTATTCTATCATAACAGAATGCACCCTAAACAAGATGAAAAAGCAATTAAAAAGATAATCTACAGTACATATCAGTCAACAATTCTAACAAACACCTAAGATTTACAATCTACTATAAAAAGTTCAAAACAACTAATTATTACCAACAATACCAGGCCTCAAAAATCCACCCTATATAAAAATAATATTGTCTATGAATTTTCATGCCCCTTGGAAGATTGCATCTCCAACACTAATAATCAAAAAACATACACCACACTCTCTTGCAGATTGACCTATCAGGATGTAGACAAAGGATCTATCTACCACACCCATCATATTGATTCCTGATAATGACTGTGATAGTCAAAAGTACTTGAACAAAAATAAGAAAATATGAACTTCAAGAATAATACTCAACACTTTATTTGAAAATTATAATAAAAAAATGAAACAGACCTTGTTAATCAAAGTTGTTTGGATAAATACTATATATATATACTCTTTATTCTACATTCAATACCATCACTTGATAAGACACCAGAAGTGTTGAAACAAAATGGCTATTTTTGTAGTGATTTTTTAATATTTTTTGTTATAATTTTCGAATAAATTATATATGATTAAATAAAATTTTTGTAAATTCACTTTTTTTTTTTGTAATTGTTCAATCCACACTTCAGGAAGTTTCAGCAATTAACTGACATTTTTCTGATTTTGCATCTTTATATAAATAAAATTAAACATATATATATATATATATATATATATATATATATATATATATATATACTGAAATATTTCTTAAAATCATACACATTAAATACTGCTCAATTTCAAGTAAAAAAAATATCAAACCTGTAGAGCAATTTAATATCTTAAAAAGATAAAACTGACTGGAACCGTACCATGGTTTTGACTGCCAAGGTCACTCAGCGAATTATCAGAGATAACACAAGAACTTAAATGCCTTAATATGGTACCAGAAGTAATGGGAGGGAAGAAATGAAGGGGAGAGGGGGAAAATTCTTTTTCCAACTTCATCCAGGTTTGTATTGCTCCAAAGTTAACGTTCCTACATTTAGCCATAATTTCAGACCTTCCATTCAACAACTTCGCGCTAGCCTTGTATATTGCAATAACTAGCTTCTTCTCCTGACACAGTCTACATGAATTGCCATTCAATTTACTAGCTTTTGCATTCTGTAAAATACTCCACTTAATGACCAGGCTTCATTTTTCATTTTTTTTTCCTGAAGTTCCAATAGTAGTTCACCAGTTTTGTATTGAACTTGCGTTCTGGTATTCTAAATTTTTAAATTGGCCTTCAGTGGAACCATTGTATTTTTTTTCACTACTACTGCTATTTTCTGTTCTGTACAACATATCCTATTTAAGGGACAATTATTTTTTATCCTAGAATTACAAAGGACTTTATTTCCACCTCTTGCATCCTCTTCAAGGTTTGAATTTCTTTTGTTCAGTTTTTTGATAATATTGCCTAGGTTGCTAGTGCAACTGTTGCTCAACTTGACTGTATTACAGTTAAATAACTTGTACAGCCCAGACGCTTTCAGGTAGTTCTTATTTATTTTGTATTTTAAAAAAATGTTTACAATGGTGCTTTTTTTTTTTTTAATATGTATTTTCACATTTAGCAATATTTTTGTGATAGTGGAAAAATTTATGTGAAATGTCTTTCAAATATATGTAAATTTTAGATACCTATTTTAATCAAGCTTAACCAGAAAAGTTAACCAGATAGAAATAATTATAAAATGTATTCTTATTGCGTCATAGCTATATAGGAGAACAGTACAAACAAACAATGATAGCAATATAAATGCAAGGTGTATCTAGATATCTTTGGAGAATTATATCAGTTACAAATCTTTCGTATGGCATCCATTTAGTTTCTTTTAACACTATTTCTATATTATCTGTCTATATTTCTGAGATGAGGTAATATGTATGCTATTTATATTATTCGGACTATTGTTGCCATATTTATTATGTTTGGTTGTTGTACGCTCCGGCCTTCTTCAGGTGGTTGAAATGTCGAACTGAACTCTTTATTTCGCTCACTAGGGTAGACTGTTCTAGTTTCACATGCCATGTCTAATGGATGTCAGTTATCAGTTATCTCCTGTTAATTCCCCTCTCCAAGTTCTCCACCGTCTTAACCAGGTATTGAACTCACACTTTTGGGTCCTGTCACTGGATCTAACTAACGCCTTTATCCAATGTACCATGTGTCCTTGAGTAGAGGGTTCAGTTCAACATTCCAACCACCTGAAGAAGGTCAGAACGTACAATGCCTAAAATGTAATAAATATGGCAACAAAGATGAGGACAATAGTCTGAATAATATAAATAGCGTCTATTTCTGTGTTCATCAAAAATGTGTAAAGTCTGGATACAATCTTAGTTTGTCTTTATACATTGATTTTTTTTCTGTCTAAATAAATTAATCTTATCTTTGCAATTGTAGTAGTGTTGTGTAAATTAAAACTTATTTTTGGTTTTCATTTATCTAATTTTCTCAAATGTTAGATTCTTTTAGCACTTTTTGTCCGATTTTGTAATTGTAACAATTAAGAAATTAAACACTTGATTAACTTTTAAAATTGTTAAATGATATATCCAGACATGTCACCAGAGTGCTTTTAATATGGGGCAGCCTTTAAGTTAGTAGAACTGAGATTAAAAATTTTTATGCTAATGCATTCATGTGAATTCTAACACTCAATTTATACTAAGAGTAATTGGTTGCCACATTAGAGAAAGTTATAAATAATAAGAAACAATTTCTGTTTTTATAAGTTAGATTTTTTCTTGACCAATATGTATAATGGAAAGTTAAAATAGTATCAAACATTAGAAATGATGCTGTTAGAATAAGTTCACATTATATTTTTCAATAGAGGGTGGGAGGGAGTAAATGATTTTTCTGTTAGTAGGCGTGGATATATCAAAGTTGTACTTTCATGAAGTTTCATTAGATAATTGTTGATTTGTACTCTAACATATGACTAGTTAAATTATTGATAGTGTTTTATGCACATTTTAATTATATTTCAATTTTAGAAATATAATTTGCTTTTGATTCTTAGTTGAAAACTTCCTTAGGCTTTTCAGTGACTTTTTTCTTTTTTGCCAGGTATAACTATATATGTATTAATGACACAATATTTATCTTGTCTTTCTAAATACTTAATTCAGAATTAAAAGAAAAATCTCCCCTAAAATATGCTACGAGGGGAATTTGAATATGACATTTCTAAAAACTATACACTAAAGTGCAATCCTAAGATTGATATAACTCTTTTTTTCTCCACTATAATTCTCATATTCTGTTCAAAGTGTTTTTAGTTTTTCAGTTTGTATGTTTCTAATTGTTGTGCTTAATAGCTACTTAAGAATTTTAAGATTTTATAGATTATCAAGAATAATAAATATAATTATTAGGCATGATAAAATTATTAGAAATTGAACAGGCTAAAGGCAAAAAGTAAATTTGTTAAACAGTTCTTATTCTTGTTTTATATGTTAAATACTACTGAAATATTTCTAATATTTTTTGTGAACCCAATGAAATTTATTATTACGTAAAAAAAAAAAAAATTGGTACGTTTATTTCTAAAAATTTATTTTTTATCTAATTTCTTCATTCATTTTTTATCTAATTTATTCTAGTCCAAGTTTTAATTATGGCAGAGCCTGTAGAGCGTCGTCCACCAAAACCACTGCAAAAACAGACGGAATTCGAAGAGACAGAAGATGACAACAGTACTCATAGTCCTAGCTCTGATCAGTCTGATAATACCATTACGGCTGGTAAGTAAATATTTAGCATAGTTCAATTTTCTCCTGTGCATGAGTTTTGTTTAGTTATAATTTGTAATGTAATCAATAAACGTAAATCTATACATTCATTAAAAATATAAATAAATATGAACAGCCTTGACTATTAAGTGTTTTAAAAGTTGATTATACTATGTTGGGATGTAAAGGAAATTCTTGCATAGTGTTTGGCTTGCTCCTAATAGAAGGAAAGTTGAAAAGCATTTGGAGATATGTACATTTAAAATTGATCTTGACACTATTATTATTACTAGTATCATTGCTTCCAATATTGGACTAAGATTATTTTTCAAACATTCTTTTTAATATCTATCAGGTCATCCCATTTTATAAAATGAATGAAATTTAAAGAGTATTTTATAATGTCTAATGGAGCTGAACATTATTTTTATGTTTAGATGCATTTAAACTGATCAAATTTTATTTCAGAGAATAATAAAATTAAATTTTGTTTGATTAAAACCCTGCTAACATGGAAGTACCCAAGAATCATTTGAGGCACATAATGCTTTATGAGTTCAAGAAAGGAAACTCAGCAGCCGAAGCGGCTAGAAACATTCACTCAGTTTATGGAGAGGAATGTGTGAAATTCAGAGGTGGAGATTTCACCCTTGAAGATGAAGATCGAACTGGACGTCCAGTTGAGTTTGATGAAAAGCTTCTTAAAGCAGCCCTTGAAGAAAATTCTGCTTTATCAGTTGAGGAATTGGCAGTGGTTCTCAGTTCAAACCATACAACTGTTCATCGTCATCTTCAACAACTTGGAAAATTGGTGCCTCATGAATTGTCTGAAAACAATCCTCAAATCCCGAGTTGACATCTGCTCTTCTCTCCATTCTCACCAACTTGTTTCACCTTTTTTGGATAGACTTGTGACAAAAAATGGATCTTTTATCAAAATGTTAAGCATTGTAGACAATGGCTTGGTAAAGGGGAAGGACCAAAGCCACAGCCGAGAAGGGAACTTCATGGGCAAAAGGTTCTTCTTTCAATCTGGTGGTATCGCCAAGGAATAATCCACTTTGAATTCTTACCACCTAATGGAACAATTAATGCTCAAATATACTGTCAGCAATTAGAGTGTTTGAACCAAGCTTTGAGGAAAAAAAGACCTGCTCTAGTGAATCGAAAAGGGGTGATGTTTCATCAGGACAATGCGCGATCACACACAGCAAGAATCACGTCACAAAAGATCGAAGAACTTGGTTGGGAGAAAATTCCTCATCCACCTTATTCTCTCGATCTTGCTCCTTCAGACTACCATTTGTTTTGTAGCTTACAGAATTATTTGGAAGAAACAGCTTTTGTAACACAGAAAGAGGTTAAAACTGACATTTGTGAGTTCTTCGAATCAAAGCCAAAAGAATTTTACAGTAATGGAATTAGTAAGCTTGTTAATAGATGGAAGGAAGTCATAGATAATCAGGGAAAATATATTGTTGATTGAATCTGTAATTAAATGTAACATTTGGTCACTTGTTTTCTTTATTCAAAATTCGGACAGAACTTATGGGATGACCTGATATAAACCAAATTGCTTTATTGTTACGATCATTCTCAAATTTATTAACTAAAATTATTGTAACAAATTAGAAAAAAGTTCTAGATCAGAGTTCTTCCTGAATATTTTAACTCCAATTATGTCTACCTAATAGGATATTTTGATGACCAAAAACTGAATGGGCATTATGTGATGCAGTTATGACAAGAAAAGTAAAAACAGATATTTAATTGCAATAAAAAGATGATCTCTGTGATGATTATAAAATTTATAGATTATACAGGGTTTCCCAAAAGTCAGACTACAATTGGAAGAAAACGTGCACTTGTGAAATTGCAAATTTGCATGAAATCATCATCCATAATTCATCCAATAAAACTTTCAAATAATATATTATCCCATACTGAACCATTATTTCACTTTGTAAATAAATATAAAATTTACAATGTTTTTTAATGGTAATGTAAATTTCGGGATACCCAGTATATAGAAGGAAGATGTGGAAGAAAGTCATTATAATACAAAGAAGATACAGAAACTGAATGACACATAGTTTACCCAAAATGACATCAGTTACTTCAATGAGATTAACAACACATTGGAGCCAGTAATAACCCATATACCAAATTTCATAATGTAATGCTGATCCTCTTGCATGGTGTCAGTTGGAATGCGATCTCTGGTCAAGTTGTCCATGTGACACTGTATCCTAACCCCACTGGATTGACATCATCCACAAGACCGTCCGTTGGTCCTGTATGGTCCAGTATTACAGGTTAGACCTAAGTCTCCAGTTTCAAATATTGATTCAATTCCACTAACCAGCCATGTTGTGATTTTTGATCCTGGCGAGTAGTTATTGGGTTGTAGAATTTCAAAAGCTCTCCATTTGTCTACCTGCAAGCTTGTTGGGTGAGAATCGGGTTAACAGCAATAAATATGGCCAAGTCGATCTAATTTTAGAGGGACAAAAGTTTTTTATATATATATATATATATATATAACATCAGCAATACATATAATAATACAATTCTCGTGGCAAAAAGTTTTATGTCTCTTGTATATGAACGATGATCAACAAAGCAAAAGAAAATATTTTGTGTAATTTCATTAAAGGAGAGAGGTGGCTTCATTTCAACCCTTTTTGGTTTGTTCTTACTGCAATTACTACAATTGTCAATGTTCCCATCCCCAGTAGTAGTAATAGTATAATAATAATATTAGTGGTAGCAGGAGCAGTGGTATTTATATCAACAGCACATGTTAGTGGGTGCTTTGTTCCAATCTCTGGCGTCACTTCCTCACTGTCTCTAACACAACTCTGCTCTGCTCTCAACCCAACTCTGCTCTGGTGACATATTTGTTTTTCTAATGCAAACGTACTGATATACTTTTATTAGAAACGGTTCAACCCATTTCCCGACACACTTCTAAATTAAAACTTCACACTCGTTTCATCTTTCAGTACCCTGACCGTATTGCCATTGTTCTAAGTTTATCTATTAATAGCTCTGAGCGATTTTGGTAAACTTTACATAGATTCATGCTGTCTTGTTATCGTTAAAGTGTTTATAGCATTTTTAGCATCTTGGTTCTTTTGAAAACGCCTTTTTTTTTTCTATTTTCCAGCATATTCTTCTTTATTTTCATTATTATTATTTCGTTGTGATATTGTATATAATAATTACATCTTACAATAACTTTCTTTTCAATTTCATGTCAAATTATATATATAAAAAAATAATATTCACAATAATACTTTTTTTTTCTCAATTTCATGTACAGTTAAAAAAAAAATAATAATCACAATAATACTTTTTTTTTAATTTCAATTTCATGTCCAGTTAAAAAAATAATCACAATTATTTTATTTATTTATTTATTTATTTTCTGGAGTTCTCAACACTCCGCATTATTTAATCAGTCATTGTACTGTTTTACTTCTTATCCTTTCTGCCCATCTTAGCTTTAATTGGGGACTTGATGATTTCTGTAGTTGATTTGGGGTTCTCCCCCAACAGTGGTCGACTCTCCTTGTAATTCCACAGTAGGTTCAATCGCATTCACATTGGTTATGCTTTTATGAAGCTCACTCAATGTAATCCCTCTTTCACTTGAGTACTTGCCAGCCAATTTACCTCATCTGCCTGACAACTTCACTTGCCACTTTAGCCACCAACCAGATTACTACTATCAGTAATATGACTAATAATAATCCTACAACGGTTGGCCAAACTATTATAGCTTGCCTATTCTCTTTCCAACTCTATTTCCTTCCACTAGGTCTAATTTAGATTTTAATTCTTCCAAGTTAATTTTATCAAAGGGCTTCAATAAGTCCGGCATTTTCTTTAAAGAGACCTCAGAGTACCCCTTTTCTATGGGCACCCATAATTCTGTCTATTATTTCAAAAACATTCTTTTGCATCAAATTTTTCTTCGGTTTAGTAATAGGGGGGAAGTGTCAGTGAGGGTTTATGAGCTCCACAACCCATTAGTAATGCTACAATGAACAATGGTGGCTTCACCTTTATAGTTCTAGTGGCTTCTTCTTCACAGACCTTAGATAATTTTAATCCCTCTTGGGTGGCTACCACCCAAATCCCATCTGATATGCTATTGGCTGTAGGTAATTTAACACTGGGCAATACTTTTATTTTACAATGCTTCTTAATTCTCCTCTTATTTTTCTTAAATAATTCAAGTACACACATCATGGCTACCAGCCACATTGGACTTGCAGATACGCAGGTGCCTAAAGCATCAACTTTACATCTATTTACTTCTTCACTTGTTATCAACATAAATTTTGTTCTGGACAAATTCAAGGCTAAAAAGTCCCATTCCACCTTATACCTAGCTACGGCTTCTAATTTTTCATTGGTTTTAGGATATGGCATGGGCAGATTGATATATCTCGTAGGTACTATCCTTATCTAACAGACGTACTGATACCAGTACTAACAACTGCTTATTCTCCAATAAGGTGACACATCCCAGGGTACTATAATACTGCCATAACTGTTTGGTGGAGTCCACAGGTAACCTAAGGTGATGAGGTAATCTAGTCTGTATGTCCAACAACACTTCCCTTAACTGGATTGGGGTTATTATATTTGGTGACAGGTGTCCCATAGATAACATATCCAACTGAGCTCTCACACTTTACTTCTACATTCCTTTCTGTCGTTTTCTTATGGTTATCGATTTGCAAAATTACCTGAAAAAGTAATCCATTCTATGGCCAGCGGCGCCATGCATGCATGGGGGGCCCTTCCATACACCTATTAACACCAATAATCGCAGTTCATCCCACCTCTCAGGCTCTTCTGCTTGTATCTTATCAGTCTCCTTATTTCCTCTATTCAGGGGCCTTAGTTCTCACTCCCCCTCTCAGTCATAGCATTATAGGTAATTCTACGTCCTTAGATACTTTTTCAGTTTCTAACCATTCTTTCAATTGGGCTAATGGAATCTCATCCTCTTCTTCCCAACTATCCAATCCTTCACTACTCGTCTTCAGTGCACCATTTGCTTCATTACCTTCCTCAAGGGAGCGACTTCCATGATTGTCGATCCCCTTTATTCTCTCCAAACTCTCTGGAGTAATCATAATTTCCCTCTCCCCTTTTTCACTATAAATCTCTAATTCTTCCGGTTCAACCAAAGTTTCCCTCCTTAATCCTCTTTCCGTTCTCTTCTCTTTAGCTCCTTCCCATTCATCTATCTCAGCTAATTTTATATCATTAGCATGTACTCTTATGACCCTTCCTGCTACTTGATCCCAAATTATGTAAGTAATGGGTCTTGTCTGTTCCACTATTCTATAAAAAGGAATCCATCTCTGATCCAGTTTACCATCCCTCAGATGTACTTTGCAATATACTGGATAACCCACTTGGAAGTTCCTTCCTGTTTTGATTTACTCTGTCATTATGCCTCTTCTGGGCTCTCCTAATTTTCCTTCTCACCTGAGTAAAAACCTTATGTTGTTGCTTCAAGATCAATTTATGGTGATCTTCTCCTATATATTTCCTTCTGGGTCTTAGCAAATTATCTATCAGTAAGACAACATCTCTGCCAAATAGTATATAATAAGGGGAAAATTTCACAGTTCATTGAAAATTGCATTGCAGCCAGCACCTGAGTTAGATACTCATCCCAACTGTCCTTATTATCTCTTACTAACTTCACTAGTACATCAGCTAAGGTCCAGTTGAACCTTTCTACCTTTGCATTGCTCCGGGGATAGTATGGGGAGGTGGTAATGTATATAGTATTCAATCCTCTCAGAGTCTCCTCCATAATCTGATTTACATTCTCTGGTGCATTATCAATAATCAATTGCTCAGGGGCTCCATATCTTAGAAATATCTCCTGAAGTATGATATTTGATACTGTTCAGGCTTTCTTATCTGGTATTGTGAAAGCCTCTAGCCAATTTGTCAGCCAGTTCACGAAGCTCACTAATTATGAATTTCTACGAGGAGTTTCTCCATAGGGCCCTGAAATATCCATGCTCACCTGAAATGGGTAATTGGGAATATCTGCCTCCCTCACTGAGGCAACCCCATTATCTTGACTCTCCGATTGACATGTTATTCTCTTGTTCACATAATCTAATACATCATATTATAGAATCTAGGCCAAAAATAATTCCTGCCTATTAATTCATAGGTTCTATCAATCCCCATGTGTTCCACCTTTTCATGACACTGGTCTAAGATTTCTTGTCTTCATATTTTTGGTATTACTATTTTTAGACTTCTTTCCTCCTTTGTTTGCTGAGATGTAGTTCAACACCCCATTGTGTGACATACTTAGAGGTAGTCCCTGCCTCTACCTTACTCCTCAGAGGACTAATTTTTCTATCTTCCTGATTTTTCTCTGTGATAGTTTCCCAATGAGAGTTCCTAATAACTTTTTCTTTATCCTCTGCTTCCCAAACTGGACACCAACTTAGGGTGTGAGAATTTATCCTTGTTCACTTGATACACTCTGTTGTCCATACCCAGTTCCAACCTAACAGATTCAGACTCTAATTTTTCTGGGATTCTAGATAACAGATCTGCGTAGGTATTATCCTTTCTAGCTAGATACTCTATTTTGCACTGATAGCCACTAAGCTTCAATGCTGGATCTTCTTATTTGTCCATTCCACATCTAATAAATGTTTGAGGGACTTATGGTAAGTTTTAATGGTAAACAAAGCTCCTCTCAAGTAATAGTTCAATTTTTGGACTGCATATAAAATGGCAAATGCTTCTTTTTCTGTCACTGTCCATCTCTGCTAGGTTTCTGATAGTTTGTGAGACAGAAAATATATAGGTACTTCCTCAGGTATACTTTATCTGGACAAGGCTAGGTAAATACCGCACATATACATTTGTCACTGGCATCTGTGTAAAACACCATCGGCTTACTTAGGTCTGGGTAGGTCAGCAAGTGAGGGTATCAAAGGCTCACTGACAATCCTCCATACACTTAAATATAGAGTACTTTTTGTCAAGGTTATCAAGGGTCCTGCTAAACACAGGAACAAAGTGCCTGTAATATCCAATGGCTCCTATAAAGCCACAAACCTCTCTTACTGTCTTGGGCTCCGGCATAGCCCTTATCACTTCTACCTTATCTAAATCAAGTTTTATTCCTGTTTTGTTTATAACAAAACTCAAATACTTGGTCTCGTCCTTCACAAATTGACATTTAGGCAATTTTAACTTCAATCTGTGCTTTCTCAACCAATCGAACACCTTCTGTAAGTGTCCAAAGTGCTCCTCAGGTGTCTTAGAAAAGACCATAATATCAACCAGGTAAGCCATAGCAAAATCTTCTATACCTCCTAGCACTATGGACATCAACTGAGTAAATACACCTGGGGTATTACGTAACCCAAATGGCATCACACGGAAATTGAATAGACCACGTGACAAGTGAAAGCTGTCTTCTTCTGATCCTTTTCATCTAAGGCTACCTGCCAATAACCTGACTTTAGATCCAACGTAGAAAAACAGGTTGACTTTCCCAAAAGTGCCAGCATATCATCAATCAGGGGTAAATGGTTTTGTAATGGTGTTTAACTGTCTAAAATCCACATAAAATTTATGTCCTTCATCCTTCTTTTCCACAATGACTTTTGGAAAAATCCATGGGAACCTACATCTCTCTATTAATCCTGAGTCCAACATCTCATTTACTGCCTCTATAAAGCTTCAATCTAATGGGTGGGTGGTCACTAGTATCTATTTTCATTTGCACTTCCCAGTTTGTCCTAACTCCTTGTCAGTATTAGCTACCACATCTCGATTAGCTTCTAGCAGTTTCTCAACTTTATATCTTTCAGGCACTATCAAGTCTTCTTCCTTTATTTCGGGGCTACTAGTCTCTACCCTTCTTCCATAGTTCTTGCTTACTCTCACTTGCTTCATAATTTTTACCGGACAGGCATAACCTACCTCTTCTCCCTATTTTATTGTAATAGATACATTATTGTAGATGTATTAGCCAGCAATAGGGGCACCGTTTCCATCCCTTCTACCATGGAAATACACAATGTCACCTCTTCTTCACTATTATCATACTTTTCTGTAGGTGTTATCTGATATAACCCTTCCATTAGTTTCTCCACTGTATCTATCCTTCCTTCACATGAAACAGTCATTCCAGGGGGAAGTTTCACCTTGGTCTGGGCTATTACGGGGTACTTCTTTTCCACTTCATTCCCTAATGGAACCTCTACTCCTCCCAAAACCAATGTAGCCAGGTCAAAGCGGATTTGGGCCTTATTCAGCCTAAGTCAGTCACTCCCTAAGATTAATTCTCCGCACAAATCAGGTGCCACATACACCTTAAGCTCACCTGTGGTCCTTGCCAATTTGAATGGTAGCCATGTCATACCCTTTATTCTCATCTGACTACTATCTGCCTGGTTAATGAATAAATCCACTGGCTGAAGTTTTCTCTGTAACCCCAGCTGTCTAAACACCTTGGAATTTATTAAGGAGACCGATGCTCCAGTATCCACTAATGCCTTTACACATGCCCCATCAACACATTACAGGTAAAGTCTGATCCCTCTTTAAATAGCTGAAATATCTAGGCTCTGTCCCTATTCCTCAACCTTCCCTTATTTTTATTTCCCTGTTGGCTATCCCTATTTTTCAAACTCGACATGGGTGCTGGCAATAGGGGCTCATCGTTCACTACCCTAGGCCAACTTCTCTTGGGTAAGGTGGGAACTGGTCTTCTTGTTCCCCTTATTTCTTCCATTGCTCTTAGCACCTTTTCTTCCTGGACACTTCCTTCGACCAGCCATCTTACATAGCCAGCACTTATGCCATTTACAGTTGACTGCAAAATGTCCTGCCGCACCACAGGACCAGCACTTCAGAGATTTTGTTTTTATTGGGGCCACCCTGCTCCTTACTTCTCTATGGGGGCCTCACTGTCGTTTCATAATCACTTATTCTTTTTGGTGGGTACTAGGATGTTTACTTTCTTAATCCCTAGTCTCCTATCCCCCGCACCTGTGCACCACTTTGCCTTGTGGCCAAAACTTCCTAACTTAGTGCAATTCAGACCCATAGACCTGGGGTCTCCTCCCCAATTGGTGGGAAAGTCTCTGGCCCTATGTCCTCTGTAATTGCAGGTCCAGCATACTCAGAGTGGACTTATAAAATCTGTACCATATATCCCATTCCTTCTGGTTCGAGTCGGCCTCCCAATTCTCCTCTTTCACATCCTTACAGGGTTTTATGCTCACTATTCTATTTCTGGAGCTTTTCTCTGTACACTTCACCCCTGGATCTTTGGGCTACTTGGTTTTTGTTGTTTCTTATCCTTTTACCGCCAGGGCCTCCGTCAGCTTACAGGGCCCACCCTTCAGGACGTCACCCCTCACGTCATCATCCTAGGTCCTCTAATGTTTCCCCAACTTCCTGTTTAATCCTAAACAATTTCCACACCGCCTCTATGGTTGTTTGCTTGCTAGCATACAGTCTGATTAGGGTTTCCTTCAGCTCGTCCCATATTATCTGGGGGTTGTCCCTGTATAAAGCCCTGTTAAATTTTGAGACTGGTCCAGCTATTCTTCATAAGCTAACAGCACCATCTCCCGGTCTGTCAACCCGTACAACAGCTGTTTCTTTCATACAGCTACTGACCAATCATGAAATTCTGTCGGGTTGCCTAAGTAGGTGGGTAACTTCATCCCACCCAACAGACCCCTAAAAGCCGCTATTATTTCAGGAACCGTCACTTAGCCCTCCGTGCTGTCTGATCCAGCGATACTCATCTATTCTGGTGGTGTACCTCAACAAGTAATTTGAAGGGCGAAGGTCACACTAATCCTTACTGATTGTTTTTACGTACTACAATTGAGCGATAAAAAAAAAATCAATAATAGAGGGAAACCAAACAGTGACCTACCTGGGACGTACTTCTCCTGCTGTTTTGTTGCTCCTGTAACTATCGAATCAATATAATCTTTCGTTTCAGTCCTTTTTCTTTTAGTCGTACTCCACCCTCGCAAGAGTTCTCTCCTTTCCTTTAACACCTTCCGGGTATCCTTTGGGTTGAATCCTGGTTCACCGCAACCAAATGTAACGCTGATCCTCTCGTATGGTGTCAGTTGTAAAGCAATTTCTGGTCAAGGCGTCCATGTGACACTGTATCCTAACCCCACTGGGACAACACCATCCACAAGACTGACTGTTGGTCCTGTATAGTCAGTATTACAGGTTAGGCCTAAGTCTCCGGTTTCAAATGTTGATTTGATTCCAGTCACCAGCCACATTGTGATTTTTGATCCTGGTGAGTAGTTATAGGGTTGTAGAATTTCAAAAGTTCTCTGTTGGTCTACCTGCAAGCTTGTTCGGTGAGAATCGGGTTGACAGCAATAAATATAGCCAAGTCAATCCAATTTTAGAGGGACAAAAGTTTTTTTTATATATATATAACATCAACAATACATATAATAATACAATTCTTGTGGCGAAAAGTTGAATGATCAACAAAACAAAAGAAAATATTTTGTGTAATTTTGTTAGAGGAGAGAGGTGGCTTCATTTTAACCTTTTTTGGTTTGTTCTAACTGCAACTATTACAACCGTTGATGTTCCCGTCCTCAGTAGTAGTAATAGTAGTAGTAATATTAGTGGAGCAGCAGTACTTATATCAACAGCACATGTTAGTGGGTGCTTTGTTCCAATCTCTGGCGTCACTTCCTCACTGTCTTTAACTCAACACTGCTCTGCTCTCAACATAGAGAACTGGTGATGTTTTTGTTTTTCTAGTGTGAACATACTGACATTTATTAGGAGCGGTTCAACCCATTTCCCGACACACTTCTAAATTAAAACTTAACACTCGTTTCATCTTTCAGTGCCCTGACCATATTGCCATTGTTGTAAGTTTATCTATTAATAGCTCTGAGCAATTTTGGTAAACTTTACATAGATTCATGCTGTCTTGTTACCGATAAAATTAACCTTTAGATCAAGATATTCTGAATTCTATTTTTTATTAATAATCTGATATCTTTTGTACGCTTAAAGAGAAAAAAAGATTATGTTTCATTTTCTAAATAAAATCTGTAATATTTACATTTTAAAGTGTTTACAGCATTTTTAACATCTTGGTTCTTTTGAAAAAAGCCTTTTTTCCTGTTTTCCAGCATATTATCCTTTATCGTCGTCATTATTATTTTGGGTTGATATTGCCACAATAAGAAAAATATGTAACAAAGAAAAAAATTTCCTTCTGTAACTTTCTACAATGCAACACTTAACAAAGATCACGAAACAACTAAAAAACAAAGCAAAATGACTGAAATGAGTTTCATGTGGTATACATGACACCATCAAAAATTAAAAAAAAGAAATGAATTGGTAAAGTGTTAAAATTCAGTGAGTCCCAAAAAAGTTTGGTATAGTCTATACTTGCATTTTTAAAACCAAAATCTTTTCCTGTATGCATTTTGCAATATGTGGTCTGAAATTGTCATGTAAGACCTTTCCAATTAATGAAGCTCACTTTTCAAACAAAGAATTGTCATGCTTCCAGTTGGTAACATCTCTCAGAATTAAGTATTTCATTACAATCATATATCAGTGAAGCGGCTTGATCGTGTCATCCCTCTTCGCTTAACCAGGGGAGCATTCGCGGTTTATCAGCAACTATCTACGGAAGAGAAATCGGACGTGGCTCGAATCAAGGGAGCATTGATGACAGCATTTGCCCCTGATAAATTCACGGAGTACGAACAATTCGAGGCACGTGTATTGTGTCCGGGTGAGACCGTAGATGTATATTTGGCCAATCTACGGAAGCTGTCCGTCCTTTTTGGAGTAGTGCCAGACAGTGCGATGACATGTGTGTTCGTGCGAGGGCTTCCTCGGCCAGGGCGGATAATATGTCTCTTGAGGAGCTATTGGCCCGAGCTCAGGCAATCATAAAGGACGAGACAGCAGAGAGGGAACCAGTCATCGCTGCGGTGCAGCCCTCCCAGACTCCTCGATCTTCCTCAGACATGGGCCCACTTGTCACATGCTATGAATGTAATGGGCCCAATCACTTCACGAGGGACTGTGTGAAGAGGCGAAGGGCAACTAACGCGCGTTGCTATCGATGCAACAAGACCGGTCATCTGGCCAAAAAATTGTCCGGGAAACGGAGGCGGGGACGAGACTTCAGCGCCGGTCCACTCCCCAAACAGCAAGTAAACTTGGTGCTACCCATCATTACTGTGTATGTTGACGGCACACCATGTTCAGCTCTCCTTGACTCTGGATGCTCACGGTCAATCTTGAGCGCGAGTTTATGTCGGTCTTGGTTGAAGCAGGGCATGGCGGTATCTACATTAACCGGAGCTATGCAGGCTTGCTGTGGAAGGGGCACCGTCAGAATTTGCACAGCAACCGGTAATACTGCTACAATCGATGTGCTGGTTATGCGAGGGAAGCCCCTGGATTTCGACCTGTTGCTTGGCATCGACACCATTAAGGCACTCGGTGGAGTTCGCATCACGCAGCATGGAAGCGTGGAGTTTGAAAAACCACGGTCCGTCTGTGCAGCAATTTGTATCAGCGAAGCCAATTTCAGTGCGAAATTCAATGAACGGCAGGGAGTTTGGGTCGCAGCCTAGAAGTGGTCGGCAGGTCATGCACCAGGGAAACTTCAGAATCGGATCTCTGAATATCCAGTATCCAGCGAGATGAGAGAGGAGTACAAGCATGAATTACAAACATGGATGGACAATGGTTGGTTGGTGCCGTACAGTAACAAGGAGTTTGGCCCGCCCAAGGGACTGATACCACTGATGGCCAGGCTGCAGACCAACAAGCATAAGGTGCGTCCTGCAGTGGACTATCGGGAACTGAATACCTACGTTGAAACATTCACTGGTGCCGCGGATGTTTGCACAGAAAAACTGTGAGACTGGAGAAAGCAGGGTGCGAACGTGTCCATTCTGGACCTCAGGAAAGCATATCTACAGGTCCGTGTTGAAAAATCCCTGTGGCCATATCAAACAGTTATGTTTAAAGGGAAGCGATATTGTTTGACCAGGCTGGGGTTCGGCCTGAATGTGGCGCCCCTGATAATGCGAGCTGTGCTCAAGGCAGTGTTAGCACTGAATGAAACTATAAATAGAGCAACGTCAGCATATATTGACGATATATATATCAACAAGGATGTGGTGTTGGTGGAATCTGTGAGGAAACATCTCAAGCTCTACGGAGCCTAGAGCCTAAGGGAGCCATCATCGAGGACGCATGCTGGCTACGGCTGATAAAAAACACCCAGCATATCAATGTGGCTGAACTGGATGCTGTGCTGAAGGGAATCAACCTTGTGCTAAAATGGCAGGCTACGGTATTACACGTGAACACAGACTCCCTCTGCGTGTACCATTGGGTGATTAATGCCCTTACAGGAAAGTCTCGGCTGAACACCAAGGCCGCTAGCGAGATGCTCATAAGGCGACGACTTGAAACTCTAACTTCTCTTGTGAAAGAGTATAACCTTTCGGTTAACATAGCGCTAGTTAGATCTGACCAGAACCGAGGTGGTTCAACAATGTGAAGGAACTCGAACCTGTTCAAACAGTATGTGCTTTTGCCGTAGGAAACCTGAGCCCTGCTCAGTTAACTGAGATTCATCGACACAGCGGGCACCCTTGAGTTAAACGGACACTATATTTCGCACGTAGGATCAACCCGTCCGTGTCGAAAGCAGCAGTGAGATCGGTCGTTCGGAGTTGTGAACAGTGTCAGTCAATAGATCCAGCTTCTGTGCAATGGCAGAAGGGAGAGCTCAGTGTGCGTGAAACTTGGAGCCGTCTGGGAATGGACATCACACACTATAACGGTCAATTTTTGTCTAGCACTACACAGTGAACCAACTTTGCTAACAACAGATCTAGTAATTAATTCAATATAATTGTTTCACTTCAAGTCAATGGAAAATGTTAGCCTGAGAAGGCAAAATAAATTAACTCTTCTCGGGGTTAGCATCAACAATGCTGATCGAAGGCAAAAAAATGGTTCTCTAAAATGGTTAAAAGGGATCAGTTTCATTTTGGAGATGTTTAAATTAACAAGCTATTTATTACCCTAGTTAATAACAGGCTGAAGATCATTTTCGAGATCAGCTGCCAATTTGAACTTATAGAATTGATTAGACTTACTTAGAGTAAATAATTGTCATCAGCATAGATACCAAGTCAAGAAGTGATGACATTGGAAGGTTGTTGATGAAAATTAGGAACAAAGTAGATCCAAATATAGAGCCCTGGGGATTCCCTGGATTAATGTTAAAAGATCTAGAAGAGTGGCTGTTCAAGAACTTTAATTTCACGATTATGTATATATTTTAAGTTATCACCTTGCAACTTCTTAATATGGTTCATAGTACAATAGAGAGAAACATTTTTTTTTCAGTAATACATCAATAATAATAAAAAGCCAGAAGCACAATTAGATAATAAAGTCAAAACGGCAAATGAATCCCATGGATACTTTTTTATGACAAGTTCGGGATGACCTGAACTTGCCATAAAAAAGTATCCATGGGAAGTAGATGCCTGAAACTTTACTACTTTTTAATGAGAAATTCAACAAAACAGCTCTTTTATCTGTAATATCAATATCTTTTGTCATAGATATATCTTATTTTTGAAAACATTGTGAAATTATGCAATCTTTCATTCATAAATTCAGTAATGACTACAAAACTTAGAAATTAGTTTTACAAAAGAAATCATTGGTCAGTTTTTTAAACAAGTACTTATTGTAAAGCTTAAAGTAATTATTTTCAAAATAAAAAAATTGGATTGAGTAAAAAAATTTATTGGAAAAAATCAAAAGTTTCAAGTCCTTTTATAAACTTGTACTGGTGGGTCTTAAAGTATTTATGTATTTTACTATTAATTGCTCAGTTGAATTCTTTAATCGGAACTTGAGTGGCTCATCAGATATTAATCTTTATTACTACATTATAATTGAGCACATGCAATAAAAAGTTGTTAATCAAAGCATTGGTATCTGTTTGGTCAAGTAACATAAATTTTTTTTGTCATATGGATTTATTATGTTTTGCTATGTTCACCTTGGTTTTTATACTCACAGCATTTCTAGCTATTTTTGCATTGTCTATCATCAGTTATCTGAAGATTGAACTAAACCCTTTTTTCAATCCACATGGGTAGATTGTTATCAGCCTGCTTTCCAGGCTTACTGAATATTTAATACTCACCAATTTTATTCACCTTTGTGTCACTTGTCTGTTTCTTCTACTGAGCCAGATTATGTGATTTTTTCAGCAGTACCAGATCCAGGGATTGAACTCAGAGCTTCCAGGGAACCAGATATGTTTTAACTAGGTACCTCCACTTTTTCACTAAAACAGAGCATAGCATGATGAAAAAAGGCCTTAAACTTGATGAAAACGAAGTTTTATCATCAAAATATTTGTTATTATTAAGAGGAAAGACCAAAGTATTTTTTGATTATTTTATTAAATTTTTTTAATCCTTTCTAGCATTTTCAAAATTTTGGTTAAAAATCTTTTCTCTTTTTCTTTTTCACCAGCAGTGGGCCAAAGATTACTATGGGAATTTTAACATCTTTTTTGTGGTAAAAAACATGTTTTGGAAATTCTTACAAAAATCAAATTCAAGTCAGGTTTTAAAGTGATTTTCAGGACTTATTCCTAAATGAATGAAATTATTTTTTAATCTTGATAAAATTATTATTTTTTTTTGTACAGTTGTTAACCCCACTTACTTAATTTTATGAAATTTCAAGAAATTGAATTTTGATATGAAAATTATTAGTTAAAAGGAGTCCTTGAAGAATGTAAATCATGAGTCGGTTTTTTTCTCAAATAGTTACTCATTTCCTGAAAATCAGTTCCAAATCAGAAAATAAAAATGCAATAAACTATGATTAGCAAATTAGATAATTAAAAAAAGCTTTTAATTGCTTTTATAAATAAGATATATTAAAGATACTATTGTCTTAAGAAAAAAAAATTTTTTGATGAATAATGAATTTTTAAAAGAATTTTCATTTATTGTAAATTTTAATTATAATAATTTAAACTTTCAAATCTTGCATTATTTATATGGACTGTTATCATATTCACAACATTTTGGCTATTGTATGCTCTGGCCTTCTTCAGATGATTGTAATTTTGAAATGAACACTTTATTTCATCCACCAGGGTAGATTTTTCTAGTTCTACATGCTATGCCACTTCCAGGTGTCTCAGTTATTTCCCTTTAACTTGACTCTCCAAGTTTTGGTTCACCACTGCTGTGGCCTGGTATTGAACACATAACTGGATAAAGACATTTGTTAGACTAGACCCAAAGAGTTGTGAGTTCAGTACCAGACCACAGCAGTAGTAAATCAAAACTTGAGTTAAAGGGAAATAACTGAGACATCAAGAAGATACATGTCATGTGGAACTGGAACAGTCTACCCCAGTAGAGGAAATAAAGGGTTCGGTTTGAAATTCCAATCACCTAAAGAGGACCTGAAATGTTGTGAATATGGCAATGAAGGTGAGGATAACAGTACAAGTAATGTAAATAATGCAAGTAATCATAATACTTCATCTCAGAGATATAGACAGACTTTCAAATCTTTTAAATTTCTGCATTACTTTGATCCTGTTAGGTGATATTGTTATTAAGTGAAAACTATATTTACTAACCAAACATTGGAAAGCTTAATAAAATCATCACACACTAAGACTTTTTAAGAGAAATTTGAATTTTTTTTTATTAGTGTGTAAATGTGCTGATTTTGTAAGTATAGTAGACCATACTTGGTATCAGAAAATAAAAACAATAACTATATTAAATTTATAACCAAAATTTCTAAAGTTCAATAAAACAGAAAATTACAGAAATTATTTTCCTAAATTTTTAAGATTACTGAGAACTTAAAAATTATATAAAAAAAGACACTCACATCATTTTCTTAAATTATGTTTTACAGTTAAAGACTCTGTAAAACTGTCATCACACTGTCAAACACATAAACACAGCTACTGTTTAGTTTAAAAATTCATTTGTGCTTTATTTTAAACTTAATTAAAGAATATTTGTTTCAAATCAGATTAATTATACTTTAAATCAGCTAATATTCCTCAAATAAAGTTTTAGAAAAATATGTTTTATTTTTGCAAGATTTTTAAAGCTGAGAACTAGTGTTTACAAATATCTAAAAAATGAATGACTTTAGCGATGTTATTGAAAAACAAGTGAAACTCAATTCCAATCAATATAATTTCTGTCTGAAATACACCAGAGTATTTTGATTACTAGAAATAGTAAATTTAACCCTTTAGCTTTCAATTAAAGCTAAAATGTAAGCTTCAAGAAAGCTTTTTCATTTTTAAAAATTAGTTTAAATCTTAGGTATTGTGATTTTAGTGGAGGTACCTAGTTTTAAGGCATGTCTTTCAGGTTTTTTAATTCTAGAGCCTTAAACTTTGTACTCAGGGTGATATGAGTATCCTGACAGGTGGTGGACTTTTCTTTTAAATTCTATTTATTCTTTAAATCAGAATCTTTAAAATGGTATTCATCTATATGCTAGGTCTGCTGCGTGCCTAACATGTGTGCTGATTTTTTCAGTTATCTTATTCTCCAAAGTTGTTCCCTATTATATTGATTTCATTCCAGAGAGGTTGATGAACAACCTTTTCTTTCCATATAAGTCATGCCTGATTTTAATGACTCTTCCTGAACAATAACATTTTGATGTACCTCCACCCTTACTTTTAGTGGGTGGCTAGTTTTTCCTTTATATTCCCTGCCAGAACTGCATGAGATAAAATGCATGCAGTTGTTGTTTTTCTTTCAACAGAGTTTTGGTTCTGGAGGGATATCTCAAAAGGGTTGAAATGCTTTTGAACACTGTCCTGATGTGTGAACTGCAGATCCTTTGATTCTTTTAATATTTACCCCTTATAAATCTTGTAGATGGATCTGTAGCAGATTGTTATTGTTGTCTTCAACTCTTCTTTCCCCTCTTGTTGTACTTACAGGGTAATTGTTACCTTAAAGGGTTTTTTTTTTTTTTTTTAATGCTGATCATTTTCTGTCTGGATCGCAACATGAATTTGTTCCAGTAGATAATTTCTTGACACTATATGGATGGATAAAATTGAAGTTCCAGTATTGTCCTGTGAATGTTGGTTTATAATATACTGATGGCTTGAACCCATGCTCTTTTCAAATTATTAGTACATCCAAAAAGGCTATGTGATTGCTAGTTTCTTTTTCAATTCCATGGAAGGTCTTATTGAATACACTTAGTCCAGCTTGTAAATCTTCCTGATGGGGCAAATAGCATGAAGGCTAATTTTAGTGATTACATCTATTTCCTGGAAATATTCCATATATAAAATTTACCATTAATTGAATTGGCAATTTTGTAGCTAAGCCTTCTTGTCCATATATATTGCACTCCAACCATTCCATCAGGTTATCTGTTGAAACCTGCAGACTTTCTCTGTTAGAAAGGGGCTCAGTTCTAACCTGTCTCAAAGTACCAATAGACCTCCTCCAGTGAATGCCTTAGTAAATATGCTCACAACAATCCAAATTCACCATTTGTCTCTAATGAACTCCAAAAAGAGGACAACATTCTTTACATAGGATGGAGTCTTAACTGTTAGTGGATTGGTTATAACTAAAAGGGATCTACTTAGTCGATGATAGGCCAAAGCCCAACAAATGAGTATGAGTCTCCATGGAATACCTTTTTGGTGAATTTGAGATGACCAACAATGAGTCAGTTGTCTCTCTTCCTTGATTGTGAAGTAATCTTTGTTCTTGTTCAGGATCAGTGACATCTTCCTTTCAATTTTCAGAGTTGGCTCCTTCTTCTGTAGCTACCATCCTCAATGAGGTTAGCCAATTTTTCTGAGTATTCCAACATGTTCATCACTACTATTGCCCTTGCCTGTTGACAGCATGATAATCACAGTATTGCTCTGCAGGATTTTGATAGCAGTAAAAAAAAAGTTCTACTCTGACTTTTTCCCAAGAACTGCCACTTTGTGGAACAGACTTCCATGTAGGTTCTTTCCTGAATACTTCAATCTTGATTTCAAGTCAAGGATTAATTTTTATATATCCTCCTTATAACCTTGACTTCCTACCACCTTCTCTTCCATCCATATCATACACCTCATTCTACATTATTATTTTGACTGCAAACCTCTAAAAGGTGACTCTTGAACCCTGTATTGAGTGAAATGTACAAAATAAAATAGCTATTTTTTCTCACTTGTTTGAAATTCCACCAAGAAAGTTGCCAAGTCTGAAGACAGGCATCTGAAGAAGTCCAGAAGGTACAATTACCAAAAATATTGTGAGTATAACAACCAAGGTGAGCATGATGGTCTGAATAGCAAAACAAAAATCATTTATTAGAAAATATTGTTAAATTTTAATAAGTGAGGTTTTTCTCTCTTTTGTGATGTGGGTCTATTTTTATCTCTGTATAATACATATAAAAACATTTTCATATTGATGATCTACTGAGAATGTTTATGAAAATACAAGATGTCTGTCATTGGTCATTACAGTTTATACTTTAAATCTCTATCTATAAAAGGCAGGATGTGTGTGTATGTGTGTGTGTAACGAATGCACAGCCGCAATTTTCAACGGATTTGCACCAAAATTTACATGCACATGCTCCAAGTTAGCGGGAAGGCCAAGACTGACTTTGCATTTCCCAACTTCCATTGATAGTGGAAATAATCGATTTTTTCATGCTTCTACGGCAGTTTTCATATAGTTTGCGGCCATTTTCTACTGGCCAGAGTGAGAGCCTATAGCTGGCTGCCACAAATAGGCAGGAAGATTCTATTGGTCAGCGTGAGAGCCAACAGCTGACTGACATGAATGTTAACTAGCATGCAAAAAAATCGATAGCTGCATTCGTCACAAGTGGGAAAAATTTAAATCTGCATGGCACTTTACTCCAATTGGCTCATTCGCTTGCTTAAACTCAACGTTGATTCTGATTCCGCAGAACTGGGTTGAGTGTGAAAAAGTATTTGTTGTTAACATTCTTTTTCATTTTGTTTTTCCAGTTACAAGTCCTTTTTTAAAGCTGATTGTTTTGTGTTCATTTTGTTTAGTTCTTTTTTCGTAACAGATTTAATGTTTTGTATAGAGCTTAGAAAAAGTTTGCAGTGTGAGCTAGGCAAGAAGTAAGGCATGTAACAACATCAGCATGGCAAAGGGCACTCCTTTAAAGGCAAGGAAGGGCAAAAATATTTTAAGTCAAGTGATAGCGATTGCTGTATGAGTCGTACAATTTTTGAATCAAGTACGGGCAATGCTGGGCCATGTTGCTAGTATTGTGATAAAGACATATGTTGAATCATTAGATTTATGTAATGAGAATTATATCTACATTATACATTATATTTATAAAAATATAATCAGACAAAAGAAATATATTTTATTCTTAAAAATGTTATGTTTGATAAAGTGTTAGATATCTTGCTTTAGATATACATGAGGGGAAACAAATATTTGTACACATACAAATTTCTAATGTATTTCCAACATGAATAAACATACTTTTCATATAATTAACTGTACATAGATGCATAATAATTAAATATGCATAGAAAACAAAAAAAAATTTGATTTAATATAAATAAATCCCATTTATCTATTTTAATGGGTGAAAAAAGTATTTGTACAATACAAAAAAAGAATACATAATCTTCATTTAATACTTTATACAATAGCCATTATTCACTTCTACAGCAACCAACCTCTTCTTGTAGTTCTCTATGATTTGCAAATTTTAGTTGGTATTTTTTGTTCCATTCTTCTTCGCATATGGTCTTCAGATCCAGGATGTTTGTCGGAGCTCTCGATTAGATTTGAATTTTCAAATAACACCACAGATTCTCAATTGCGTTGAAATCTGCGGACTGCCTTGGCCATTTCAGGATATTTACATTATTTTCAGCAAGCCATTTCTTCATAGATTTTGCAGTGTGCTTATGATCACTATCTTGTTGAAAGATCCAATCAGGAGGAAGTTCAACTGAAATCATTAAATTTGCTTTCAAAATATCTTGATATGCTATGTTGCCAGTACCTTTTGCAGAAAAACATCCTGATG
The DNA here is from genome assembly GCA_963932145.1 of Acanthosepion lycidas. Lineage (NCBI taxonomy): Eukaryota > Metazoa > Mollusca > Cephalopoda > Sepiida > Sepiidae > Acanthosepion > Acanthosepion lycidas. The sequence goes on along the minus strand of OZ010606.1, from coordinate 18,938,640 downwards.
GTGCCACCACCAAATTTTACTGTTGGAACTGTGTTCTCTTGTTTGAAGACATTGCTATCTTTCCTCTACACATGATTTCTAGAATTATGTCTAAACAATTCAATTTTGGTTTGATCTGTCCAAAATACTCTTTCCCAATGCTATTTTTCTTTTTTCTTTATGTTCATGAACAAATTTAAGCCTGACATTTCTGTGTCTTTTCAATAGCAGTGGAGTTTTCCAAGGCAACGTGACTTTAGATTGTTCCCATGAATTTTATTGCTTATTGTCCATTTAGTGACAGATTCCTGATGAAAGCAAATCATTCTGCAACTCTTGATGAGTAACCATTGGATTTTGTTTAATTTGATGCATTAATTTCCTCAAAGATCTTGAAGAAATCTTCCATGAAGCATCTGTTCTTTGGTTTTCAACAGTTTTAAGTTTTTTATACCTTGCAATGAATGAACTAATGGTAGTAAATGGAATATTCAGGTTGTTCGAGATTTTTCTGTAAATTTACCTTCTTTCCAGAGCTTTTTGCAAATTTGTCAGTTCTTTACCTCTTGCCATGATGATAACCTTCTTGCACAAATATCAATTACAGAATGTTCTGTTTGTATTTTTTAGGCTAAAAATAACTATTGATAACATTATTGGAACATTCTAGAATATTCCACTCGAATAATTTAGAGTATTAAAGCAATTTAAAAATTTTAAAAGTTTTGTAATGGTGCATTATAACAATTTAAACTAAATTCTTTATTTATTCATACCCTAGCAAATATTTCTATTTAATTTGGATCAGCAGTATGTAAAGTTTATATATTTGTTAAAAAAGTTATTACTGATATTGAAAACATTAAATTCCATGTACATTTTCTCCCATTTACTTGTGCATGTTTGTGTGTCTGTACACACACAGACACACACACACATTTTTATGATATTGATGTCAGTGGCTGATATAGTTTAAGTACAATTTTGCTGAAGAAATTTGTGTTCTTTTTATAATTAGGAACAGAGACTCCAGGAGTACAGTCTTCAGGTGAATCACCAAAATCAACATCTCCTGAAGATTATAAATCATCTGTCCATTTGGATCATGAACAACAACCATCAGAATCAGTTCAGATTGTTATCAAAAGCACTCGTTACCCAGTAAGTAAACATAGCCAATTTTTAAGTCAGTTTTGTATCCAGATTTCAAACCATTTTCACATTTCCCAGGCCACTGATATTGTTTACAAAAATAAAAGTTTTTCCATGGTCATTAGTTTATACTTCAAATATGAAGATAAAGAAATATGTTGAATCATTAATTTCTTACTTTTTGTTGTACGTAGATCTATTAAATTTTAAAAAATTAGAATCGTTAATCTCATATCAAAACCATACAGTTTTATAATGTGAAGCATATAATTAAGAATTTTCTTGTTTTAGTTACTTCAAACAAAAACAAAATCTCTACGCCGTAGTGCTGCATTATGCTGTGAAACTGATGAAGATGGATCTCCACCACCTGAAAATCACACCATACAGACAGATACTTCTCGTGATGTATTATCACTTCCTCACGTGAGTACTTGTCCCCAAATTTTTGTTCTTGCAATCTTTTATGGAACCGTACAAAACATGCTTAAAAGAAAATCTTACTGTTTTAGGAATATTATTTTGTACATATAATTCTTTTTCCTGTATGTAAACATTACAAATGATTAATGTTGTTTCATAACTACTCTTGAAATTATCTTCAATTTCTTCTAAATTGGACTCTATAATTTCATTTAAATACTAATTATGACAACTATAGCTTTGGTAACAACATTCTAGCATTTAATTGATTAGTTGACATAATGACAAAGAAGCTTATGTAACTTATGTGAAAACTATAAATATTGCTCTCAATTTTATATTGTTAGCTCATTTTACTGATATATTACTCTGGTAATGTCTCATAATGCAACTATCTACAAATACAAAGTTATTTTTTCTCAAACTTATACAAAATTCTGAAACTCAAGTAACCATAATGAATTATCTTCAATTACTGCAATTTTCATCACATTCTCTATTCAAAAAATTAAATCTGCTTAACTTTCCTCATAACTTTTATCAATGAATAGCATGTATATGTCACTGGTGGTTTCATACAGTTGATACCAATCCAAAAGAATGCTGTTAAAATTGGACTGTGATAAGATGTAAAAAGTGCTAATATTACAAAGCAAATAAAGGTGACAGTGACTTAATTCAACAAATACTTATTGGTTTATCAACTTTAAAGAAAGAAAGAATTATTGAAATAATATATAAATAGTTTTTTCAAGAAGCAAATGAGCATTAGAAAATGTTATGTTGTTACGCCTGAGGTTTCGTTGGGACTACGATAGCCGGGATGCAACAAGAAAATAAAAAAAAAAAATAAACAAGTGTATTCCAAGGTTCAATGTAAGATTGACGAAAAGAACAATGGGAGGGGAATTCTTCAATTCTTGACGTCAGTGAATGCAGTGAGAAAAGGAACGATATGCAGACACAGAACAACAGAAGACGACACAAGAACATATAATAAAAATACTTTATTTATAAAATATACAGTGTATTAAATTAAAGAAAAGAAAACTAAATAGTAAAAGGGATGAGGGGACAATTGGTTGATCAAACAAATATCAATGTGACGAAATACAGACAAAAATAGTGACAGCAGATTACAGAATATATATATAAACATGTAAAGACTTAGAAATTGTAGGGATTGACATCGATCAATTGTTACCAGAAATAAAGTTTCAAAAGAAAAGATGTCCATTCAATTCTCCGAGCGAAAAAGGTGGAGTTGCTAATGTCCTGATATAAGTCCTTGATTAATGCCATTCAGTCCTTGCCAAGTAGCATACACAGATAAACCACAGGAGTATAGACGACTTGGGTTTGAGAATACCATTCAGGATTCTTTCGTCGGTCATTCGATTCTTGGTGATTCCTCTGAAAGCAAACAGCTAAGTCCAATTTTGGTGATGTTCGATTCCTATGAAAGCAAACAGCTAAGTGAAGTTGTTATATCCCGAAATGCGTAAAAAAAAAAACCTTAGGGGTTAAGTCACGTGTTGGCATATGAAAGTGAGTAGGCGTTAGCCATCGAACACTATTAGGGTCACTTGTACTTATCAGACAAGTAGCATTCGTCTGGCCTGCAATCAGAGACCAGACAGGAGGTGGGGGAAAGGAAGGTTCTCTTCCAAGAATTTTCTTTAGTTTAACCGGGTACAAAAAAAATATTCCATAATCTGAATATTGAAAGAAATAAAGAAACGACTGTTATTCTCATATCTCGTCGCATACGTAAGGTATTAAAAATATACTTGTAAAATCTAAGGTGGGGGTACAATTATTGGTCTAACGTAACACCTCCTCACCAAAAAAATTAAAAAGGATCACTTGCGATTCTTTCTCAACACAATAGGGAATGGGATTTACTTTAAAAATAAAAGATTTACTCTCCTTTGGTCTCTTTTCTTTTTTTTTTTTGATCAAGAGTATATTCTTTATTACATTAGCAGCGCGATAAAGCTTCCGCACATACATTGTCAGTGCCTCAAATATGCCGAATATCTAGACTATATTTTTAGTAGTCTTCTATTCTTACTTTTCATCCAATGCAACAATGTGATAGGGTTGTGGTCAGTGTATACTGTTATTGGATGGCAGGACGAAGGCACGTACACATCAAAATGATGCAGGCTTAAGACAATGGCTAAAGTCTCTTTCTCTATGGTTGAATAGTTTCACTGGCATGAATTAAACTTCCGCAAGAAATAGCTAACAGGGTGTTTGATGTTATTAGAATCGACTTGAAGTAGAACAGAACCCATTCCAACATCACTGGCATTGACTGCCAGGCTAAAAGGTTGAGAAAACTCTGGGGCCTTCAGAATAGGGTCAGAACATAGCAAAGACTTAGTCTGTTCGAACAGTCTCTGACAGGAGGATGTCCAAACAAATTTGGCTTTCTTTGATAACAGATGAGTGAGAGGTGATGCTACATCAGAAAAGTTCCTTCAGAATTTCCGATAGTATCTGGCCATTCCAAGGAACCGTCTTAGGCTCCTGATATTTTGTGGGGCTGGGACGTTCAAGATGTCTTGAACCTTAGCGTCAATGGGGGAGATTTTGCCATATCCCACTGTATGACCTAAGTATGTTACTTCGGCCTTTCCGAACTCATTCTTCGATAGGTAAACGGTAAGATTAGCCTGTCTGAGCCTATTGAAAATGGTCTGTAATGTTGTCATGTGGTCTGTCCAGTTCATGTTGTAGTCATCGATATATGTTGCGACATTAAGTAGGTCGTGTATACATTGATTCATCATCCGTTGGAACATGGCCGGAGAATTTTTCATGCCGAAAGGTATGACGCGATATTGGTATAGACCATCAGGCATCATGAAAGCTGATATTTCTTTGATGCGCTCAGTAAGAGGTACACACCAATAGCCCTTCAATAGATCCAACTTGGTGATATACATCACTTTACCGATTTGGTCTATACAGTCATCCAACTGGGGAATGGGATGGGAATCAGTGTGGGTAAGGGTATTCACCTTATGGTAGACTGTGCAAAACCGTATCGAGCCATCAGGTTTCTTGACCAGTACACATGGAGATGACCAGCTACTCTGGCTGCGTTCAGTTATTCCATGGTGAAGCATATACTCCTTGCCCTATTATTTTCGCCTTCTGCAGGTTGTCACGGTATGGATATTGCTTAATGGGTTTGGCATTTCCGATATCTACGTCGTATTGAGCAATACCAGTCCATTTAGGTACATCAGGGAATAAGTCATGGAAGTTTCGAATGAGGTTACTTCCTCCTTTTCATCGTGGGTTAAGTGATTTAACTTAGACGTGAGATCTGATAGTATCTCTGAATTCTGTAACCTCAGGGGATGATCCATTTTCTTTAGGATTTTTGAGTCTACGTCTGCATGACTAGAGGCATAGAGAAGTCCATCTATGGCTAGGATGGGGCTTGGTTTCCCTCTCTCATAATATGGTTTGAGCATATTAATGTGGCACATTTGTGTTTCTTTCCTTTGGTCCGGAGTATTCATGATGTAGTTGAAGTCGCTAACCTTCCGGGAAATTTCATAAGGACCGTGAAAGCGAGCCTTCAGGGGTTGACCAGACAAGGGTAACAGTACCAGTATTTTGTCTCCAACATTGAAACTTCTTCGAATAGTGTTTTGATCATACTGTCTCTTCATCTTGCTCTGTGCTGTTTTAAGTTTCTCTCATGCCAATTCACAAGCCTCATGCAATCAGGTTCAAAAATGGGATACATACTCCAATATCGACTTGTTCGTGGGAGATTCTTGTAGCCATCTCTCTTTCAAAATAGATAAAGGTCTATGCACTGTGTGTCCGAAGACTAATTCAAACGGGCTGAATCCCAGCAATTCTTGTGGCACGTCTCTCATGGCAAATATCAAGAATGGCATACCTTCGTCCCACTCTTTCCTATGATCTAAGCAGTATGCCTGGATCATCGTTTTTAGAGTAGAATGAAATCGCTCTAGGACTCCTTGGGATTGGGGATGATATGCACTCACGTGACTGTCTTTAGGCCTAGAGAATTCATAGCCTGCCGGAATATTCGGGATGTGAAGTTTAAACCTTGGCCAGATTGTACTATCTTAGGCAATCCAACCATAGAGAATAAATTAGTGAGAGACTCAGTAATCTTCCGGGCGGAAATGCTTCTCAGAGGGATTGTTTCAGAAAACCGGGTTGAGGCACACATGATAGTTAATAAGTATTGGTTTCTGTGATTAGTTTTAGGGAGGGGACCAACACAATCGATGAGGACTTGACAGAAGGGTTCCTCAAAGGCGGAAATCGAGTGTAAAGGGGCAGCAGGGATTTGCTGATTTGGTTTGCCTATCATCTGGCAGGTCCGGCAATATCTCGATACATCCCCACGGATTCCAGGCCAGTAGAAGAGTCTACCAATTTGCTTGTGTATCTTACGGATACCTAAGTGATCTCCCAAAGCACTTCCTCTCTGTATCTCCTTGGCAATACCAACTGATGTAGACCCAACCAATCTTCTTGGGCGGGTGTGTGTGTGTGTGGGCCTTCACTTCCACATTAAGATGTCATTCTCGATGTAGTATTCCGAGGGTTCCGATTCTTTGAACGGGGGTGCGAGGGGCATTTGGCTATCCTCTCTCTGTTCGACTGCTATAGACCTTACTATGATGGGCATGACATCTGTTGTTTCCTTCCGCGGGCTAGGGCTTGATGTTGGGGTCTGTTCAAGCATAGGCTTCAATCCTATCTCATGGCCTAAACAAGTTTGGGAGAGGTCAACTACCTCGTTCTCTTCATCCTCGCTTTCCATCCTAGCACTTGTCTCCTCAGCTCTCGTCCTCGCATTCACTCGAGTCACCACACATGATGGGAATGTTCCAGGATGCTTTTTCTCTATCTTCTCAGTCTCCTCCGAGACGCTCGTTTTTTTCACCACTCTTGGATGAGGTACAACTCTTTCTCCAGCCAGGTCATTTCCAAATAACATCGATATGCCTTTCATGGGCAGACTATCAACCACTCCAATGACTATAGGTCCACATACTGTGTCAGAGTGAAGGGAGATCCGGTGAAGCGGGACACTAACAAAACTGCTTCCTACCCCTTGTATAAGCACTCATTTGCCCGTGGCTGTCTCTGATCCACATGACATGTCTTCTTCAACTATCAGAGACTGGGTCGCTAATGTGTCTCTTAGGATTTTGATCTTAACCCTCTTTGTGGGGTCATCCACCGGACATACGGAACTGTTCGACAAAAATGGTTTGTATTCCTCTCTGATTTGACCTTTGATCTTCTTATACAAAGATATAAACCCTTGTGGTTTATTCAAGACTGCGTTTATGTGTTCAGCACCTTTCCTCGTGAAACAATTCGCCGCCATGTGTCCTACCTTCCCACAGTAGTAACACGTTATGTTTTTCCCTCCTTCCGTCCATCGGGGGGGGGGGGGGAGGTAAAAGAATGAGAATCAAACCGTTTACTTTTCGGGCTGTTCGGTCGATGTGGGTAGTTTGTCTGACCAGGTATTGTCCTCGAACCAGCACTAGCCATTACTTGAGGCTTTGTGCTTCTCCCATATTCAGATGGGTCCTCTGATTTATTCCTGCCTCGCTTATGCATTAGTGTGTATTCGTCCATGAGGGTAGCCATCCCATAGGCTGTGTCAACCTGTCTTTAGTTGAGGAATGTCTTGAGGTTATTGTGTACGTACCATTTGAATTCTTCTATTAGGATCTACTGTCTTAGCTTATCGTAATCTGCTCCTATTTCTTTCGCCGAAATCTATCAGTTGAAATACATTTCTTTCTGCCTGAAGAACTTTACATATGTTTGCTTTTGGTCCATTCTGTGATCTCTAAATCTCTGTCTATACACTTCTGGTACCATTTCGTAGTTTCTCAGGATCAATGTTTTTACGATGTTGTAGTCGGTGCTGTCCGCAACTGAAAGGGAAGTATACATTTCTTGTGCTTTACCTTTCAGAGCTGTCTGTAGTAATGTCGGCCAGGCTTCAATGAGCCATTCCAGGTTTGAAGCAATTTTCTCGAAGTGCTGGAAATACTTGTTCACGTCTTCTTCGTTAAATGTAGGTACAAGTCGGATTTGCTTGGTGAGGTCAAAGTTGTTCCGTTCCTCCTCGTCTCGTATTTTTTGTTCTTCTATTTCCCGGACATGGGTTTCCTGACTAATTCTTGCCAGCTTAATCTGGGTCTCTGCTTTGATCTTAAGCCTCTCTCTTTCAGCTTCAACCTTAAGTTTCTCCAGTTCAGTCTGGGCTTCTGAAAGTTCAGGCGCTTCTGACACAAGGTTGTCAAGAACACTCCTATTGAAAACTTCATTATTGACCATATCTTCTGAGACGACTCTCACCAACTGCACCTTTTGCATAGACTGTCTTACATCCAACTCCACTTTCAACGATAAAATATGGTCCCTTTTCAGCCTTAATAGACAATCGAATGTGAGAGAGTTTAGAAAAGTAGCTATCACAGACATCTCGGTTTATGTGTCTTATGCAATTCTATGATTGCACTGTTCCTTACTGCGAAGTCTTGTGGAAAAGGAGAAATGATATTCCATGATGAGTACCCCAATTCTGTTATGCCCGGGGTTTCGTTGGGACTATGATACCTGGGATGCAACAAGAAAATAAAAAAAAATTAAACAAGAGTATCCCAAGGTTCAATGTAAGATTGATGAAAAGAACAATGGGAGGGGAATTCTCCAATAAAATAAAGTTTCAAATTCAAAAGAAAAGATATCCATTCAATTCTCCTAGCAAAAAAGGTGGAGTTGATAATGTCCTGATATAAATCAGAGGCCAGACAGGAGGTGGAGGAAAGGAAGGTTCTCTTCCAAGAACTGGCTTTAGTTTAACCAGGTACAAAAAAATATTCCATAATCTGAATATTCAAAGAAATAAAGAGACGACTGTTATTCTCATATCTCGTCGCAAATATGTAAGGTATTACAAATATACTTGTAAAATCTAAGGTGGGGGTACAATTATTGGTCTAACGTAACAATGTATATTACTATGCTAAAATTTATGTTTGCCTGTTTATATGTCATGGATAAACACATCTCAAGGATATTGTTTTTTTAGCATGAATAACTGCAAGATCACAAAAATTCTAACAACATAGTCTATATAAGTTATTTGAAATCATTAGAGTTTATTATAAAGAACATTTTTAGCAAAATGAATTGAGTTATTGAATTTGCTATAAAGTACAAAACTGATTTTAATCTCACAAATTGTAGGTCAGATAAGGTCATATTAAATCTCCAAGTTCACTAAAAGCCTTTAGAGTTAGAATTATGGCCTTTATAATCTGTATTGCAGCCAAAAGATGGCATTCTCAAAGATAACTTGCTACACATAGGTAGAAAAAGTTGAGAGAATTGATGGTATTGACCTCCAAAGCCATTAAAGGTCACTTGAGATTAATTTTAGATTAAAATAGCTTAAGAAAGAGCTGAAAAAAGTCATATTTTGTTTTGCAAAACATGCAATCTTTAAAAATGTTTTTAGTGAAAAATTCTAAAATTTTGAGGATTACATTTTAATTTTTCAGCTATTTAAATATAAAAAAAATGAGCCGAAATTACAGAAACTATCAATGGCTCTGAGCAAAGCATTCAAGAATAATGCAATCAAAGGAATAAACTGAAAACTGTTGCAACAGATTCTTGGAAAGGTCCAGCTGCACAAGTCAATTGACACCATTTTGGGCACTTCTGAGGCTGTTCAAAATCCTGTTCCACAACTCTTTTGAACTGCTCAGTGTCCCTCCTTTGCAAGCTTCATCTAAAAGTTGGAATGCTCATCATGTTTCTCAGAAATCTCAACCCTCCAAAGTTATGCAATGGAATTGTCAAGCAGTTTTTCTCACATTTCATCAAGGCAAGTATCCTAACTAGTGAAGGCAAAAAGCAAAATGTGTGCATTCTATGGATCCCAATAATTCCAACAGACTTGCCCTCTGAATTCAAGTAACTTCAATTCCTAACAAACACCAGTGTTGCTATAGCCAACAACAAGGCACAAAGACAATTTCTTAAAATCACAGACCTCAACCTGACTTCTTTATGCTTTTCCTATAGCCAGCTTTATGTTGATTGTTTTAGGGTTGAATCCTCAAACAACCTTTTTGGAGTGGGAGAAGCATTCATGTTGTATACTCAGAAGCCCTGTCAACCAGAGAAGTACATCATTTGTTTTCTTTTGGGCATCCAAATACTTTTTCCCTAACAACTGCATATTTTTTTATGAGTAAATAATGTAAATATTCTTTATTTCATGTTAGTCCAGGAAGAAATATGCTGAAGAACATTTTTTTCCTGTTTGTTGTATTTGAAGTTATTTTTTCCAGGCAACACTCTGTATCACTGCTTGTGAAAAATAGTGAGTCCTAAGCAAGGTGATATTAAAAGCTTTTACCTATAAAAAGAGGAATCATTATTTTCTTAGTCTAGGTTTATTCAATTATTATTTTATCATTAACCTAGTAAATGAAATACTAATAGGTTAGTTATAAAGATAAAAATTAACAGCTAGATCTGTGTACCATAATCCCTTAATGCCCACTGTCTCAAAAATAGTACAGTAGCATTAAGATGCTATAAGTAAACAATTATAATTAATAACATTTTTAGTAACCTATAATAAAATACTGAATTTATATTTTACTTTTTTAAATACCAGATTTTATGGTTCGCTTGATATGACTATAAAATACCACTTTTAAGCTACACACTCTTCATTAACGAGCCAAAATTTACAAGATATATAACATTTTATGATAAAAATTACAATATAAGATAATTCATCATGATTTTTGTGTTTTAGGACCTTGAGTGATTTTATAAAAAATCTTCATAGTGATTGTAAATAGCTAAAGATACATTTATTTATGTTCTTGTCAGTAAAGTAATGATTTTATAGGTAAATATTGGGATATGAAGACAGCTCATTATGAGGAGAAAAGTTTTCTGTCCTGCTGAATGATAAAGAATTATAAAATAACTATACTACTGAAATTAAATACACAGACTAATATCTCATTTGATACAGAGAACCTTCTTAGACAACCAATAAAACTTCTTAGATAATCAATAACTGATTATTTCTTGTTGCAAGATGTTGATGGCTGATCATTATCATGTCATTGCAATTATAATTAATAAAACAATGTTCTCACTGAAAATATGTATGATACTTATATGCTTTTACATTCATTTTTACATCAGTATGATACTTTATACACTTTTACATTCAGACTAGTATGCTCATCTTGGATGTTATATGCTAATAACATTTTGTTTGTTTTTACCCTCTGGCTTTCTTCAGGTGTCTCTCATATTTACTAACATCCTTGGAATTTTCAAACTCTTTATTCTCATTTTGCTTAGGGATTATCAAATCTCAGTTAATTCTATCTAGTTTGAGTAGTGTTGCTTGTTTGTTTCTCCAACTGTGCCAGAATATATGACTCTTCTTCACTATCTGACCAAAGAAACCAAATATACTAAACCATTTGTCTCTTAGATAGAATGGCGGTGAAATTCTAGAACTCTGTACTCTGGTGGTGGAATTTTTGAGTATCCTTTGTTAATCAGAGGCTCCCAGGTCTAAAAAAAAAGTTTCATATATAAATTGAGACAACAAATTATTCTTAATAAGTTGTAGCATGAACAAATCTTTTAATTCATTGAAAATGTGTAAATTTAAATATAAATTGATGGCTGCTTACCTTCTTTCTGTCAAATGCACAAATAGCTGAACATAACCTTTTATTTATATTAAGGAGCATTTTAGATTCACTTTTCAAATTAGTCTTTAATTTCTAGAAGTTTATCTAAATTAAAAATTTACCAGAACCCTTACTTTTCACAAATATGCTAAGGTATTTATAGATCAAACTACTATCTTCAGAATTGGTTTGTCTAAAATACACTGATTTACATATTAAAATGTTGTATTTTCTTTATTTGTAGCCAAGTGGTAGGAATAGGCTAGAAGAGGAAGGTTCTCAAAGCTCAGAGGCTGGTACCTCATTGAGTTCTTCAAGAGGTTTGTAATAATTTTCTCATTTTTCCATTATATATATATTTGTTTCTTCAAGTTTAAAATTAAATAATTTTCTTTTGGAAATGATGAAAAGTTCAATGATGAAAGTGCTTGACTTTTTACATAGCAAACTTGGAAGTGGAATGAAGATATAAACACAAAAAATTGTGATATTTCAAATGTTTTGACCAGTTATATTCAGTTAAAACTGTGAAAAAATTTACTTTACCTAAATTTATTGATATTTTAGTTACATTTTCATGCCAGGTTAGATACCAGGTTATGATCAATTACATTACCAACCCTTCTTTGAATTTTGTTAAGAATCTCAAGATATATTGTAGAAGTACCAGACCAGATATGACAGCAGTATTCAATCCACAGACGATTTATAAATGTGCAAGATGGATTCTGATAAGAAAATTTTCTGTCCCAATGCATTGAACCAACTTTGCTAGGAGTAGACCTAGCATTTGATTCAATATAATTACTCCATTTTGTGTTAGTGGAAAATGTGAGGCCAAGAATACACAAAGTGTGTCTCTCCTGCAGTTTATCAACAGACATGCTGATGACAAGCATAAAAAGTTCTTCGTAGTGATTAAATTTTTACTTTTGTTTCGGAGGCATTAAAATTTACAAACCATTCCTTGCTTCAGTTAAGCACTGATTGGAGGTCCTTTTCAAAAGCAGTTGCCAGTTTTACTTTGCTGGATCTGTTAAATTTACTACTAAGACAGGAGTAAGTTATGTCATCTGCATAGATACCTACTTGTGAACTGATGACATTTGGGGGACACCTGCATTGATATGAAATGATCTGGAGGCATGCCTGTACTTAACACTATTTGTTAGGAATGATTGGATTAAGCCAAATATTTCTTTAGAGACATCATAGCCCTTAAGCTTGTGGAGAAGGCCAGCATGCTGGACCATCTAAAAGGTTATTGAGATATCTAGAGCCACAGCCTGAGTTTTGCCATTCTTTACTAAAACTTGATAGACAAATTCAGTTTTGGCAATCAACACTTTGGCAGTAGACCTGACAAAATGGAAGCCATATTATCAAAAAGGCATTTGAAATAAGAGCCTCTAGTACTTTGCCAAAAAAGAGACTAATAGAGCAATAATTTGAGTTCTTAAAAATAGAATATTGAGTTAAAAATAGAATATTTCCAATAAGCTGAAAAACAAGATGCAGCAAGACATTTATTGTAAAGTTTGGAGAGAATGGGAGCCAGTTCAGGAACACATTTGAACAATTGTACCATTGAATCCACAAGCCTGTGGGGATCTAGTAGATGTCAACACTTTAAATATTCTGAAGAGAGTAGGGACTGAGTATTTGTTTTTGTTCAGCACACTCTTGCAGAACAGCAAGTAATCTCTAAAACCAAACTTGTGAGAGGCTATAAAGTCTCTCATTCTATCAGTAAATAATGACTTTGCCTCTTTGAGGACAAATTTTACACTCATTACAAGCAGTGACAAAAAGATGTCTGTTACAATCAGAGTAAGGTTGCTGATAAAAATTAGGAACAAAGAAGGTCGAAGGATAGAACCCTGGAAAAATATTAATAAGAGCTCCCTTTCTTAATAGTTCTACCAGTGCAAACCTTTACTGCTAGGACATGCCATGCTACTTCTGTGTTTCAAATGTAAGAAGAAAGTTCCACTCAGCTTTTTCCCCAAGAATTACCACTTTGTGCAACAGATTCCTATATGGAAGCTTCCCTGAACTGTACAGTTTTAACCTTTTCACGTCAACAAACATTATCTATCCTCCTTATCTTTATAATCCCCACTTCCTACCACTTTCTCTTCCACTCATATCTCACACTTCATTCATCATTATTATTTCAAATTTCAACTGTAACCATAGAGGGTTGAGTGCCTTTCAAGTTTTGTATTGTGTGATATTTAGTATTAAAAAAAATGAGAGTTGTAATATTTTATCAGGATAATGCTAGACAGCATGTTTTTATTTTTTCTGATAGCCAAAAAATTATAGCTTGGCTGAGAAGTTTTCACTCATCTACTGTAGTGGTAAAGAAACAACTCAACTGATAGTAGCAGATAAGAACCGTGAGGAGGGTAATCAACAAAACAGTGTCACACATCCAACGTTCTCACGAGCAAAAAGCTCAGTGCCCAGAAACAAAAACGTGCCTGCTTCATACAGCCGAGGACCGACCATAATTTGCATGTGAATGACGAGACAACGAGACTTCGCGTTAACTGTCTGAGACCACCTGGCATAAAACAAGGGCGCCGCCATTTTGGTTCTTTTTATTGTTAAACAATCAGAGTTTGCATGACGCACAAATTCGCGGACGTTTTCGAGGTAGGCCATTTTCACAATTTTCCCCACACTCCCCCCTGATCTCATGATCACAAACGGGGCAAGGAGGTGGCGATCATTGCCGTAGAGTCCCTCTCCGAAGGAGGACAACACAAGCTTCATCCTCATGCTTGCTCTCGTCTGTGGTATGAGTGTCGGTAAACACGGTGTCCACTGGGAGGCTGCTGATATCGGAGTCACTGCCCTGCAGGTCTAACTCCAGGCAGATTGAACGCTCACTACTCTCAGACTTGGAATCACTTTCATTGCTCAGTAACGGTAGCGGTTGCATCACTGGTCGCAGGTCTTTAATGTGATGAGGCACCCTATAAACTCTCACAGATTGCGGGCTGATCACCTCCGTAACACGTCCAGTGCCATATTTTGTCGTACACTTGCCGCGTGGGTTTTTGACCCAAACAACATCTCCTTTTTTCAGTCTCCCTCCGGTCACTTCTAGTTCAGGCAGCGGGTTGGCTTCAATGCCTTTCACTCGGACATGATATTTGTGCAGTGCATCAGCCAGTGCTGTGGACGGTGAAACGTTATCTTTCGAGGCAACATTATACCAGTAAACCGACTCCGATACTGTACAGCCCTTCCTGGCTGCGATGGTCTTGACGGTTCTGTGGTTTCACTCTATGATGCCGTTTCCACTAGGCGAGTAGGCACATCGAAACCGCAGATGCACGTCCCAATTGTCCGCAAATTTTTTAATGTCTTTACTGGTGAATGCAGTATCATTGTCGGTCAGTATTTCAATGGGTGGGCCTCGCTCCAGGAAAACATTCTCCAACAGTCGAATGATGGTGCTTGCATCTTGTCGCCGCAGTGGCCACCATACCGCAAACCTAGAGGAACCACAATCAATAAGCGTTAAGAAATTCTCACCATTGTAGTGAGTTATGTCCATCGCTAGTCTGCTCCAGTTGCTCTTCACACTCGGTTCTCCTTTTTCCCAGTGAACAGGTGTCGGATCGATCGACTGACAGGTTGTGCAGGCCTTCACAACGGATCTAACGCTTTCTCTGGACACTTGCGGGTCGACTATCCTGGCGAAGTACAGAGTTCGTTTCATGCCTGGATGTCCGCTTTGATGATGGGTATTGGCTACCCGGTCCTCGTCCAGCTGTCTCCCTACCACTGCACAGCTCTCGAGCGCCGGTTCTCCTCTCTTGAGCGGATCCAGCCACTTGTGCGGTACTCTGGTGAGGCGATCCGCACGGTTCTGACGGTACTGTACGAGTGTCACATCTATGGTCAATCCATATTCTTCCACCAGCAATCGCATAATGCCCAGCTGTCGCCTAACCAGCATCTCACCAGCCGCCCTTGTGTTCACCTGTGCATTCCCGGTCAAGGTGTCGGAAATCCACCGGTGCACACACGCCGAATCAGTAACCAAGTGCAATGGCGTCACCTCCCACTGGAGGGCTAGATTAACTTTAAGCGCCACATCGAGTTCGGCTAAATTAATATGTCTGGCATCATTAGTAGGATGCAGCCAACACGCATCTTTGATGACATTTCCGTTCACTTCCAATGCCACTCCTGTCGCCACGGAACTCACATCCACCCAGACTGTGATCTCGTCACCACCCATGCACCAGTCTCCTCCAACGGGATCCAGTTCCCACACTCTACTTAACATCTCCGCTAGTATGCGACAGAAAGAGGGATGTTTGATGTTATCATCCCATTTATTGGTTGCTGCTGTTGCCAGGCGCTTGACGAATGCAACTGCCACCCTGAGCCATCCACACACGGGGAAATGTCCAACAAGTTTCCCACACAATGAAAATACGTGCCGACAGGTCAATATATCAGGGATTTCCGGAATCTGACTTCCTCGTTTCCATTGGAGGGTGCCATTCTCTTCTCAGACTTGCAAGCCAAGAACTCTTGCTCCATCTGTCAGTCGCACCGGATCCTTGCACACCAAACCGTAATCCGAAAAGTGTTGTCGTACACGCGATGCAGAGACCAGACTTTCATTAATGAAGATGTCATCAACGTATGCTGATGTGGCATTTTCAATTGTGCGGTCTTGCGATGTGATGGCGTCTATAACAGATTTCATAATGAGTGGCGCCACATTTAGCCCAAATCCTAGCCACATAAGACAGAAGCGTTGACCTTTGAAAATAACCGTTTGAAATGGCCACTGCGTTTTGTAGATCCAGAAGCGACACATTGACTCCCTGCCGCCGCCACGCTCTCAGCTTCTGTGCGCAAACTTCTGCATCGGCAGTAAAAGCATCCACAAAGTCGTTCAATTTGCGGTAATCGAGTACCGGACGTACCTTCTGTTTCTGCTCCTGCACGACTGCCATCAAGGGAATCAGTCGTCGGGCAGTCCTGCCAGGAAGGTGCATCCCAGTATACGGTCTGTTGCTCCGCCAAATGGCACCGCCAGCCTTCACAAATCGGCCAGGTAGACATCCACATCTCACCCAGCTCCAGACATTATCCGACAAACTGTTTCCAAGCGATGAAGGGGTCTATTCCAAAGGCCGTATATAGGGCACTCTTGATCTCCTCTAGGTCAGCATCGTCTCCGAGTTGTTGATATACGGTGTAGGCTCCCCTCGTGAGTCTCAGTGAGATGACCAATGCAGGTTCTTTTATTTTGGACACCCCTGCAAATACGTTCGGCCTTCTCAAACCATTCGACGACAGTCGGGCCCGTGGGGGAGCCGTCGAAATTCTGGGATCAATTTTAAATCAAACTTGTCCATCACTGAAATAGCTTGTGGTGGTAAAGAAACAACTCAACTGATAGTAGCAGATAAGAACCACGAGGAGGGTAATCAACAAAACAGTGTCACACGTCCAACGTTCTCACAAGCAAAAAGCTCAGTGCCCAGAAACAAAAACCTGCCTGCTTTATACAGCCGAGGACTGACCATAATTTGCATGTGAATGACGAGACTTTGCATTAACTGTCTGAGATCGCCCGGCATAAAACATTGGTTCTTTTTATTGTTAAACATTCGGAGTTTGCATGACGCACAAATTCGCGGGTGTTTTCGAGGTAGGCCATTTTCACAATTTTTTTCCCACATCTACTAAACTCACCAGCTGTTGCATCTTAAAAAATTTATTCTGGTTTTAGAAAATTCTAATGAAAATAATTTGAATTTCTTAGAAAATTGCAAAAAGCATTGGCAGTTCTTCTTTGGTGAGAACTGTTAAGATTAAGATATTACCTGAAAGAATATGTATATATAGATAACACTGCATTTAGACAGAAGGAATGGCTGCTAGAACTTAATGCGATCTACATATATAAAAAGAATTTAATTTTTCTCATGTTGAACTTGACATTTATCCAAAGAACTCCATCACCATCAAGCACTTCGCAATCACCCCTCTTGTACTCACATCATTACACAGCTCCAAACTTCTTCAGTAACATTTAGTTTCATATATTATTAAATGATAGCAGACATATGAAGTGCATTTAATGATTAGCAATTTGATTGTCTGAAAACCCAAAATGTTCAAACTTTGCAACCTGTTACTTGGAAAGTCTAAAATGATTTTTCATATCTTTAATTTCTTCCAGCCTTTGATCAAACAGTTATTATTTTCTTTACTTTTTTTTTTGTTCAGCAACCATGATTCGTTTAAATGTGAGCCTGTAATTATCCCTTGAATGGCCTTTATTTTTTTTTATTATTTGTCCTCAAATTTCTGACCTTTACTAGGTATCCCAAACTACCCTGGTTTACAGTGGGACATGTGTCGAAATAGTGAAATTTGCTTCAATTTCAACTGCTGATTTTTTTTTAATTGGTATCACCTCAAGCAAGGTCATACAGCCACTAAAACACAAAGTGATGTGGAAGAATTGAGAACAGAAACAATAATGATGAGCAAAATGAGAAGAGAGTAATCAGGAAGACAGAGTGACATTGGATTTAAATTTTTGCAGATTAAAGTTGGCTGGAATGCATGAAGCCAGAAGAGAGTTCCACAAGTGAGAAGTGTGAGACATGAAACTGTTAGCATAGAATTACCACAAGTACTTCTATAGACTACAATGAGCCAGCTGAACTGTAAATTGATGAGATCTCTATGCCAGTCTAGTACTGCACTTATATTCAAAAACTCTAGGTATCATAGCAAAGAGCTCATCCAAACAATTACCATGAAAGCATTTATAGAAAAGGTACAGAGAACAAACCTTATGGCAGTGGGGAAGTGACTGAAACTGAGTCGCCAGATCAGGCCTAATAATATTGCTGATTCTTCCCTTGAGTTCTAGGTAAATAGCAGGGGTATTGGGCCATATATATGGCATCAATATTTTAAGCATGGGCAAATGGTAGACTTATAGAAATGTAAGAGAGAAAAATTGTCTCACCCGACAAAGTGAACAGTCTTTCTTAGCAGCTGACCTAGCAATAGATTCAAGATAGTCTTTCCACTTCATGTCAGCAGAAATGTGACCCTGAGAAGGTGAAAGAAGTAGTTAGTATCATCCATGCTGATGGAAAGCAGTGAGAGATCTCTCAGATGATTTATGGAGAGAAGTTTAGTTTTGGAGGCATTAAAATTAACAGCCATCTTTTGCCCTAGTTAATTTGAGGTCGTTTTGAATATTAGTTGCCATTTTGACTTTGTCAGACTGATAAGCCTTACTATCAAGACAGAAGTAAATTGTTGTGTCATCAGCATAGATACCAAGTTGAGAGCTGATGTCATCAGGAAGGTCACTAATGAAAATTAAAAACAGAGTAGGACCAAGGATGGAGCCCCGGGGGACATCCGTGTTAGTACAAAAAGATCCAGATGAGTGGTTGTTCCAGATAGCTTTCATTTCACAGTTTGATAGGAAAGACTGGATCATTTCAAAAAAGTGTCCAGAGACACTATAACTTCTCAGTTTGTGGAAAAAACCTGAATGCCAGAACCTGTCAAAGACTTTCAAGATGTTCAATGCTACAGCCTGAGCTTCACCATTTTTATCTAGAGCATGATTTCTGCAATTGTTTTCAGTACATCAGCAGTTGATCTGGAGAAATGAAAGCCATATTGCTTGTCTGAGAAAAGCCTCTGCAATGAGAGATGATGAACCAATTCAGCATTGATTAGGGCCTCCAGACGTTTCCCAAAAAGACGTAGAAGGTTAATAGGCCGATAGTTGGAAGGGTCGGACAGCTCACCAGAGTTCTTACAAACTGGAACAATAGATGATGACTTCCAGCAGGCAATAAAGCAGGAGTTAATGAGGCAGTTATTATACAGGTCAGAAAGAACAGGAGCTAGTTGGGGAGCACACTTCTTAATGACTATTACAGGGATACCATCAGGTCCATGTGCTTTGTGGGGATCTAGGTTAGGGATGATAGCAGAAACTATTGAAGGGGTTATACGAATATCATTCAGCAGATGAGTCAAGAGTAGAGTTTGAGGAGAATTTACAGACAAAGCATTCATCTTTATCAGCAGAGGATTATAACATCTTGTATTGATTGAAGAGGAGGAAAATAGAGACCCCTACACTAATTTAAGAGCCACTAATAATCACAAGAGCCAAAGTTGTTAGTCTATGTGGTGCCTCATTCTCTTGGCAGAGACTCTGCTCCTTCAAGGACCCGCTTACATTTATTGCAAGCAGCAACAAATAGGCACCTGTTGTGATGATAGTTGTCACACTGGTATAACCAAAAATAGTGGTTCCTGTCTGCTCTAGCGGCTGAGCATGCGGGTGTGAACCATGGAGGTGATTGAGGTTTTAAAGGGATGAAAACATCCATTCCAGCTCTGACCCAAGAAGAAACCTCAGTGGCACAATTTTCAATTGGGAGGTTAAAGATATCTTATTTATTGTTAAGGCTATTTTGATAAAATTAGTATCTAAACAATATTTAATCTTTTCTTTCTAACGATACAATTTTTTCTCATGGTAATGATTAGTTTTTATTCCACATCTCTTTTAATTATGTCACTATTTCAATGACAGCCATGTTTTTTGTTTTTTTTTCCAAAGTTGATAATTTCTTAGTAGTTTCTTTTTTTTTCAAATTTGTTGCACTTTGAGTTGTCTTCATACAGATATCAAAACAGTCCCATCATAAAGAAAAAGGCTGCTTGTCAGTTTTGCATGCTGACCATACAGTTTGAAGTTGCCTTTCACAAAAAATTTCCAAGTTGAAAAATTTACTAGACAAAATACCAAAGAACTCTTAAAAAAAGGAAAATTACACCTCCTCTAGGTGAAAGTGAATCAAAAGCGGCTATACTGTGTTAATTTTCTAAAAAAAACATTAAACAGAATTATTATTATAGAATAGAAAAATAAATATATAAACAGGATATATTTTTAGTTCTTTAAATTTCACACTGGCATTTGTCCATAAAAAAATGAAAATTTCTTAAAAATTGTCCAGTTTTCCTTTTAATGGTCATTCATTTAATTTACATTCATGGCTGGAAATATTTTCTCTAATTCTCAGGATTTGGGAATTAAATTGAATGTTTGTTTACATTTCTTAAAAAAAACAAAAATGAAACTTGATAGGGTTTATAAAAAAATAAAATAAAAAATGACTGAATAAGCTTAATTTTGGTGTATGGGACCATAAAAAATTGAATTGTAATTAAGTAATTTTCAAAATTTAATCAGTTTTTATTTTTATTTTTATTATCACTCCTAATGATTAGGTCCTATTTTGCAGGTTAAAATAAAATTGTTAGATTTTCTTTAAAAAAAAATGGATACATTTTATAGTTCTTCAACTTTTGCAAAGCTGCATTGTATTTTTTTCTTTTTTTCATAAAGCCATTATAAAACAATATTATGGAAGATAATAAGCATAACATCTTTTTTTTTTTTTAATCAGGTATCTATTCCTTTTTTTATGTATTAGTGATTTCTATGTGAGAGACCCATACCTAGGTGATTAATAAAATTTACATTTAATCTTCTGTTCAGTGCCTTGAGAAGTAGTTTTCTTTTAAGTGTGGGAAGCAAACTGAAGAAGATCTCAAATTCCTTGCAATGTATGCCGCTTAAGTTAAAAACTGATGAAGGGAATAGATATTTTGCTGATATAACTTTTAATGGGATTTCATCTCCAAGGCCAATAGGTTGCAGTATAGTATTACTCCACCTTTTACATTGACTAAATCATTGATATTACATCTCCATCCAGTAATGTAATCAAAATTTTAGTTCTAACCAAAGGCAAAAATGATTATTTCTGATGGCCTTTGTTGGATGATATTGCACAAGTGGCATTAACATTTGTCTTTAGATGGGACTTTGATATAATTCCACTTTCAAGAAATTATAGGATATGGAGTGTTCCAGGAATATTGGTTATAGCAGATGCTTATAATCAAATTCAAACCGCAAATCACCATTAGAAGAGGAAATGCAGAAGGAACATTTCAACTACCCAGAAAGTATTTTTCATCAGTTCCAATAAATGAATTTTATTCACTTCAGTGTTTTTAGCTTAATGATAAATAAGTTTAAAGCTTTACAATAAGCATTTGTTTGAAGAATTGACCAATGATTTATTTTGTGAAACAAATGTCATTACTGTCTCTTTTTGACAAGTTAAAATTGCGTAATTTCACAAGTTTCCAAAATTATATATGTACATGAGAAAATGGTTTGTTGAAATTAGTACAATCTTGGGAAGTAAATAAGACACCCCTGGTAACAAAAAATGAACTAGGCAAGATGCCTTAAACAACTCAGTAAAAGTCCATTGGAGTCAATCGAGGAAAATTGTTAATGATGTCATGGCAAGTAGTCTAAGCAAGACATAATTTTATAACTGCTAGGAGTGAGTTATAATAGTTGCGATGAGGAATTAAAACTCATACAGAGTAAGCAAAAGTACTTTTTGCTTCAGTGCATATGATAACAGTTGTTTTAATTTTTTTCCTTGGTATGTGTAAACAAAAAAATAAATATGGAAGAATTATTAGCCTAAGCAGTAAAAATACAACAACAGCAACAATTGTTAGAACTCCAGAAACAGTAACAAAATTTAATGGAAATAATATGGAAGAGAACAGAAGATTCGCCAAGCTTATTTTGGAAGTCTATGAATCTGATAAAAAAAAAGAAAACAAAGATTTTGCTACATGTGCTGGAATCGTTAAAAAGGAGTGTGGAAGTAAACAAATAGACTCCGGATATGTTTAATTCAAGGGTTAATGGCAAAAAAAGATGCAGAATTATGTGCTAGAATTCTAACAAAACGGAATCAGAAACTAACATTACAAGAAATATTGAACAAATGTTAGAGAATCCTAAATCTGAGACATGATACAAAAGGAAAAGAATATGCATACATACAAGCTAAAGAAAAATGTGGAAAAAGAAAAATTAATCCATGTTTCAAATGTGGAACATTACATTTCGGAGATGACTGTCCCTTTAAGAATTCAAAGTGCTACAAGTGTAGAAAAGTAGGACATAAAAAGTCACACTGTAAAACTAAAACAAGGAAAAGTTCTCACAGAAAAAATTTTGTACACAGTGTTATGATGGAAAAAATAATTACAGAAAACCCAAAAAGAATTGTGTGTGCAAAAATTATAATCTGGATGTAACAATGTAATTAGACACTGGTAGTGATATTACAATAATCAATGAAGCCACATGGAAAGCAGACAGAAAAGCTATATTGAGATAAATTTTGAAAATTACACATGGCATGTCAGGTAAGAAATTATTTTTTATTGGTGAAGTGACTTGTAACGTTTCATTTTATGACAAATGTGTAAAAAGCTAAATTTTCAAAATTTATCACATAAGTGTTAAAAAATACTACCAACTTATTCAGTAATGACTGGATGGAATTATTTGAGTTGTTGGATTTAGCTATAAATATTTATTGCAAAAATGTAAGTGGACAAGGTACCAGATTAAAAAACACTGTGAAAATTTAAAGGAAGAATTGAAAAAATGTTTTTTGGATGTTCTGTTCGTTGTGTTTCAAAGTCAAGGCTAATATTTCAAATGAAAAAAGGGTTGACACCAGTGTTTAAACCAAAACGTAGTGTATTGTTCACAGCATTGGATCAAGTCAATGAAGAATTTGACAGACTTGAAAAAAATAGGTGTAATTGAAAAGATTGACCATTCAAGAAGGGGAAGCACCTGCAGTGTATGTAACAAAAAAAAAAAAAAATTTGTGTTTGTGCTGATTTTTCGATAGTTAAACATGTTTAGAATCCCATAACTACCCAGTCCAGAGGAAAGTTTTGCAAATTTAAAAGGATGAAAGAAAAATATTTTTGAAAGCTGGATCTTTTTGAAGCATATTTGCAAATACAGGTTGAAGAATGTTCAGAGTTAATAACTATAAATACACACAAGGGATTGTATGAGTTCAACCGACTTCCTATGGATGCTATGCTTGCATATTGTGATTTTGCAGTTGCTTATTTGGATGATATATTAATTAAAAGTGTATCTAAGGAACAACATATTGGGCATGTGAAAAGAGTTTTTGAAAAAATATGAGAATGTGGGTTCAAACTCGGTGAAGAAAAGTGCAAATTGTTTTTGCCTAAAATCAAGCAAATAGGACAAGTCATTGACAAAAATGGTCATCAACTAGATCCATCAAGGGCAAGTGTAATTAAGAATGTGTTTCCTCCAACAAGTATCACTAGGTTACAAGTATTTCTAGGACTAGCAAATTATTATCAAATCCATATACCTAATATGCGGAATTGGAGAGCTCCACTGAACAATTTGCTTAAAAAAGGTGTAACGTGGAACTGGACTAATACGCATCAGAAGGTGTTTGAAGAAATAAAAAAAATACTAATGTCAAACTTATAATTAGTGCACTAGAATCCAAAAGCAGAAATTTATATTGACTTTGAATGCTAGTGACACTGGTATAGGAACAGTAATTCTACATAAATATGATGATGGTAACATGAAAGCCATCACACATGCTTTGTGCTCACTACTACTGGCAGAAAAGAACTACAACCAAATCATTAGCAATAATATTTGCAGTGAAAAAATTTCACAAATTTATACATGGAAGGACTTTTTTTACAGACAGGCCATTGACCTCTATTATCAATTTATGGTTCGTAAAAGGAATTCCTATGCATACAGTGAATAGATCACACTGCTGAGGTACCATCTTATTAAATTACGATTTCAGGATGGAATATCAACTGTCCAAAAAATTAGGACATGCTGATGGTTTATCAAGATTGCAGCATTAAAAAGTGAAATAGAAATTAAAAATATATTATGCAATGGAAGAAATAACAGTAAATGCAGAACAAGACATGTATATTTTGAAAATAAAATAAATGACCAAAAGAAAGTAAGATAGATGATTTTTAGTATGCAATCCAGACTTGAATGCTTACTCGCTATGTGATGGAGTACTAATTTTTGCACAAAGAGTAGTAATACCTATCACATTACAGAAGTGGATATTAAATGGATTTCATAGTGGACATCTGGAAATTTCAAAGATGAAATCTCTTATGAGAACCTATGTATACTGGACAAAAATTGATCAAGACATTGAAAAATTAGTAAAAGCTTGCAGGGGTTGTACTCTGGCAGCAAAATCACCTACAATGAATTTATAACCTTAGCCAAAAACAGATACTCTATGCTCAAGACTGCACATAGATTTTGCAGGTTCAATTAACAGATCACATTATCTTTTGTTATAGTGGATAGCTTTACTAAGTGATCTGAAATTTGTAAGTGCAAAAACCAACTTCCATGGTTACAGTGAATTTTTAAAACAAACTGTTTGTAAGATATGGAATTCCAGATTCCAAAGTCTCGAATAGCAGTATGCAATTCACTGCTTACAAATTTAAAGATCTTTGTAAACTGTTCTCAATTGAACATATTATTAACTAGCCATATCACCCACAGACAAGCTGAATGGTTTGTGGGTACTTTTAAGAGAACTTTGAAAAAAGCAGGTAATCAAAAAGTGAGCAAAGACAACAATTCTTGAGAGTATACCGGATAACAGTGAATCCCAATAACACCAACAGGCATGTCACTAGCAGAATTGATGTTCCCAACAAAAATTAAATGCGTGTTTGACAAGTTGTTACCAGGTAAAAAAAAAAGAATAAGAACAGAAAAGAAAAGGACACAAAATTTGCAAAAAAATGTTTTTCAGAGTATATAAAAATGGAAAAGAAATGTCAGAAGACAGTGTAATAAGGTCACAAATTGGGAAAATTATATATATGGCAAAAGGGAAAAAAAAATGGGAACACAAAAGGCATTGGAATCAGTTAAAGAAAAAGTATGCAAGAAAGGAAGAACCAATGCATGTACTGTATGATATTTTTGATGTACCAACACACCAAGAGTTCATTGAACGTACAAGCTTGATTACCAGAAAAAGGAAATGTACGGAAAAACTAGAGAATGACCCAAAACTAAAGAAATACGAAGTTCAGTACATGGCGAACTCACTAGAAAGAGGAGTGGGTGAATACTAAGAAATAAAATATTTACTAGTGAAAGTAATCTCAAAAGCAGTGGGTGGGGTGATGTTGTGGAGTAAATAACACAAATAATCTAGGCAAGACACCTTAAATAAAGAACTCAAAGTGAATCAGTAGAAGTGAAATTGCTAATTATGTCATGCTGTGTAGTCTAATTTAGACATATTATAACCACTAGGAGTGAGTTATAACATAAAGTGTCAGTGTTTCTGGAATGTACCTCCAATGGATACTCTTTTACGACAAATTCAGTATAGTATACTTTTGATCTGTTTTTGCCCTACTGTAAAATTGTGCTTATGGCTGTTTTTACATGGTGTAAATATGAGTTTTTATTGATATAATACTGAAAGAAGAATTTAACTTCATCTCTGTTGTGCTATAAATCTTAGCAAAAAGTTGCAACAGATTGATTACCTGTTGAAATGAAACTTATATGAACAGTGAAAATGCCCTTTCTGTGTCATGTTTTAACTATTTTAAAGTTATTGAGTTTGGGATACCTACTTCTAATATCCAGTTCTTTTTGTAAGCACTTGATGTGTGAGCTGGGATTCAGTCTGATTTCATTTGAAATACTTTTAAATAAAGAACATCTTATACTCAGTTATTCACGTGTTATTCTGATCTTTACCAGAAATATGATTGCACATGACCACATGTTCATACACATTAAAATGAATATAGTCTTTTTGGAGAAAATTGTTACTTTATCGTGTCCTTTTAAGAAACACCAAAATTTATAGCATGTTCTTAAATTTATTGCAACATGTTTTGTAAGACAGGTGCTTTATTTTTTATTTTTACTTATGTCTACACCAAACATAAGTATTGTAAAAAGTTTCCTTATTTGCTCTGTGTGTATTACAATAGCTATTCACTGCAAGCAGAGAATATATTAGGAAATAAAAGCTAAGACTGACTGTATATGTCTTGAGAAATATATTTCCAATAAGGTTTACGTGTTTAAAAAGTAAAATATTTGATGGTAAATTTTTAAAAATATTTAAATTCTATAATTTTTTAAATGACTTTTTATTCATTACAGTTCTCTTTCTCATTCTGTAGTTATTCAGTATATATAATTTTCTCTTTTCTTAAAAATGTGGAAAAAGAATTTTAATTTACATTTTTTTTTAAATTTCAGATTCCAGTGTTGATATACCATACACAGATTCAACTGGTATCGATCTAGAGGATTTTATTAAGAAAACTTTGAACAAAACACCAAAAGATAGAAAAATATTACTTAAATTAGAAACTGATTTGATAAAATTTGTTAAGGAACCTGAGTGAGTATGTTTTTGTTTTTTTTTCATTATTTATTTTTAAAATGCTTAATTTGAATTAAACTGAATAAAGTTTTTTTTATGTAGAAATACAAACACATGTTGCATTTTTACTTAGATTGATACTTGAAATAATGTGTAATTTCTGAGAGTTCAATTATAGACAAATGCCTTGTTTTTGAGAAGCAGATATAGAAACTGATTATCTTTGAGAAATATTTTAAAGAACAATTTTGCTAGGAAATATTAAATTCAGATTTTTAATGGACTTAGCAAAAACTATGTAGTGGCAGAAAAAATCCAAAATATATCTTTCATTCATATGACTTTTTCATCAGTTTATAAGATAAAAACATGATGTTATAATGTGCCATTTTGGATACTATCAGGTTTACTGTATTCAAATATTACTTATTTTAATGCTAAAATTATATTAAATGTGATTTTTCTTGATCATGCATCAATTATTGCATAATTAAATTAATTTAGTATGACAAACATTAACATTAAAAAAAATGAATGAAAAAACAGCTTTAAGTGTACAAAGGTGATTTTTAAAAATGCTGAAAAAGGAACTCATTAGCTTCATCTTGGGATTTTTAGAAACTCTAAGATGAAGCTAATAAAAACATTTCATAACTATAATTGACATCTTTAGTTGTCACTTATGGTTGGGAAATATTAACTACAGATGATCAAAAGTACTCAAAGATCATGAAATTTTTATTTTTTTTATAAATTTGACCTGGATGTGCAACAGATTACAAATTGGAAAAATGTAACAAATTAAACTCAGACAGACTTTGTTTGAGTAAAATTTATATTGGAATTTTTGGGATGAGGTATTTGGACCAGCATGCTGATTGTGGTTGTTATACTCACTATTTCAGCAATTGTGTGTGGTGTATACTAATTCAATTTTAAAACAAACACATTATTCAACCCATTGGAGTTTTCCATGCTTAAGGATATTTCATATATATGTTAATACTCACTAGTTTTATTCACCTTTGTATTACTTTTCTCTTTCTTCAACTGAATCAGAATATGTGATTTTTTTAACATTACCAGACCCAGGGATTGAACTGTCAGGAAACCAGAAATATTTTAACAAACCCTGTTGGACAATCTAGTGGTGACATTTTGAAGTCTTGAATCTAGTAGTCATAAAGTGGTGGAATTTTTAAGCACCCTTCTTTCTTGATCAAACTCTCCAAGATGATGATGTTTTCTTATTCCTGTGTACTTTTTCATGTGCAAGTAAATTTGTATGATTGTATTGAAATTGTGCTTTGGTGTTCATTCACTTCATGGTTAAAATTGAATATATCTTATTTTCATCAACTATTCTGTATTAAAATTGTCACACTGGAAGTTGACACACCACTTCTTCACATTTGAGCATGATAGACTCCCACTCTATTGTACGCTCATAGTTTTCTTTGGGAATTTTCTTCTGCAGGAACAGAAACTTGACCTTAATTCCACATTTTCTATTGATGTGGTTTAGTCAATAAACCGAAAGAAATTCAAAAATAAGTGCAAGGAAACTGCAAACTGGCACTTTATAAAACCTTTATGAAACATCTCTGGTACAATGACAAATAATGCTCTGCTTTTGGGAAGTGGATTGAACAGATAATTTTTCTCTACCTTATTGTTTAAACCTAGACTTTAACTCTCCTTTTTATAATTACAGCTTTTAGGCTGTTTTGCTATTAGACATACTAAAAATAACTAAAGTAGGAATCCTATGAAGTTACACCAGTTTTTTTTATTTAAAAGCATTGATAAATAATTTTCCTGAGCTTATATATATATATATATATAATTAAACAATAAATATTACTTATTAACGCTATGCTTAAAGTGCTCCAATTTTGTGTTTTCTACCTGTCTATTTTTAAACACATTTTTTTCTTTCTTTTTTTTTTTCTTTTTTTTTTTCTTTTTTTTTTTTTTGCATTAGTTTTAGGTAGTTAATAATTTATAGCATTAAGATTTAATTTTGTTAAGTTTTTCTCTCATGGGCAAAAACATTCTGTCAGTTTGTGATTGTGATGTTCTTATTGCTAATAGGGAGCTTCTTTTTAGTTATCACAATTTTCATATTAGTACATTTCTATAATGTTTTTAAGTTACAAATTTATTTAAAGTTCAATGTGCAAGAATTTGTACAACATTGTCTAAATGTATATGGATGAATGGGCTAATAGAAACCTGCAAAAAACATACCCAGTGCTTGGGTATTTTCATGCAACAACTTTTGCTTAATATATTCAAATTAACTATTTTTTATGCAAGAAAAATAGAATCAATCAGCAGCAGTTGTACATAATTTATAGTACCTGAAATTTTTTTTTTTTTTATCTAATATAAAAAAATATATCTAAAAATATATCTAATATAAAAAAAATAAAAATAAAATTTAATATTGATAACTTTGTCCTGTGTGTTCAATTTTTTGGAAGCTGAGGAAAGTTTCTTTAAATATTAACTTTTCATTGAAACACTACTAACTAGTTCTCTTAAATTTATTTTAGATAAAAGAAAGGATTAGGCCATCAAACTAATTAAATTAAGAGGAGTTAATATTATTTGCATTCAGACTAATGCTCACATCTTTGTTATCATTTTGGCCATTGTGTCCTCTGGCTTTCTTCAAGTGTCTGACAGTCTGGGTAACCTTCAGAGAATTTTGAATTGAACTGAATTTACAGGAGTAAAATGTTCTTATTTACAGTCTATGTCTAGGGATATCTCATCTTGTTTTTATTTAGTATTGCTCAGTTATTGTTCTCTCTGTTTCACCTAAGTCTTCTCAGAGAGTGAACTCACAATTACTATATCATCAGATTCACAAAGTTGGTTTGTGAATCTGGTGACAGTAATTGTAATCCACTAGTCCACTAAGGAGTTTGATAACAATAGTTATATATCCTGTTAGGAATGATCTGGAATCATAAACTTCCTTCAGTTTTAGATATCTCAAAGCCATTCTTCTTTCACATTAATGCCATTTTCATCCTCCCAGAACATTTTATCTTTGTCAGCAAAGAACAGTTCTAGGCGTCTCTTGCAGTCATCCAGGAAACTGAAATTATTTTCATAACAGAATTCTCTAAAACCAGAGTAAATGTTAATGGGCAATATCTAATGAATATGGCAGAAGAGTCAACACTTCCCTGCCAAGCTGTGATAGTTTTTACATAGTTATGAAAGGAACATGTCATATGTTATATTACACTCATCTTTTCTTTCAATACTTTTAATTGATTATTGTTTTCAATTGGATTAAATGGTAGCTGTGTTTCTTTTAATTATTTTCTTTTCTGGTAGGAATTCAAAGGAAAGTACTCTCTTTCAATTCCACTATACCTAGAATGATCACCTTCAATATAGTTAATAATGGTTCATTTTGCTTGTCCCTTGATTTCTTGTCTATATAATAAATGTGAAAATCTGTGTATCATACTTTTTCAATTAAAGGGACGCAACTCATTAACTTATCTTCTTCAAATGAGATTTGCTTATCCAGGATTGGAATTGAATCCTCAGATTGAAAATTTAGCTCTCTGTGAAACTGAAGACAAAATCATGAACTTGGCTCAAAGAGATCTCAGCAATTTTAATCTGCCAAATCCAAACAGAGAAAACTGGACAAATCAACAGAGAAATTTTGAGAGAAACAGGATACAACATGGAAAAACTGCGACAATGTGTTCAAAACAGTGAGCCCCTGTTAAGCCAACAGCAAGTGTATCAGAAGGTTCTTGATCACATCAGCAACAACACTGGAGGGATTTTCTTTTGGATGCACCTGGAGGTACTGGTAAAACTTTTGTAACTAACCTTCTTTTATCTGCAGTGAGACTCCAAAGAAAAGTAGCTCTAGCAGTAGCATTATCTGGAATTACTGCTACCCTTTTACCTGGAGGGTCTACAAGCACACAGCACCTTCAAAAATTCCATTGGATTTGAACTACAATGAAACTCCTATTTGCAAAATCAAAAAAGGAGCCAACTTGGCTAAGCTACTGGAGGAGACAAGCTTCATTGTCTGGGATGAATGTACCATGGCACAAAGTAGCAAGCATTTGAGGCCTTGGACAATTGATTGAATTATTACCAGATATCATATTTATACTTTACGAGAGTAAACACTAATTGTAGAATCCAAATTTGAAATATGTACTCTGTTAGAGTCTTTTAAGAACATTTAAATATTTGGAAGCAGTTAAAATGTATTAATTTTTTAGATATAATTTCAGTATTATAAAATGTCATTTTATAAAAAAACAACTTATAAAACACAGTAAATTTTATATATATATATATATATATATATATATATATATATGAATTACATAAAAATGAAACTCAATTGTACCCTATTTTTATGGTCATTTCACTCCTCAGGAGCTTGTCAATGCTAAAACTTTTTTTTTTTTTTTTTAATTTTAAATCAATCGTTTTAGTATTGACAAGTTCCAGGGAATTTATCCCAAGTGAAATGGCGATAAAAATGGGGTACAATTGAGTTTCATTTTTATGTAATTCATTTCTATGCTCTATAATAAATATATTGAGTTCTCTTTTGTGGATCAGTTTTAATATTTTATATTAATAGGATTCACTTGGATTACTTACCCATGGATATATATATATATATATATATATATATATATATATATATACACACACACACAAAATAAATTAAGTAATAAGTGGAAAGACATTAGACAGAATTCACAAATCATGGGAGGCATCACTGTGCTACTCTCTG
This sequence comes from Acanthosepion lycidas, assembly GCA_963932145.1. Lineage (NCBI taxonomy): Eukaryota > Metazoa > Mollusca > Cephalopoda > Sepiida > Sepiidae > Acanthosepion > Acanthosepion lycidas. The sequence continues at coordinate 18,907,090 of OZ010606.1, read as the reverse complement.
GTGATTTTAGACAAATATTATCAGTCAAGAGGAACTCCAGCTGATGAAATCAATGCTTGCCTGAAAAATTCTTAATTCTGGAGCCATGTTCAAAGACACAGCCTGAAAACAAACGAGAGTTAGGATCACAGGTGACCTTGAAGCAGGAAGATTTGCTGTTGCACCTTGGCAATTGACCAAAATGGAAATATTTCACTCCCAAATGGTTGTGGAGTTTCAATCTCAAGTATCCAAGAATTGATTAACCATGTTTATCCAAGCATTAAACACCATCGATTCAAACTGGCTTTGCCATATTAGCTCCCAAGAATCAAACTGTGGATAGCATCAACTAGAAACTTCTCTAAGAAATTACAAAAGAAAGCATGAAGTACTTTTCTATTGACACTGTGGTGAATTATCCAATAGAGTTCCTGAACTCATTGAATCCTCCTGGAATGCCAAGTTGGAGCTAAAAAAAAAAAAAAAGTGCTAATTATGCTATTAAGAAATCAGGATCCTCCAAAACTTTGTAATGGAACAAGGTTAATTCTCAAGATGCTTCCTCGTCTCTTGGAAGCAGAGATCCTTACTGGTCCAGAAAAGGAGGAAAGAATTTTAATTCCAAGAATCATCTTAATTCTTCCAGATTTTCCTTTTGAGTTCAAATGACTTCAGCTTCCAATGAGAGTGAGCTATGCAATGTCAATCACTAAATCTCAAGGACAATCATTGAAAGTAACTGGACTTCATCTAATGGAACCTTGCTGTTCCCATGGCAAGCTCTATGTTGTTTGCTGGAAATGGAAACAAGCTATTTGTACTGATCCCGAATAGGAAAAATAAAAATGTTGTTTATCATCCAGCTTTGCAATAAGTTCCAAATAGACAAATGTTTAGATAAAAACTGTTGTTTGAAAAATATTGTTCAAGTTCAATAAAATTTAATATGTACTCAATACATGAAGTGTCATTGTTGAACCAAAGGCCTAATCCACAGGAGCTAGCTTAAATGCCACATGATAGGGTAGCTTTTAAGCTAATATCCTATATTGTTGTAAAATATCCACTTTTTATTATCTGTTACAATTTGAGCAAATGGTTTTCCACACCAGATTTGTCTGTTTCCTGTATTGTATAACATATACACATGTGCAGGCCTCAATGTTGTGGCCTTGTGTTAAAACCTATAATTGTGAGTACAGATAGGTAAACAGCTTCTCAAGTAATGCCTTGATTTGATTGATATAAGTCTTGGCCGATCCTTCTTTATATTTTAAACACTTCTATATATCTTGATCTGTTCATTTTGTATATCTTAGAGTTATCTGTATCATTCTCTTGGTCTTTGTGCATTTCCAAGTTTTTCATATAATTTTGTTAATTTGTTCTATTAGTTTTAGTAGTAGAAGTATTTCATGGTGAAAATACTATGCCACCAACCAATCACACCAAAGAAGTTGGCTATGCTTTAAATTAAATTTGAATTGTTCTGGCGAATTTAAATCAATTATGGACAATCAAACAGGAGGTCTTGTTATAAATTCTGTTTCTCTGGCAAATTTAAACAGTTCACTTTTTTCAGAATTTAAAAATACTATAGACAGTATTAGGATTAATGAAGTTGCTTTATTTTCTTAAGAAAGAAGGGGGATGCACAAAAAGGTCGTTCAAGACATCAGAAAAAATGAAAATAACAAGAAAAAACCCGGGAATTTAGGACCCCCAAAAAGAAAATTGTGTATATCTTTATGGTTAACAGAAAGGCAAATGAGATTGTCAAATGTCTGTGATAAAATCACTATCGAACATGGTTATTAAAATTCTACAGGCTGTGTATGGAATATCATTTCCCTTTGAAACATTCTGCTGTTTATGCCAGAAGATTGTGTGGCTCTGACTAAAAGATATCAAATAAAGAAAGCATTTGGAGGTCAGATACCAGTGCCAACATAGGACCAGGATAGCTGTTGTTTAGGTCTCTAACTTCATTTTAGTGACTCATTTGGAAGCCTCCACCAATATAGAGAAATGGTAACCATTAATCCCAGCCTAATTTGCAGGGAATGATAGTTTTATATAATGACCAGAAAGTCTTCAATGCCCTTCCTAACTGCTTGCATGCTGAAGGTTTGAAACTTCCAGTAATTGTCCCAAACAGGAGACTAGCATGCAGACAGATTGTTCACCTTCTTGCAGTTTCCATGGAAACAAAGACACATGTTAGAATATTGACTAAATTGATGACACCTACCTTTGATGTTGAAAAGGAACCTATAATAGTAATAACTCTTGTTGGGAAATCCAGTCAAACGTTTGGTCATTCTTCCTCACCAAACAACATTGCTGAGGGAGAGTGGCAGGTGGTGGCAAAAAGATATTAGCTGCAGGAACCATTTTGGAGCCTACATCCAAATGACAGTTTCAGAAGAAGGGTCTCATTGTCATATGTCTTAATTGTGAAAAGTTGAAATGGCTGTGCCAGTCCTGGAAAAGTTAAAAAAAAAAACCCTGTTACCAAAAAAAAAAAAATATTGAACCAATGAGAGGGAAAGACAGTAGGTGTGGCTGCCTTCTCCAATACCACATCTTCCTCCAAAGTAATCCTCAGCAATCTTCAGCTACTAGTACTGCTACTAAACCAAAATGGCCTCAGCTTAAACAGTCATCGCACAGTGCCTGTTTCTTCACCTTCACCCAGTCAAGTCTCCCAGATTCCAAAATCTTCAATTCCACAAACAAAATCTCCACAATAACCTAAAAATGGAAGCACCTCTTTAACCTCTTAAAAAAAGAGGAACAAAATGAATAACACAAAAAGAAATTAAACATGAATTTTAACATGTTTGTGGCCATGTAAACTTGGATATACTGGAGAAAAATAATTTATAGCCACAGCACTCAAGGAACTTGAGAGTCCTTTAGAACTTCAAGGTTTATGTATTCGGACTTAGACTGGAGGAGGCAAAGAAAGCCTTTGAAATGTTGCTTCCATTGGCTGACTACACATCTGACAACCTAAATAAATTGTTCAGTTTTGGGTCTTTGTTTGCATACACTCTATAAGCAGTAAATTTAAACTTCCCAATGGATATCAAATCTTATCACAGCTTGGCACCATCAAAACTGGAATGAGCCAAGGTTCCATGAGGCATCAGTGTCCTCACTCCTAGCATGTTTTTCCTAGTTGAACTGATCATGGCTCTCTGGTAAGCTTTTTTTTGAATGGCTGAAGGCCATGGTTAGTGTCTAAAAATGCAAGACTTGTCCGTGATCTTCAGTATGTTGGTATTAATATAGTATTCAAAGTGACTATGAAATTTTTCTGTTGAGGAGCTTTTACTGCTTCTCAGCATGTTTTGATAGCCACTTGAGAAGTGTCTATTGGCTTCTAAGTTGCTCTAAGTTATTTGTTTACTTGTCTTTTCAGATGTGATAGGCAGCGTGTGCTATAAACATTTTGTCTCATTGGGTTTAGGGTGTCTTTTTTCAGTGGTTTGATTCCTTTGTGATATTATCAAAGATAAATAATTTTAGTGGGTAATTAAAATGTCATCCTTGATCCCATTTTAGCCCATGGGAGGATTAGGTGGGATGCTAACATCCCTCTATTTTAATATTTTAAAATATTTTGTATATTTATCACCAAACTTGATTTGGTGAATAAATTTAAATATGAAAATCCAAAGCAGGTAGAGTGGATTTGGACAGAGAGGGCTAGATTGGTTATGATGCAACACTCTACCAATATCATCTTGTTTTAGTGGGGAGAGTTGACTTAGGGATCATAGTTTGTCCAAGCTTCTATCTTGCTTTATTCAGACCTTAGGCTTGTCTGGGTTTTAATAAATTGAGATAAGCCCAAGCCTAACATGATTATTGAAAATTTAATGCATCCAAGTTGAATAGAAAGTATTTCAGGAAATAGTTGATAAAAACAGAAGTTGATGAGAGTTTTAGTTTAGTTTTTTTGTTGTTGATCATAGCCACCAATTCATGTTAGCAGCACAAAAAGCATTTGAATATAGAGGAGACAAGGTTGTAAAATGAGGAAAGGTAGAAAAAATAGTGATAGTTAAAACACAAAATTAAGATGAAACAAAGGAGTATTTCTTAACACTGCATCATGGGTGTAGTGTAGTTATGCAAGAACCAATGTGATGGCGACTGATTAATACTTTTTGACCCATAACTATGTTAAACATAGATTTTGGTTAAGATCTTAACAAACCGATTGCAGGATATCCTTGATTGGTTAATAGCTCCTGAAAAGAATTTTTCTCTAAAAGGTAGAATGATCCACGATAACCTGTATTTGTAACACATGCATAAAGTTGATGGTAAAGCTGCACTGATCAGCTTATCAATCTTTGGCCTTCTGTAGCATTAACCATCATTTTTTGGAGGCTGTCTTGTCTATCCAGATCCAAACCATCTGGATTAACCTCTCTGACCCCAAAAGCTATAGTAGAAATGAACAGGGTAAGGTTGTAGCCTTTCATGTTGACCAGATTTATTCTTCAAAGTTGTGTGCTTTTGCATATGCTGTACATTTTTACAGGGGAACCTTTTCAGTAAAGGTTGAGAGTGAACCTGGTACTACATAGAATCACATTACTTGGTGCAACCACCCTGACCAGGCACTCTGCCTATGTCAATGCTCCCTCCATGCTTGCAAGGATCTATGCTGAGATTAAGTTCAGCAAATAAATCTGATTTTATGGAACAATATCAGAGACCAAAATTAACTACAATAAGTCTGTCTGTTTGCACTTGTCCTTTCCCTGGGCCATTCAATTGGACAGACATGCCCTGTAAGATACTTGGTTTCTAATTCTGGTCACATCTCCACTTGCATTGTCATAGAGATATTGAAAAACTTTGAGGATCAGTCAATCTATTGTCTCTAAAGAATACCAACTCTCAGTATTTGCACTCCTGTATACCAAACAATCTGAGCTTGAGTGAGTTCTGTTTAAACTTCTTTGGGGTAATGGGGCTCACATGACACATCACATGATCTATTGTCTTCATCTTTCCAAGAACAAAGATGGATCAGAAAAAGGATTCACAGCAGGATTATTTTGCCAGAATGTATTCATTGCAGTTTTTTGCCTTGGAAACTATTTCTATCTGTAACAACACAGGTTTGTCACCCGAGAAGAAAAATTGTGTTCCTGTACTCATCCTTGATATGAAAGCTAATTGGAGTGATTTGTTTCTCTCTCTCCATTATTTTGCCACCTATTTTAAGCGCCAAGTTAAGATCAGGCTGGTGTGATACAAGTTTGTGTTTATCATATTTTAGCAAAAGATAATGTTCCACTACTGTGTCATGTGAATGAAGCTAACTTTTATTTGGCATATTGGAGCGTCTGATTAGAGGCTTTACACTTCTCTGAAAGACAGGTCAGCCTAACCTAATTAAGATAGGTTTGTTTCTCTTTTGTTAAAGTTAAGTGGGTGATGTACTGGATAGCAACTCTGAATGAGAAATCAGAAAGCTGAATTTGAATTCCAATCAAGGTTGTTACATGTAAATAACCTTGAGAAATGTATGAATCTGTCTCCTTCCTCAAGGTTAAATAGTAAGACTTGTACCTGGATAAATCATTCTTTTTAAAAAATTCTTACAATCTAAAATATGTTTCAACTTTAAATAACCCACAAAGGGTTGATAAGCTCTAAAAAACAATCAATTAAAGCTAGTTTAACTTAGCAAAGGGGTGTATGCTCATTGTTTCTCTTTTACCTCTTTGCATTTCCATTTTTCACTTCCTCTCCATATTAGATAACAATAAGCAAAATTCTTGGGTGATGTAAAAATGTTTTGCTTTGTATTATTTTTCTATTTTTAATTTTTGTATTTCCCCACCTCATTTTCCTACTATTTAACTTGTTTTTGTCTGCTTTATTAGATCATAAAGGGGTTCACATACTAATGCATTTTTCATTAAATATTTGTTCATATTTTAAATCACTAAAGGAAATTTATTTTTAAATTGTAAAATCTGAATCAATTTACTTTACTTCTTTTACTACATGAATTATAAATATATGTATTCATTTCTATTTCCATCAGCAAAATGTGAATTTTTGGTATTGTTGCAAAAATGTTTCAAATGAATGCAATATTATAGTGAAAGAAATAAAGAATGTTTGGATTAGTAAATACGACTATCTGAGTTAATATAAATGATAATGAAGACCAGCATTTTCCTCTTCCTCTCCAGTTTTTGGCCTTGTGCTACATTTTTGAAATCTTACAAAATATATAATGTAATATTTCAAAATATATAATGTTCACTTTTAGTCTGCAGGTGAATCCTTGCTACTGAAGGTTATGTTTGGATTTTTTAAGCTTTTGAAAATTACACTGCACATCCTTATCTCTTGATAGTGAAGATAACTGAATATTGTCTAGGAGTTTGAACCAAGTTTATTCAGGCCTACAAATCAGATAGTCCATATGATGCTGTTTCTAAATGACTTACTATCCCTGAATTAACTGTTTAAAATATCAATTTAAAGTTAAAGAGAGAAATCAATAAACATGAATATGGTAAGGAGAAACAGATTTTTCAGCTAGACCTATAAAATGAATGTTTTTTCCTCATTGGGATATAAGCATAATAATATAACCATTAAATAAATAAAATTGTATATTGTTAATGATATGGAGGTAAGTTATATTTTTTTATTTGAAATGAAAGTGAAATATTCTATTTCAGATAAGAGGGTTCAGTTGCTCAGTTCAATAATGCCATGTATCTACATTGAAAGATTCATACTTTTGTAATTTATTTGAAAGTCTCTACTCTGTAAATTTAGAGAAAATCAATTTGGATGTAATTTCTAAACTACATCTAAACCCATATTTTTATTAAACACTAAAACAAGTTCTCAAAAAAATCTTAATGTTTTTAGGCATTAAAATAATTTTGAGTGGAAAACAGCATTATTCTGAATAAAAAAGGTTGATTTATTCCATCTAATTTTGTGAAATATTTCATTTCAGGCACCTTTTCTTAAAGTTTCCACCAATGTCTTCATATGATAGAATGCTTGTCCACCGCGTGGCTGCCTATTTTGGTTTGGATCATAACATTGATCAAACTGGAAAATGTGTAATAGTTAATAAAACACCCAGTACAAGATTGTGAGTTCTCTTATTTTTCTATAATGTCAAACCTCTTTCATGAAAGTGTTTATATTTACTTTGTCAGCTCAGTATTTTCTGAAACTAAATCAATGCAGTGAGTTAAATTATATTTGATCATAAAGTGAAATGCTAATTTGGGATTTTCAATTTAAAAAGAATGAAATGTTACTTTTGATTCATTCCTTGATTGATAGTTTATTTGTGATACTTTTATCAAAATATTTAATCTAATATTCACTAAATTAATTATATTTCTGTGTTATTACACAATGCAATATAGAAATAATGGATATGTGCTTTATATGCATCTTGTAGTGCAGACATACTGCTATGCTATTTTTTTCCACATAGGTTAATGTAGTGGATGTCTAGCTTGCAATACATATTTCAGTTAATGTATGTAACCACTAGTATACCAATGTACTTTGCCCATGTTTCTTTTGATAATATCATCACACTTGATGAGAGAGCATTAAATTGCAGTGAATTGTGATCCTATCTAATAAGTTTATCCTATTCAAAATTATCAATTATATTAATAACACTGAATTTGCAATTGCAGTTGTGGAATCCATCATTTGAACAAGATTATATAATATTTTAAATGGGTGAGATAAGTTCTTCTAATAAATCTAATGTGAGAAAGGAAGTATCAAAACCGAAAAATTAACTTTGCTATATTGTATACTAGCAGCATGGCCCGGCATTGCCCGTGCTTGATTCAAAAATCGTACGACTCATACACCACTTAAAATATTTTTGTCCTTCCTTGCCTTTAAAGGAGTGCTCTTTGCCATGCTGATGTTGCTACATGCCTTACTTCTTGCCTATCTCACACTGCAAGTTTTTTCTAAGCTCTATACTAAACATTAAATCTGTTACGGAAAAAAAACTAAACAAAATGAACACAAAACAATCAGCTTTAAAAAACGACTCGTAACTGGAAAAACCGAATGAAAAAAGAATGTTAACAACAAATATTTTTTCACACCCAACCCAGTTCTGTGGAATTAGAATCAATGTTGAGCAAATGAGCCAATTGGAGTAAGGTGCCATGCAGATTTAAATTTTTCCCACTTGTGACGAATGCAGCTATCAATTTTTTTTGCATGCTAGCTAACATTCATGTCAGTCAGCTGTTGGCTCACACACTGGCCAATAGAATCTTCCTGCCTATTTGTTGCAGCCAGCTATAGGCTCTCACTCTGGCCAGTAGAAAATGGTTGCAAACTACATGAAAACTGCCATAGAAGTATGAAAAAATCGATTATTTCCACTATCAATGGGAGTTGGGAAATGCAAAGTCAGTCTTGGCCTTCCCGCTAACTTGGAGCATGTGCATGTAAATTTTGATGCAAATCCGTCGAAAATTGCAGCCGTGCATTTGTTATACACACACATGCTGTTTTTTATAGATAGAGATTATAACAATGGGTTCTTTAAAACACTTTTTGAAATACTTCTTAAAACAACAACAGTTACTAAATATTTCGATATTAACAGTAAGCATAACTATGTAGTACTATGTTAGCCAGAAAACTGTAAACAAAAAAATAATCCTATCTGTAAATGCATTTATATTATTACATTTTTAACATGATCTTACATAAGCAATGTGTTACAGTCCCTGTAAATGCTGATTTATAAAGCTTTCATACTTTCAAACATGTCTGCCATTTTATATGTTTTCTTTTAATGCAGAAGATTTTATCAGAAAACTTTGCATAGAAATATTGAAAGTGATCAAAATGTTATACAGTGTGAGATGTTAAATTAAAATAAAACAATTAGATAATGGTGATAATTGATCAATAAAATAATCAAAAGCAAATTCAGATCAACAATATTTCTTAAAAGCTAGCTAATGTTTGTAGAAGTGTTCTAAAAGATATTAATTTCTACTTGTAAACATTAGGAAAACTTTATTAAATATTAAGAAGAAATATTTTTCTTGTTTTAATGTTTTTTCTTACTATAAAAATGATTAAAATGTTTTTAACATGTGCAAATATACATATATTATTATATTATTCAACTGCTATTATGCACATGCATTTTTAGCAGCTATGCTTTTCAATTAAATTTGATCAAAACTAGGTAATATATGAAAGTTTTTATATTTTCCTCTTCTCTTTTTGTAGACCAGAATTTAGTTTTCAGGAACATATACAAGATGTTGATACTCAAGTTGGGAAGAAACAAATCTTGAAGAGAAATGGCAGTTTGGAAGAAGTAAAAATATTTTGTTTTTCAATATATTTTGCAGAGAAATTTCATTGTCAAGCAGAAAAAGAAAATTATATATTAGTGTTGAGTTTTCATAACTGATTCTGTGCAAATTTATCCCTTTGAATAGTTTTTTATAAGTTAGGAAAAATATTGTACTCACCAGATGTTTGTTTCAATTGTTTTACTTTGGGGAGAAAGGTTTTAATTTTATTTATTAACTACATCATACCTTATATATTGAACTTATATTTTTCATACAAGAGAAGCATATTGTATACACTTTAATTCCTTGAAGATAATTTATGGAATAATTTCTACAGTAGAGTGTAGATTTGTAATTTTATTTTTATCATTACAGATCAGGTAAATAGGATATTTTATCATTGTGCGTGGTTAAAATGATCATTAAAAGGAAGGCAAATTAGTTTGTATTGTATATAACAAAGAGAGAAATAAAGCAACATAAGGAAGTGAATGAATTCTTTTACTGCTCGAACAACATTCACCATCACTTGTAATATAATAATGCCGGGATGTAATGAGTGGGAAATAACTAATAGTCTGAAATGCCCAACAATTGTATCACAGTCATGTACTATATAGGATGCAACTTCTCTGCGCTCTTCCACATTTTTTACTTTTTCTTTGTAACTGCTGTAACAATACTTATTTAAGGCTCATCTAATAAATATCTTTCCACAAAATAATTTATATTGATGAATAGTCAGTTCAAACCTTATTATCAGTGTTGGATAAAAACTTGCAGTGCTAACAATGTACCTCTATTAATTTTTTGTCTACTATCATTGTGTGTGTACATACTAAATGATGGTACTTTTTCTTATAAATTTTATTTATAACATTTTCTCACTTTTTACACATTTTTTTTATTTGTTTATTGAACAAATATTTACACACCAATATTTTTTAAATAAGTACATTCTATAAATTTATTTTATACAAATAATTTATACTCTCTTGTTTACATTTTTTGTGACACTATGCATTTATTTTTCTTTGTGTATTCTTACCTTTTGTTGCCAATAGCAAAATTCTTTTCTTAGAAGTCACTAGACTTTGCTTCATTTTATTACGGAGCTGCAATGTAGGGGTATGCAAGCTTTAATTTGCTATTTGTAAAATTATGTCTCTTTCCTAAATTGCCAAAATGTCTAGTATTTAAAATAGAATGGCCAGTAGAAAAGTAAAAATATTGCTTTATATCTATGCAGCAAAAAATTAAAATTATTTTGGGGTTTATAGAATGTAGGTAAAATATTTTTATGGTATTGGTAATTTGTCAACATAATGAATTTTTAATATGAATGAAAGGATTAGTTATTTAATTTAAAATGTTTTTCAAATAATTTAAAATTTGAAATATTTTTTATAAAGTATTGCTTGAAGGTTTGAAATTTTTATTATTTTTTTTCTTTTTAGTCTGCTAACATTTGCAGTGGTTATTTTAAATAAAAATTGCATCAAGTGCTTAAAAAGTAAATACATCTAATTTAGAGATTTTTAAAACAGACAGTTTTTGTTTCATTACTGAAAATTTAAAGGGAGACTTGAAACATATACAAATATGTTTATTCATTTTGTCAGTTTTGATATTCTCAAATAGGATATACATATAAGACAAAAATTTTAACATATTCAAAGTGAAAGTTTTAGTATTGTAATCCCCACCCATAGATGCTTGCATATCTCTATAAATTGATTATAGCATAAGGTTAAATTGAATTACAAGGAATAGTATTGCATTAACACTTACTTCAATAAATATAAAACTTAGGGTTTTTTTTCTACTTTTGATAGAGTATAAATATATTTTCAGACTCACACTATGGAGAAACCACATCTGTCAAGAACTTCAAGAACTAAATCTTTAGAAGAAAGATTACAGGAATACAATGAAACACGGGCACGGATATTTAAAGTAAATATTTTAAAAAATCTTTTAAAATAACTTCCAATTTACACATAGTATTTTTAAATATGAACTTAAATAATTGCAGAATATTTTGGAGATTAAGTTGGTACAATTTAATCCTATATATCTATATGATTGTATATATTTTTAATTATAATATTTAAATATATATTTAACTATCAATTTTTTTATTGAATGCACCCTAATATTGCTGCAAATTTAACCACTTTGTAGTATAAATTTATCCTTGATAAGGAATTATTCATTTATTTAAACTTGTTGATTGTACTTTTTAAAATTATAAGTACTAACATATGATGAGCATGATTTTTCAGTTTTTATTTTGTTTATATCATGAGCTATTTTTGTTACATTATTTTGTAATTAAATAGCAGACAAAATCTAATAATGATACAATGTTAGCTATCTGCCAGTTTCTTTCATGAGATTTATAGTCATAATGCTTCTCAAAATGTTATATAATTTGCTGTTATGATTTCTGTACATGAAATGGATAAAGCATTAAAAGATTTAGTATCTATACATTTAAGTTAACCAACGTTTTTAGCTAAAAATTTGTACAGATATGGTTTCCTATATTTGTGGAACTTGGTGCTGAAATTTGAATCCAGACAGTTTTTATTTTCATTAGATATACTTTTATATACCAACTAAGTAGGTTTTTTTTTCCAAGTTTAGAGAAAGAATGTTATTTGGTGCTTGGTTAAATGAATAAGGGATGTGATAAATAACTTTAAAGCTATTATTAAGTCCGAAGAAAATTTGATGTTTGATCATTTAGAAGATTTGGGGGAAATAGATCAGGCACTATTCAACATGTGATTAGGTGTACTGTTTTCCATGCTTGATCTTGTTGTCCTTCCAGAATGTCATCACTTTGCCGGAAAGATTTTGTTGCCATTGTTTAATCTCTTAAAAGAAGCAAACATACCCATAAGATATTTCTAGGACCTACTCCAAAATAATGCAAGGTAGCACTCTTTCTTGCATTTCCTATTGGAACATTGTTACCTAAGTGTATCTACATCTCTATTTGTTTGGGAATTTTTTCATGTAGATATTTAATGGTGCTAGATTTAAAAGTGGTAATGAGGTCAAAGATGCATATAAATAGTTGCTTTTTATTTATTTATGTTTTGAAGTGGATTTTGTTTTTGCTAATCTTCTAAAAAACATTAAGTTGGTGCATCTGTATGTCAAATGCTGTCTCTTTCAGCTTAAGATGATTTTGTTTACATTTACAGAATCATGAAGTAAAACAAAATTCATATTGTAAAATACAATTACAGAACATTGTTGTCATGTGTTTCTGGTGATGCTTATAGCATAAAAATGTTATAAAAAAACATTTTTTCACCAAAAAAATACCCAAATATGAGCTAAAGTTTGAATGAATAAACAAGAGTGTATTGTTATGGAATTGTCTGTAATCAGCATGTAATTCACTGCCACTCACTGAGAATAAGTTTGGAAAAACAATTTATAGAGAAGGTAAGCATTTTAATGCAAGCCTTTATATAAGAAGACAAACACTGAGTAAGCTAAACTATTACAAGTTTGAGAAAAAAAATAAAATGTTGACAAATGTGTGGACTAGTTGATTGTTGATTAGCTCATGGAGAAAATTGAGCAGTTGGATGTATAATTTTAAGATTCCAGATGTTCAACTCACATTATTAGGTGATGTACTTCTGATTTTCTTCTTTTTTTTTTTTTTTCAGGATTTATCATCCTTGTTTTTGTTTTTTTTTACTTTTCTTACAGGCCTTTTTCAGTGGATTTATTATATATATATATATATATATATATATATATATATATATATATATATATATATATATATATATATATCAGTTTTCACAAGTACTGTAGTGAATTACCGCAGAGGGTAAAGAAACCCAGGGTTGTATGTATGCTAGAATAAAATCAAGAATGAAATAACTTACCTCCAGTGCAAACAAAGATTTGAACGTGCCTCACAGTGTAAACTGTCCAAAGGAGAAAGAAATAGCAGATTCACGGGTCACATATTTAAAATAGTTAGATCTCAGAGTAAGATATTCTCTCATGAGATTATCTTTGCGCATAGGTAAATTTTGGCTGTTAATGATGCATAAAAACAGGAAGAACATGGTAACAAGGGAGTGAGGAAAAAAGACAATTGTTGCGGATAGGATAGAAGAAACTGATTGCAGGCATTGATTGCAACAATATTTTCCTTTTTTCAATTGAAATTCTGAATTTTTCAACAAGATGGCAGAAAAGGTGTTTGATATCAGATTTATCCCTGAATTTAGCAGTGTTGCCACCAATTTACCAAGCAGACTGAAAGACGGGCCTATATGTCTGGTGTGAGGAAAAACGGTACTTTCTGATGGAAGCAAGGAAGTAAAATCCTGGACCTTCCAGAGGTCATTACTCACTGAAGCATGTTTTCTCTGTGTGGACAACTTGTGGGACACTTTCTCATGTGTGGCTGGTTAAGAATAGCAACCACCTATATCAAGCGACAAGCAAGTGTAGTTTCCAAATAACTTACCTTCAGTGCAAAGATTTGAACGTGCCTCACAGTGTAAACTGTCCAAAGGAGAAAGAAATAGCAGATTCACGGGTCACATATTTAAAATAGTTAGATCTCAGAGTAAGATACTCTCTCACGAGATTATCTTTGTACATATGCAACTTTTGGCCATCAATTACATATTAAAAAAAAGGATGAATGAGGCGACAAGGGAATGAGGAAAAAAGATGGTTGACTGCTGTGTTGAACTAGCTACAATTGTCGTGGACAAGAGAGAAGAAACTGATTGCAAGCATTGATTGTGACAATAAATTTAAAGTTTTTTTTTTCCTACAATTATTTTTGATGCAAATGAGAATGGCTGTTTGATGGAACTTTCCTTGTTCTGTCACAGCACATGATACATCTTGGCTAATGATGTTGCTTTATTGCTATGGAATTACAGACACAGCAAATCACTGGAATGTTTTTGTTTCTGCTTTGTTGTACCTTTCTCTTTTCTTTGGATACTGGGGTTGCTCTAGAATTCAAGTGTATTTTCTACTTTCTAAAATTATAAAAAAAAAGCTGGTATTTATTAATAATGAAGCATTTTTTATAATAAAAAAATGCTTCATTATTAATAAAATATAATTCAACTAGTATTCACTTATAATGTATTGTGAATTTGCCAGACATATTGGTACCATAAAGTTGTTTGATGTAATTATAACATTGTCCAAAACAGCTTTATAGATATACACACTGATGCTGGTAGTATCAGTTTGAGCAGGTCACAAATAGCACTACTGTTGATTATGTATTAAAAATTTTATATCTTTTCTATCTTCACTAAAAAGAATCTTGGAATATCATTAATTCCACAAGTTGCAGAGTGAAAGATTATAAGTAAAAAAAAACTTTCAATTTTATTGCTAAATTATGTAAATTAACCAATAAATTGAATTTTTTTTCATCAGTTATACAATTTATTTATTTATTTTAGTCCCCACAAGCATCAATGGATGATCCGCAGCTGAATATTATGTAAGTTATAAAAATTGTTTCTCGTTCATATTTCATTTGCTTATGAATTGTTTTTTCTATGAAAATATTTATTTGATATCAGAAATTTTTGCAAATAAGCCACAAAATTTTTACCATCAAAAGACCTCAAAGAAAAGACACTGAAAATAAGAATGTTTTTACTTTTAAAAATGGAGCTAAAACTTTTCATCCATTTATTCATTTAGTAATTTTCATCACTAGTATTTTTGAGATAAAATTATTTTAAGCTTATAATAGATATTAGAAGGGCATGACATTAAATTTAAATGTTTGAAAGTGTTTTAACAGATGATGGTAATGCAATACTGAAATCTAAATGCATTGGAATAGTGAAAGATGCCTTCTAAAAGCTAAAAACGTATTAAGAAAGGAAGATTTCATTAGAATGAAAGAAAGAAAATAGTACTAAACTGCTATGCAATATCCTCATATATGTCAGTGAATACTGGACAATTTCATAACAAATAAAGAAGAGACAACAAAGATGTAGTTCTACAGAATAATACTGAGAATATTTTGGATGAATTATATAAGCAACAAGACAGTTTTAAGGAAATGGAAACAAAAAAAAATGCCTACTTAGAATCAGAAAGATACAGTTCAACATTTTTAAAACATTTTTAAAACTTGTAATGAGGATGTAGGGCTTAAAGAATTTGACACTTACAAGATATTAAAGTTAAGTGACAGAGGAAAACAGTGACCTAACAAATTTGTTTAAATGGCTGGCAAACCAGAAAAAAAAAACATTGCTACTGAAAATAGAAAGTTGTGGAGGGACATAGTCCATAAAAGTAGTAGTACATATGGTATCCAAATTATTGTGTACATAATAATTTTCTCTAAAATGTATTATCATTCCTAAGTTCAGAAAAGCAGGCAAGTAATTTTAAATCTTTTGTAACAATTTTAATAATGGTTTCTTTTCTGCCCATTTTACGATATTTGCAAGATATTTACAAATGTGAAACTAAAAAATTCTACAGAAATTAATCTGTGCAATTTTAAAATAATTTTTAGCTGTTAAAAACTGAACCCCAACTATATATTTAAAATAAGTTTGAAAAATTACAAAATTAAAGCATAACATGAAAAAAAACTGAGAAAGCACATTCATATTGTTAATAAATCAATTTTTTTTTTGTCTTATAATAGGAAACAAGTAGATCTACCACACCAGTTTTGTCTGCCTTTTGTCATTTTATTCAGGTTCTGTAATGTACCAGACTACTTGTTGCTGGAAAATTGATGTCTCTGTAACAAGTGTAGAGGAAATATTTACTAATCCAAAAAGAAGAAATTAAAATGTAATTTCTGAAGAAAATCTGCTCTTTGAGAGCTCCTTTCTTCTCAGTTTAAGATTTTTTCCATTATTCACAGCTATAGATTACTAACTTGTACTTGCCCATATGATTTGGAGGTATTGATGGTAATGTATTTTCTTTTTCTTGAAAATTATTTGTTTCCACAGTAGTTTTGCCAGTGTTTTTTGCCCTTAAATTAATAGTAGAAATGAAGAATCTAACTGTAAATGTATTTTCAATTTATTTCAGTTTGTTATCTTGTTTTCAAATAAAGTTTATAAAATTTGGTTTGTATTTTTAGTTTCATATGCTTTAACACAACTTATAGTATTGATATATAAGAAGATGCTAAAATGCTTTGGACTTGAATAAGAAGAGATTTAAAAAAAACAACTTTTACTCTTTTGGTCAGATTTTGGGAAGTGAGTTATGCTAAGAAATTTCCAGCACTTCCTTGTATTAATAATTATTTATTTAACATTAGGAAGTTTGCTTCCTTTCTTTTTTCAAAAGCAAGGTTGTAGTTTGAATTTTTCAAGGGGACAGATTGCAAAAGTTAACCATATTCTGCTTTTTGGAGGGGTATAAGTTTTATTCAAAAAATGAAAGATATGAGTGTATTCTGCATTCTACATAAACAATTTTCATTGTTTGCATTGCAGGAGGAAACTTTCTCGACCTGCAAGCTTAGGAGGAAGCAAAGAAGATCTTGGATCTCGACCTTGGAGTAGCACTGATTCATCAAGTGGCTATGGCACTGATAGCTCAGTAAAATCAAGAGTCCCTGTCACAAAAGCTGGAAGTTTTGGAGGCTTTTCAAATTCTCATAGTATTAAAGCTGGAATATTTCGTGGCAACAGTTTGTCAAAAACAGGTTTGTAGCTTTTGTCAGTTTTTTATACTATTCAAATATTTAATATTAAGAATTATTTTTGCTTTAATATTTTTCAGTTATATAATGTCTTCTTATTTAGGAATATTTCTACTTTTTTCAAATTTCTAAAACAAATGCAGAAACTTTGACAACTTGTGACTCTTTACCTCTTTAACCAACCATAACTTTGCTTCAAATGATGATCATTTGTTTTCAATGTACAGATTATCTTTCCATTAAACCCAAAAGAATCTACATAGCAGAAGCAAGTTTCTTTATTGTTATTTCTTCTTTACTTAATAAAAACAGTTTGTTTTTTTTGCTTTTGTCATTTTGAACATGAATCAGTAAAAAAGATTAATTTCCAAAAATATTTGCTATTCAGTTTTGTGGTATCATAAACATAACTATAAAGGACTTTCCTTTGATTTTTCTTTTTCTTTTTTGTTGTATATCAAAATTTGACATCTTAAATCAAGTGCATGAGAAAATCTTATTAAATAATAATACTATGTTAAATTGAATGTAAGCTTCAGATTTTGCCTTATTGTGTAATATGTAATTCGGTGATGAAAACCATAATTGCACATCTGATTAGATAACACTTTGTTTTTTTGTCAAAGATTCAACTATTACAGCAAAACCATTTAAACTAAGAAAATGGATGAAAGTAATAAAGGCTCAAAGAAAATTGACAATAATGATGTGACATCCTTATATTGACTAACCTTCGCTTAGCTTAGAGCCGAGCTGTTGTTCAAGAATGCTGAAAGAAAGATTATGTTAGCTTTAAAAAAATCAGCATTTTAAATACTGGATTTTTCCCTAGAGTTAAAAATCCCTCATTGTTGACAGTAAGCCTACTACTATAGCAGACTTATGGGCTACATTCAGATCAGCTTGTTCTCATTTTATTTTCCACGCTTAGAAGATATTTTATATAATAATAGCCAATCTTATTCAACTTTGTGTCACTTTTTTGTTTCTTCCACTGAAACTTTTCAGCACAACTAAACCTAGGGATTGAATCCACAAATATGTTTTAACCAATGCTTTAATCCACTAAGCCATGTGTGTCTTGGATAACCCAATGTTGACATTTTGGAGCTGTAAACAATGTTTTTATTCAGGTGGTAGAACTATATGAGTGTCTTGACTCGAGTAGCAGAATTTTTTTTAAGCGTCCTTTTTTTATTAATCAGAGGCCCTCCAGATGTTATTTATCTTTATGTATGATTTACTGGGGAGGTTGTCAGTGCCTAACACTGATTTTTTTCAGTCCTCTTATTCTCCAATATTTGTCTCTATTATTTTGACTCCATTCTACAAGGGTTGATAAACTGTCCTTTTCCATCCATATAAGTTAAACCATGTCTCATTTCAATGTTTTTTACAAACAGCAATTTTTCAATATTTTTCCTCACTTTTAGTAGCTGGCTAGTCTCTTCTTTGTAGTTCTTGCCAAATTGCATAAGATGGAATACACACAGCTGTTAGTCATATTTTCTTTTGAGGTGGCCTTATGCTTTTAAATACCATCCTGATGTTGAATGAACCACAAATATTTTCAGATGTATGGTAGACAGGGGAGTGGTAAATTTTTTTTTATTGTTATCTCTTCTGCCTCTGCTTATGGAAGCTTGAACAGTAGTTGTTACCCTGAAGGGTTTTTCCAAGTTCTGATCATCTCTTGTTGGTATGTGTCTGGTTCACCATTTATAAGTTTGGCCCAAGGTAGGCAATAGACAATCACTTTCTTGACACTATGGATGGCAGGAATTTAATTTCAAGTCTTGTCCAGTGAATATTGGTCTTGATATGTCTTGAACCCAATAACCTCTTTGCATGTTATTAGTACATCCAAGAAGTCCATTTGTTCTACCTTTTTATTCATTAAGAATTGTATGGAAGGTTTTACTAAGTTTACATGATCCAGCACTATTTACATATTTTCTTGATGGAGCCAGATAATGAAAGTACCATCTATATATCTCAGCTACATGATAAGTGATTTTTCTGTAGTCATATCATCAAAGTATTCACCATTACTGGTTCAGTGAATGACACAGACACAAAGGTGAATAAGAATGATGAGTAGTCACCAACATGAAATATTCCCTAAGCATAGAACAGAAAATGAGAACAAAATACATTCATGTGAGTATAAAAACCAAGATGAATATGCTGGTCTGAATAGCAAAGTGAATAATAATGAACATTCACAATCTAAAAAATTCCAAGAAAAATTAGCAAAACAGATCTAGTGTTATGACATCTTGATTGTACAACAGCTGCCCACATCCTAAATTTTTAAAAATTACAAATAATCATTTACTAACTTGGTTAAAAATATATTTCTGTTAATTTCAAAAGTTATTCATGATAGTAATAGTCCAAATAATTCAAATTAATGTTGACTCATCATAGAATTTCAAACAATATTTATAAAACAACTATTCAAAAACAGCAGAGTTTGTTTGAGCTTGTTCTGTTTATTTTGTAGAAATAAGACACATTTTAAAACTTTATTGAGCAACAAAGTTACTGTTTGGTTCCACTTTCTATCCACTTATCTAATTGCTTGATCTGTTTCAGGACATGTGCAAAAGTAAAAATTATTAAGCATTCTTTTTGAAAAGATTATTAATTTTTTTTTTTTTTTTTTTTGAAAAACTTATTTTTTGTTGAAAGCTTCATGCTGATGAATTAAATATTTTTATAAATAGTTTAAAGCTTAAACATCAAAAGTTAAAATGTAAAGTTTTCAATGTGGATTGCTTCACATGTAATACAGATTTTTACTTTTTTAATTATCTCTTTTCATAATATTTTTATTGGATGAATATATTTTACAATCCAATGCAGCATAAATTTTAACTAATTTCTATGTTTATATTTTGTATAAAGAAAAACTTTCATTTTTTTAATTTTTTTATTCTTTTTAGTTCAATGGGTATTGTTCCTTTTTATGTTTGTATAGATGCATACTCCTTCATCATTTATCAAATAACTATATCACTTTTGTTCATTTGGTATAATTTTTGTTAGATTCTATAAGCAGTGGGACTTCAAGTTGTCTTGGGAGTCCAATGCCTACAATTCCTTGCACCCCACCTCGGAACAGTGTTAGTGTTGCTAGCCCCCATTCTGCTGGAAGCAATTCCTCCTCTACTTCTGTTCAATCTCCTCTGCAGAACAATGCAACAGGTAAATGGTGTTAATATTTTTTATAAATCTCATATCTCTTCTCATTCTTATAATTTAATTTCATATCTTACAAATAAACTTTATTTGATCTGTCATTTTAGATGTTTGTAAATACTATTCTTTGCTATGGAGAAAATCATTTGAAACATTTTCCATAGAAATTAATGTTTTATAATTGATATGAAAAATTAATTCATGTAAAGTAAATAATTGTTTTTGTGCAGAAATATATAATGGATCACTGAAAAATCACAAAATTTCATGAAGTGTTATTCTTTGCTCCTATCTGCTGAATATATAGGCTCTTAGTTCATTGGTCAATTTCCCTCAATTGGGCAAGAGATAAATAGTTTTGTTTTCTTGTTATTTCTTTAGAATTTTGTCAGTTTCTAAACATTGTTATATCATACTTGATAAATTTCTGATGAGATTATTATAAAATGCTGAAAGTAATTTTTAAAAATAATAGTTTTTAAAAAAAGTATACCCTTTTAATAAATTATATAATTGTGCAATCTAAGATGATGAATAATTTAACCAATTTGTTTTTTTTAATTCTGCTTTTAATTTTTTCCACTTTTATGTTTGTATAGATGTATACTCCTTTATCAAAATAATAATTACTGCGTTTTTCATTAATGAATACTTAATTAAATTCACTTATTTCATTTTTTTAAACCAAAAATTTTTAACAGAATGAAATGATTTGAATGAGACTTATTTTCTTTTAGAAAATCTCAAATTATCTGCTTTTGTCTGTTAAAATACTGCAAAAATTCTAACTTTAATTTCAGAACTATATAAATACTTATATGTCAAATATAAAAAAAAACAAAATATTTCAAGTTCGGGAGTTATAACTCTCATTAGACAGATACATTATTTTTCAAACTGTGTGTATGCATATATTGTTCAGCAGAGTAAAACATAGATTGCATTGCACCAATTTTCCAAATGGAGATAGGCTGACTCCTTAGAAAAACAGCATTTAAATCCTGGCTTATCTCCAGCATCATCATCTAGCCCCATTAAGAAACTCTTTCAGCTACAAGCTTGGTTTCATAAATAACACCCCACCAGATTTGAACAAATAAATGAAACCTGTTATTCTAAAAATTATTTAATGCTATAATGCACTTTTTTCCCCAAAATATACCTCAAGAAATATTCCCCAAGTTTTATGAAGTTAAAATATCTGGTAGGCTAATGTTTATGTAGACACCAGTACTTATACCTTGTCTAGCTGCATAACACTAATATTAAATGTAAAATGGGTGGGAGCCATCAAATAGGGTAATACACTCTCATTAGATCTTGTGTGATCCATGATTTGATTGGCTTTGATGTTTGTGTTTGTTTTATTTTTTTTATTTTTTTTACTAAAGCATTTTTATAATTTTTTTTTTTTAATTAATTTTTTTACACCATTTCAATTTCAAAACTATAAATGTCTCTATTAATATCTATTTTAGTTGTAAAAAAGAAATGGCACATTTGTGCTGTTACATCATCACTTCCATGGTCAATCATGCTTAAGAAAGAAAGAAAGAAAGGCTTCAGATATGGGATACAAATTCAAATCTCATCAAAAGCTACTTGAAAATTCCAATTTCATGCTGTTGACTGTAGCAGTCATGTTTATCAACCTTGAGTATTATGATAAAAAGTATTTATATGACAGTAAAATTAGTAATAAATAACAGTGACAGTAATGTATAGAAAATGTTATACCAAGAAAAAGATAAGGTGAAGATGGAGTTGTAGTTTTATAATACTGGCATCAGCTAGTCATATATTTTGAAATTATGAAATAATTGTTGTTATTGTCAAAAAGGTTGACACATTCTATGTCTATTCTATGTTTTTCTTGTTGCAATTGAAAACATTTATACTGAGAAAATGGAATTTGAAACTTCCATTCTAATTTCCTGGATCCTACCTATTGTACCTACATATTATTTTATCTGGTAGCGAATGCAGATAGAAAGCTGATTACATTTTTTCAGTAAGTCCTATGAAGTATTATTCTAGTAAACCTGTGGAGTGCATGGAATATCTTCTCTTGATAGTTATCCAACTTGCATGTATATTTGCCAAGCTTAGCTTAGACTGGCATAGAACCATAATAGTTAAACACCTTGGAACAGATTTATACATGTGAATAATAACATTAGATTGACAAGAGGTGATCTGCCAGGCTTTGTGTTTCCAATTTTATATCTAATTGAAGAAAAACAAATGTCAGTCATAAGTTTATTTTATAATTTTTATTTATTATTATTTATTATAATATTTATTTTTTTGTACAGTGTTTTGTTAGATTAATTGTAAGGAATACAATTACTAATATTCCCATATGTCTAAGATTACTAATATTCAAAAATATCTTTGTCACTAAAATCATACAGAAAATATCATAATGTAAGTAAATCTTACAAAAAATAATAAAGTAAAAACATACATTACTTTTTTATATATACTTTTTTTATATATACTTTTTTTTTGAAAAGCATCTGTGCTTGAAAAATGTTATTTTGCAAACTTTGCTCCTTTCTCAATTAAGGGCTAAGATCTTTTTAAAATCTTACTATTATTTCCAAGCAATTTAAAATCTGACTACTATTTCCAATAATTCATTTATGTATCATCTAGTTTTATTGTCAGTGATAATTGATGTATGAAATTCTGAATTTAATGTATTTGATTAAAATAAATTTAATAATAACCTATAAGATCTCTTTACTTTCACCATGTAAAAAATTTTGTTGAAAATATTTTATTATTGCATAATTGTTAAGAAAGATTTTGGTTTCAATAGAGGAAAAATGCATTATTCAGATCAGAAAAAATAAGTTATTTTATACTTTTATTCTAGCCTATATTAATGGAATTGTATAAATTTTGATTCTTAATTCTGAAATAATTTTTATATGTATAATGTTTCATATATTTTGATGTAAATTATAAATAATGTACGTTTCTTAATAATTTTTTTATTTGGATAGTAAAGATTTCATAAAAATCTAGTTTCATTTGTATAAATTTATCTTTTTCTAGAAGAATAAAAAAAAATAAAAAAAGAATAAATTTTTGAAGCACTTTCCTATTCTTAAATTTTTTTAACAAATCTGAATTTATTTTCACTTAAAGATAATTTTTAAAAACATTTAGATTTTTTAATGATATAAAACTTAAACATTGTTTTATTTGCATTGTGAAATATTTTTAATAACTCCTGCTGTCTATCAATTAGCTTTATATTTTGTAATATATGACATTGGTTGTCTTATTGCGTTATCAGGAATGACATCACCAGTGCAATTCAGGTCTCAGTACTTCTTGGTGATTTCTGGCTCTGAATCCATTCCAGCAGGAAGCATGATTATAAACCCCCAGACAGGTACACAGAAGTTACTACAAAAACAATTACATAACATTCTTAAATCCTTACCATTTCCTTAACCTTTAGGCTTTTTTTTTCTTTTTCTTTTGCATACTCACATCTAAAAAGTTTGGTTTACTGTGGATATTTCCTACTAAACTTTTACTCTGCATGGTGTTAATTGAATATATACTTACTGATCAGCTTAAAGCATATTTCTCATTTTTATAAGAAACACTTGAAAATTAGAATTCAAAAATTTCTAAAAAAAAGCTCAGTTCTAAATCTAGTAGTTCATAATGTATAACAAAGATATATTATTTAACAGTCAGCTTATATTAAACTTAAATTTTATTTTGATATTTCGAAAAACCTTTAATACAGGTATAGAGAACTTGACAAAACAATGATACCAAATCTATCTTGGTAGCTCAATTAGCAACTAAGTTATGCCCATTCAAAGTTTGTCAGTTTTCTCCCTTCTGTGCTTTTAAACCAAATTCAACAGTGTATAACTGAAGATGCAGGTTTTAAATTACTTAAAAATCAAATGTAATATCATATAAGTCTTGAATTAAAAGAAATATAATACTAAATGAATCAATAATTATTAGATCAGACCAACTTAAACAGTAGGAAAAACTGTGTTCTCAAAAATAAAATAGTTTTTCTCAGTAGTACATCATGTAAAAACAAAAGCACAATTTTTAGGGCAGAAACTGTCAAAAGTATACCATCCTGAACTTGCCATAAAAAAGTATCCATTGAAGGTACATGGCCTGAAACTTTGAAACTTTACTAATTTTGGGATGAGGAATTCAATAAAACAATTCTTTTCTCTGTAATATGAATACCTTTTCTCATACACATATCTAATTTTGGAAAATTTTGTGAAATTATGCAGGTTTTAACTTGTCAAAAAGGAACAATAATGACTACAAGACTTACAAATTTTTTTCATGAAATAAATCATTGGTCCATCCTTCAAACAAATGATTCAAACTAAAAAAAACTGAAATGAATAAAAAATACATTTACTGATGAAAAATACTTTCTGGACAGTTGGGATGTTCCTACTACATTTGCAGTTTGAATTTGTTTATAAGCACCTACTATAACCAATATTCCTGGAACACTCCATATCCTATAATTTCTTGAAAGTGGAATTATATCAAAGTCCCATCTAAAGACAAATGTTGATGCCACATGTGCAATATCATCCAACAAAGGCCATCAGAAATAATCATTTTTGCCTTTGGTTAGAACTAAAATTTTGATTACATTACTGGATGGAGATGTAATATCAATGATTTAGTCAATGTAAAAGTTGGAGTAATAGTATACTGTAACCTATTGACCTTGGTGTTTGTAACTGAAAGTCATTTGAAGTTGTTGTTCTTCATCACAAATGCTATAGTTGTTTGAATACTCAAATTCACAGAGTGCCTTTTCTTACTTCCTTTGTTCCTTTAGAGGTGAAGATGAAGCTACATTAAAAGTTATGTCACAAAAGTTATACCTCTTCCCTTCATCACAGTTTTTAACTTAATCATCATACAATGCAAAGAATTTTGTGTTTTCTTCAGCTTGCTTCTCACACTTAAAAGAAAACTACTTCTCAGGACATTGAATTCATCTACTGAAAAGATTAAATGTAAATTTTATTAATCACCTACCTAGGGGTCTTTGGCATGGAAAGCACTAATACATAAATAAAAATAAAAGGAAAAGAAACAGATACCTGCTTAAAAAATGATGTTATACTTCCATAATGCCATTATGATAACAGCTTAAAGGGAAAAAAATTACAAAAAGACAACGCAGAGTTGCAAAAGTTGAAGACCTATAAAATGTATTCATTTTTTAAGTAAATGTAATAATTTCAATTTAATGTCCAAAATAAGACCTAATTCCTTGAATTAATAAACAAATAATCATTAAAAAAAAGTCAAATAAAATTACCTAATTACATTTAAATTTTTTGTGGACTAGCACTCCTGTGCTAGCATTAGGCTTAAACATATATCCACTTTATTTTTTATTTTATAAAATGTATCCAGTTTCATTTTTGGAAAAAAAAAAATTTAAATAAATTTTCAATTTAATCCTCAAATCCAGAGAATTAGAGAAAAATATTGCCAGCCATGAATGACCATTAAAAGGAAAACAGGACACTTTTTAAAACTTTTATTTTAAGTTTTTACAGTAAAACATGACTGAGAAAATTAAAAAAACTAAGAATATATCCAGTTATATATATATATATATATATATATATATATATATATAATATATGGAAAAACAAAAATCCAAATATGCTGTTTTAATGTTATTTCAATGTCGACGTCAGACATTTCGTTCTTCTTCAGGACATAGTTATTAAAACATAATTAACATTAGACGATATTCAAGTCAACATGAAAAGACAATAGACATAATCTTAAAAATTTCAGTTATTCTGTTTTGATTAGTCTTATGTCTATCGTCTTTTCATGTTGACTTGAATATCGTCTAATGTTAATTATGTTTTAATAACTATGTCCTGAAGAAGACCGAAACGTCTGACATCGACATTGAAATAACATTAAAACAGCATATTCGGATTTTTGTTTTTCCATATATTTTTCTTCATACTGTCGGATCTATATCCATATATTTGCTTACATAGATAGGTATATATTTTTTATTTTATTATATGAATTCTATTTAATGATTTTAAGAAAATATGTAAAAAAGAACAGCCAAAGCAAAAGTTATTCAAGTGTGACAGTTTGAACAAAATACAATAAGTACTTTATACAGTTTTAAAATGCATCATGAAAGAAAATATAAAAGAAAGATTTATACTGTGTAATATCCATTGATGAATCAAATCTGATTTAAAATGGGTTCAGCTGGCAATGTTCATTCAGTTAGCAATACAAATTTTGATGTTTCAAACCCTACAGTTCTACACAAAATGAATGCAGTATACCTATTTTTTTGATTCATGTCCCTTGAGTTGTATGGTGCAGAGATATGAAGCTGGTTATTAAAGATAAGTCATTGCTTTACATGACAGTGCAACTTAAAGTTTTTTAAGTGTTGTATTTCTATAGTATTTTACCCAGTAAAGTTTTCAACTTAGAAATTTTTTGTGAAAGACACCTTCAAATCCTATTTTCTTTAAGATGGGACTATTTTGGTATGTGTAAGGAATCAGAACTCAAAGCGCAACAAGTTTTAAAAACACCATTATGTAATTGTCAACTTTAAAAATGCAGAAAAAGCACTACTTCTCATTGAAATAGTGACATAATTTAAACAGACATGGAATAAAAACTAATCATTACACATAAGAATTATATCTTTTATAAAGTGAAAAGATTAAATTTGTTTACTAATTTAATCTTTTCACTTTATAAAGATATAATTCTTACTAAATATAGTTCTTTCTTCACTAGATATTTAAACAATCTAAAAAAAAATTTATGACCTCATTAGTGTTATGAATTGACTTGTTATCTGTACTTAGTTATCTGTCTAGTTTTTTTGGAATTCTTTTAGTTAGGGGACACATGAAGATATAAATACTCCATATTTCCAGAAGTATTTTGTACCAATGTGGCTATCTTTTGTTGTGACTTTATACATAAAATTGGTGATGACAGAAAATAAATCAATATGGGAATTTTTTATTTCAGAGTCACTGGCAGGATGTTGTTGTTTACAACTATAATGGGGGAGTTATATAAAATACTTTAATGATTTTTTTGCTAAAGATTAGGCATTTCTTAGTGATCTGGTAGGTATTTGACAAGTTATATCAACTTATTGAATGGCACATTCACCTCCACCCAATGAAATCTTTTCATGAGCATTATTCTCCCTTTCAGAATAGAAGGAACAATGAAACCATCACTTATAATATCACTAAACTTAGAAAAATGTCTGAGAATGCAGTTTTGAGAATTTGAAGTACATCTAAAGGGAAAAAAATTGAGCCACAATAAAGCAATATAGCCTTTGAAATATGTTGCAATGTGAGTGTACTGCTTCATGTTCAGTTATGAATTGGATGATTTAAAAGATGCATATACAGAAAAGTTGGTGAAGACAATGTTGCATTTAAATAAGCAAGAGTTAGATATTGTGTATTTTTAGTTAATAATACTGTAATAATTCAAGAACATGTGGTTTTGTGACACATTTAAGGTTGGTGTGTTTCATTAAAAGATCTAAAATTAATAAAAACAGCTCTATTAGATACATATTTTAGAATTTTTCTTAATCAAAGCTGATTGCAAAAAAAAGAACTCACTTTTTGGCCTTAAAGTGAAAGGAAAAAGAAATTGATTCTGTTTTAACTTATTAGTTTTATAATATAACTGTAGTATAATTGTTTGAGATAATACGAGCTTTAATGAACTCTGCATATCAGGAGAGTTCTTGAATATATGTGTTCAGAACAGATCCATTAATGGGGGAGATGGATCATACCATATTCTCCCCTGCCTTATTCTTATAGAGAGAAGAAGTCCTTGAATGCAACAAGCATCCTTTGCTGTGGCTGATTGCCAAGAGCATGATGATGTTCTTCCTCTTTCTCACTAGAACTGGATTTAATCCTACTGTGTTTTCGTAATGCTCGTCCTCTGAATTATCAGTAGGTGGGTGGGCTCTCTTCTGCAAAACCCATTTGTCACTTTAGAGATCAAAGCTTGAGGGCTCCTTGTAATCTTGGGGTCTAGAGAAAAAGGCTATTGGCCTACCAACTGTCTTAAAGAAGCAGCTAAGGCATCTATCTCTACTAATAGAGGTAGTGTATGATTAGGCGTAGTAATGGCTGCTTTCATAATATGCCCCTCTTTAATTCATTAAATGCTTTCTCTGCTATGAGATAATGTGTATTTTGATAGATGGAAAAATGCGATATCCAATGGGCATAGTGGGTGAACATTCCTAATGCATGGTGTAGAGTGTGTAAATCTCGTGGAACTGGTAGTCTGAGTAATGGACATTCTGGATCAGGTTTTGTGTTATTTTACTGATTATGTACCTAAGTAGTTTTATATTTTTATGACTAAAATGATATTTGTCTTTGTTAAGCATAACCTTGTACTTTTTAACAGCCACCATGAATAATTTAAGATTTCTATCATGTTCCGTTTGAAAAAAAACACATCCCACTGAGATGATAAAATTATTTACAATATGTATATACAAATCGGATGAATGATCATAAAAGGGAGGGGTGAACCCATGGCGTTCTATACTCCAGGCCAAGTCATGGCGCAACTGAGAGCCAGAACTGGAGGCCTATTGAAAAATGTAGGATTTTCAGAAATTTTAGAAGAAAATGAAGTCAGCCACTTTATGAAATACTTAGAATAACATTTTTATTCACACCTGAGGATAATAGGATGTGTTGAAAGATAAATAAATGAAAATATGTATTTTTGCTATGAACACTGATAATTATTAAACAACACAAAGGGGTAATTATGATTTCTGGTAAAAGATATATTGAATCAGAAATTTATATTATTTACAGGTGTCACTGAATCCTTTATTCAATCTATTCCCTGTGAGTGAATAAAGACTTTGGTTTAAATTTACATTACAGTTACTGGGTTTGACAAACAGAACCCAAGAAGGCTGGAAGACATCAGCCGAAGTGTGTATATAACAATCAATCATTGCAGAAATATAGACAAATAAAACAAAATCATTCTAGGAAAGTTTCAAAACTTTTAGAGCTGGTTCTTTTTCTGATCTAGGTGTGCCATGTTTGCAAAAAATTTTTCAAAACTATATTTGCAAAAATAGAAGCATGCTTTTACTCCATGTTGAAAAAATGAAACTCAGAAATAAGCATAAAAATGTTACTTAATGATTTATAGAAAACCTTTTCCTTTATTGTATGGAAAAGGATGAAACAAAAAAAATAACCATTGACAAGTGTGGTCAGAAGGAACTTTTAGTTTTCCACCGTCAATTAAATTGGCATATTTTCCATACTTTTCATAATAAAAATGGGTTTCACATTCACTGGGTTGATTATCATTTCTTGTAATATATCCAGCTATGTACACAAGAGCCATTTTTATTTTACTGGAAAAAGGTGGTTCTAAATTTTCCAGATTGTCAAATATTTCTGAACCTTCCTCACAAAGTTTATAATCACAAGATGTACATTGGTGACCTGGATTAACATCAAATTCATCAATATTTACATTTTGATTTAAAAGTAAAGATGTCTGCTTAATATGCAGCTTTTCAATACATTGTTGAACATTTATAAAATAGGTGCCAATTCTTTTTCTAATGGATCAGTTGAAAATTACCCAAGTAATACATATTTATGACTTGTAGCTAAAAGTTGTCAACATAGACTAGCAATTCCATTGCAAGTATGATGTATGGCAGTAGCAGTGTTTTGGGATAATTGTTTTTTACGATTACCTTGACTGCCAGCCATATTAAGAGCCATTTTACCAAATTCAATGATAAAATCAAGTCGGGTGTCATTTGGAGATTTGATTTCAGCTTGTAGAGGATCATTATGTAATTTATCAATTTGAAGGCATTTAACATTTTAAATTTTCCACCATATCAAAACCTTGTTTATGAAGAGGGCAGTATCATTCTTACCTGCACTTATTTCAGACTGAGTGAGAAGTGCATTATATGTTTTTTCAGAAAACACTCTGAGGCAAGTAGAAACCCGTTGTCTTTCTATTGGCTTGGGAGCAATGGAAATTTCATTTAAATCTGAAAGTTTGACTAGTCTTTCAGATTCAAAATGATATAACTGTTTAAGATGTGTCCATTTTGCAACTCGACTTACTCCATCATCATCAAAGATTAGTTCTTCTGTTTTTTCTGACAGCCACAAATTGAGAATATTTTTCAAAAGATGAACATAATCAAAAAGCAAATGTTTATTATCTTCAGTTAACCAAGATTTTTCAGGGAGTGAGGGGTATAATTTACAAAAAGCTTGATTTACTTGGTTGCCATCACATATAATAGCCTTTACATCAGCTGGTACAGAGGTAATGGCCTGAACTGTTAACTCAATTTGTTCAAATAAAAAGGCGGATGTTAATTTTGAAATTGGAATCAATTTTGTAAGAAAATTTGGACCCCCATTGAGACATCAACATTATACCAAGTACTGTTTGAGCAAGTACAGATGGATTGTCAACTGATTTACCAAATAGTTGTTTGCCATGATATAGCAACATCTTTTTGATATATACTTCATCATGGAGAATTATGCACCCTTTTTGACTGGTATTAAGAGTATTAAATATAGATAACAAAAAAGATTTTTCATTAAGTTTTGAAACTTTTGACGTCATCCTTCATAATGTTGCTAATGAGGGTAATTGAAAATGATATCTTAATTCATTATACAATGTCCGTGATCTTGCATAGTACCCAAAAGCATGCACAACTATATCTGAGCTGTATTTTATTCCAACCATTTTGGGAGCCATTGCTAAAAATTGTTGACTCAGGATATTATTCTTGTGATCAAAAGCCATAGAATTTAAATATCGGATTATTTCTTCCAGTTTTGACCAAGTATCAACTGCATTTATATGATTTTTGGACAGGCTGCTAATATAACACTTAACTCCATAACGAAATGTTTCAAAGCGCAAATTGTTATAAATTTTCAACATAAAGAGAGGAATACCATCAATAGATTTTGATAATTGAACAGTTAAAATATTTTCATCCAAAAATGCTACAACTGGACATATAAAGACTTTTTTGTTGTTAAGCAGACTTTCTTTCAAATTTGTATAATTTTATCTAATTCTAAAAAAGCATTAAGTTCATCAGCAATTTGATTTCTAACAGTACTGGAGGTTTTTTTTTATATTCCTTTGAACAGCTGAGGGTGTTGGTATTTGACTTCTTGGCACACCTGGCCATACAGATGGTGGATTTTTTGGACGTATTTTTTCCATTAACTTTTATGGTATCAAAATTTGAAGGCCAATGTTGTTTACTTTAAAACTTTATATTAAATTTAAAAACATTCATAAGTAGCCTTTCCTTTAGTTTGGTTATTTTAATATGCTTTAGTTTAAACTATATAAATAGGAATATATATATAACTTTTTTTTTTTTACCTTAAAGCAAAACAATTAAAAGTAAAGTAAAAATAATGCATTTTTTTGTCCTTTAACAACAATATCAGAAAAATATTAAAATAAATGATAAATAAAATGGTATTATTATACTTGTCTTGTATAATAAATTTTGTAGTCAAAAGGCGTAAAAAAGGAGACCTTTCTAAAAAAAAAAAAAGAATAATTAAAATATTGACATTAACTGCATGTAATAAATTTATTATTGTTATTTTTTTCTTTAATTCTAATAAGTAAAAAAAATACTTACAGTTCACCAATTGGTAACTAATGTAGTAAAAATAATCATCTATTCTTTAACTTCGGAAACAAAAGCGCGAAGAAATTCGTTTGTTTTTTTTTTTTTACTTTTAATGGAAATGTTGGATAAAGTTTTAATAGAGAAATGTTAATGAACCTTTCTCTATTAAAATTTTATTCAAATTTATTATTCAAACTTAAACTTTAAATAGAAAAATGTTGACTTATGCTAATTTTTTATCATGGTTAAAAACTTGAGAAAATTAAACTTTAATTTCGTTGACGTTATGTTTTCACTCATAACAATGTTTTTTTTAGCGATATCAAAAATAAATATCAAATTAAGTAAGGACATTGAATTTATGAAAAAAAAAAAAATTTTTAATTCATTTTATAATAAAAATAGTTTTCTTTACGTCTTTGAAGAAACTAAATTAAATTCTGTTCAAATTTGTTAAACGTTGTTTTGTTTTGCTTCTTAAAATGACATAAATTACTCAAAAAGAATTGCATTTTATCAATAAATAATTCTTTAAACTTTAATCAAAAAATGTTGAACAAACTTTAAGAGGGAAAATGCCAAAAATGAATTAAACTTTAATTTAAAAATGTTAAGGCTTTTTAAACTTAAGTAAATCTTTTTATGCGAGTAAATTTAAGCACCAAAGTTCACTTTTTACAATTTAAATATAAATAATGTATGGACTCAAACTAAAATAATCAAATATACTTACTTCAAATAAATAAGTTAAATGATATTCCAACCAAAGGTAAAATTAAAAGATTTCTTTGAATTTCTCGAGCCAACAACATAAGTACACAGTATGCAGCAGTTCGCTCAAACTTAAACTAAAACTATCTAATTGTCAGCCGGCCTCCAGTCTACCGAGGTAGCGGCGTTATGCAGAGGCCTGTTAATATAGACCACCATGGGTGAACCCCAAAACAAACTAAATATCAAAATAAAGCAAAAATTAACATAACTGATGTTAGTAGGACCCGTCCAACCCTTCAAAAAAGAGAAGCCGCTGTTTTCTGCTCTTAGACAAAATCAAGAGGCTCTCTTGTTAAGGGAAAGGGAAAAGAGAAAATATAGACAGGAATCAATAAAGCTGAGCCAGTCAAGATGAAAGGGGGCTTAAACAAACTGGGGAGGTTGGGAATCTCAACTTGGATCATAACAAAATATGTAGCCAAGAACAGGCCAGGAACAACATTTACTCACATTAACTAGGTACACAAAAGTTTGTCTAGCCTAACCAGGGAAGGGCTCCAGAGGAAATTGCCCCAATGTGATATAGATTGATCTAAAAGAGAAAATCAAGGTTAGCCCCATTCAAGTGAACCAAGCCCACCTCAGTCACCCACCTTTCGCTAAAGGCCATCGAATGCAAGCATTTTCTATTAGTTCTAATCTTCATCTTGAGCTGATGCTCAAAGAATTGGATCGGTTCCTGATGAGAAAGACGGTCACCTCGCAAGTCTTCCCCAGTCGCGTTGTCCAAATCACCATTTGGGTCGTGTTATATTACAATTATATTACTACAATATCATTTTCATAAAAGTCTTGAATTGGAGGAAAAACTGTAGTAAGAGTAGTTTCTACCCTTTTATTTGAAGAACTAATCCATCAAGATGGTTCTATCAGTTCCAGAATAGATGATAATCAAATGAATGAAGATGTGAAGAATGAGGTGGCTGTAGAATTTTTTTTCTAATCATGATCTTCAATCTTTTTAGATATGAGTTTTACCATCGTGATGGAATGATATAATACCTTTGTGATCAAACTGAGACTCTTTTCCTTCAGAACTGCATTTAAAAACTCTAAATGATGACACGGTGGAGTAATGGATAGTGGCTCAGATCGAGGAATCGGAGAGCCTATGTTCGAATTCCATTTGAATCCATTCACTTGCATGCTAATACTCTTGGGAAAGGTATGAATCCTCTACTTCTTCCTCCAGCTATGGGTAAATAGCAACACAGACCAGGTTCTATAGCCTTGGATGGCAACTGGTCTACTGCAGAAAGAAATGGCAACCTACTGTGGGGAAAAAATCTGCCTCGTCAGTCATGTATCAAAAGAATCATGATTGCCTAAGTGTGTATCAAGCATGGCACATAACTGACTGAAATGATGACAATAGATATCTGCTGTCATTCAAACAGTATATTCTTGATTGGTAGCAACTTAAAGTGGATTACACCAATGCAGTCCCATTTTGCAATACTTTCCTTGAATGATAGTCCATTCTTGATTGTCCTTCTTTTTGTTTGTTTCCAATAAACTATTGTCTATATTAGTTTATATTGTAAAACATTCATTTTTTTTCATCACCTGTCAATAATCCATTGAAAAATGATCAGATGTATTCATAGGAGAGCAGAGAAGTGTAGATGTCCACTTTAGGGGAACACATTTTCCATTTATGAAGTTGCTGCAGATGCTGACAAACTATTGAATAGCTTTAAATTCAATTTTTGAGCTAATTCTTCAACTGTAACAGGACTAATAATTATATTATGTTGAAATGAAAGCAGGTTAACTCTACAAAGTAACCTGTTTTTGTTGTATTTTCTAACCCATTCATGCTCACTGTCCCAAAAATGGGATAGTGAACAGTAATGGGTTAGAAATAGAAACCTGTAATTAATACCAGGTTTTTATTTTTATAATTAATACCAGATTTTATGATGGGCATTAATGGGTTAAGCTGAAGCCACTTTTTTTTCAACCATCCAAATCTCAATTTCTTTCCTTATAAATAAATTGCTTCTGTAGCATTATTGCCTTTTTTAAATTTGTAGAGTATAACAGATTT
Source organism: Acanthosepion lycidas (assembly GCA_963932145.1). Taxonomy (NCBI): domain Eukaryota; kingdom Metazoa; phylum Mollusca; class Cephalopoda; order Sepiida; family Sepiidae; genus Acanthosepion; species Acanthosepion lycidas. The sequence continues at coordinate 18,872,219 of OZ010606.1, read as the reverse complement.
TGTATGCTCCACTGACTTTTCCACCTTCAGGAAAGTCAAATTAGCAATTGTTTTGTTTATATAACTTCCCCATCTAAAACTGTATCAACATATACAAGAACATATTTTCATTTAGGCATTTCATATTTTTTAAAATTACTTATAGGATGATCTCATATAACAATGGTTGTGCTCAATTTATTTAAAGTGTAAATATGAAAAAAAGCAATCAAATTTGGCATCTTGGTAAACTAAAGATTAAGATCCAAATGACAGTGATTATTTTTTCAGCACCTGTCAATCTATGTACTGTTTTGAACTGTTGTCAAAAGTTAATGAACCCTTAGAAGAACTAACAATTCATGTGCTTTTAAATCATACTCTTCCAACATGAACATCAGCTTTAGTATTTATCCTTTCTCCACAAATTTGATATTAGATTGTACAATAAAAAAATTATAACTGTAAAAGCCAATCAGAAATATTTCACATTTCATTATGTAGGTTTCAGATTTGAAAACAAATCTGGTTCTTAAATGAGTTCAAAATAATTGAAAAGAAATTCATAAAAAATAGGGAAAAAGATTTTTTTTTCTTTTTACATCATTTGACAATTGGAAATACTTATTTATAACTAATATATTGTATTTTATATTGTTAAAGAAACATCCCTAATTTGCCCCAAAATTTTTACAGAAGATATTAATTTACTTTTTGTGAAAACTTATGAACATGAACAATATTGTTATCAAGATGTATTCTAATTATTAATTACATCATTGTAATTTGTGTAAGCAATGAAATTTAAATGATCATAGCTTCAAAATCACTGCTGATGTGATTTAAAAGTGTAAACTTTGTTCATTCAGTTTTCCAAGAACATTAAATTGAAAAATATAGAGCATGAAAATTAACTATTCAGTAAAAATTAAGAGATGCAGTAATAAATGTTCTCTCTTTTATACATGAGTTGAGAATTTTAACACAATACAGACTTTTCCTGATATATTTTGTGAGCATTAAGTGTTGAAGATGATAAAAACTAGATGTTAAAAATTTAAGAGATGTTAGGTTGTTATTATAACCCTCTCCATTTACAAATTTTCTGAATTCACATGCACATATACAGTCTATACCTTGTTTACACTGGTATATACATTTAGTTTATCTAATAATTATTTATTTATAGTTAAGAAAGGGAAAAGGAAAGCATATTCAAATGTAGGCTCTTTGTTATGTATTGCATTTAGTTTATTCTGGATAAAAAGCAGCAACATTATTTTTATTTTTGTTCTTGATAACTCCTTACATTCCAAATCTGATTTTGTAACTATTTTATGTTGGAGATTTTATTCATCCTCCCTGCTTCATTTTAACTCTTTTTTTCACAGTGAACAGGATCTGTTTACTTAAGTTTCATGTTTGGTATTGCAATTCTGTTAGTAATTAAAATTATTTACTTCAGTTGTGAGAATAATGAATATCTTTTTCTAAAATTATTAACCTTGTGAACTATGGAGTTTTCGTTTTTCTTTTCTTTTTATTTTTGCATTTTGCCACTTTGTTTTAAAATGTTAATAAAGGCACTGTTTCTTTGTTTACATAATATTATATATATATATATATATAATCAGTTTTATTTGGAAATATTTTCAGTTCCAAATCAAGTTTATAGAAAGTTAATGCAATTTTTTCAATTATGTGATTTAACAATAAATTATGATTTATTCAAATTCTAATAAAATCAATTACCAATGTCTTCCTATTTATAATTAATATATTATATTAATCATTAAACAAATTTTTTATTAATTAGATTAGCCTATATCTATGCAGTAGATATTTTTATTTGATATTAACATGAGTCCTTTGTATTATTAATTTAATATTAATTTTTAAAGATATGTTTATCTAAATTTTATTTAAAAAGATAATACAGGTTAACCATTTCTTGTAGCCATTAACTTTTTTTCTGTTTAATCTAAATCTATAAAATATCTTGTGAATCTTCATTCTGTTTTTATAACCTCAAAAATTTGGAAAGTACAATCTGAAATAATTGAACATTGAGCTGGAAATATTTGTATTTTTATAAGATCCCCAAATACTTTTTACTTGTGCTTGAAGCAATTTCATTTTTAAAGCTTAAAAATGTTACACAAACTTATTATAATTTCAAGTTGCTTTGATTTGGTTAGGATTTGTTTGCTTGATTTTCATGCTTTTTATTGTGATATTTTATTGTGGTTGTGCTTGTAATTAAAATTATTTACTTCAGTTGTGTGAGTAATTAATTTTTCCTGGAACTATTCACTTTGTGAATTGTAGAGCCTTTGTGCGTTTTACTACTTTATTTTTTATTTCATTGCATTTCATCAATTTCAATTCCCACCTCACTCTTTTGTATATGCATTCTATCTTTGTAGCATGTCATCAGTACCCTTTTGATAAAGAATTCTTTATTTTGGATCATTTTCTATTATAGTCTTCAATTATTCATCATTGATTAATGATCTTGACTGACTTCTACCATATATACTCCATTATTAAGTATGTTTTTTAAGATCAGTTTTTTTTTACTCAAAAACTAGGAGTCACACTATACACAGGTAATGTTTTTGAAGAGGTTAAAAATCATGCACTTTCAGTGACCAGTTGCACTATACATAGGTAATTTTTTTCTGGAAGGGTTAAAAGTCATGCAAAAAAAATTCAGAAGTTGCACTATACACAAAGTTGGCTTCTACACAAGTATATATGGTATTGTGGTTTTGTAAACTCTCCACTTGAAAGATTTTGAGACCAAAACCTTATTTACTAAAAACATTTTTTGCAAATGTGAATTTTATATACCTTACAACTTTATGTCCATTACTTGAACTCATCTAAGCATAAAACATGAAAATCACTGTTAAAAATGAATTTCATATTGGCTTAAAACAATGTCAAAATTAATTGAATGGAAAACAAAGAAACATGTTAAGTGTGTCTGGATATATGTATGTAATATGTTTATATAGATAATGATATTCATGTGTAGGTATGTCTTCATATGTAAATGTAGGAGGTATGAGGAAATACATATGCTTTTGTGTCTAAGAAAATATGGATGTGTGTATGTGCGTATATAGAAATACCTAGTATCCAGATAAATGGTAAACTCATTGGGAGTGATGGACCACTTAGCTTTTGTTAAGGTATCCATCTAGGAGAAGGACATCTCATATATGACACCAATCTTCAATACTAAACTAGATATCTTGCTTCTACTTATCTCTGGAATATTTGGTACTGTGCAAGTAGTTGTGGTATTGTGCAAACTGATTCAAAAATAATTTGGCATGGTCACTGTTGACATTTTATTTTTCTATTAACTCCAGTAGCAATGTGTTCAGACTAACCACTTCTGTTCATTTCTCTGCCTTGGAAGGTTGCAGAATGGACTGAAAAAGAGGACCAAGTTCAAAGTGTATAATGTATGTATGCTGACATGGGTGGTGTACCAGAGACATCTGAAGCAACTCTAGCATGTTCAGCATCACTGCTCCAAGTTCAATTTTTGGTATCTAATGGATACTTCAGACACAGAAGTCTTAGAAAAAGTGAATGCAATCAATATCACAGCAAACATTCCCTGATATTGACTTCATTGGGTGGCTTAGTGATCAGCCCATCTGTTGATTCCCACCTACAGCATAACATGAAACAATGGTTAAAGGTTTTATTAAGGATTCACAAGCACTAAGCCAAATTAACCATCCAAGCTGGATAATGGCATTGTGTGTTAGAAGTAGCTGGAGAAAGATGACATATAATGGATCTCATTATTTCCAAGACAATGCAAATATCTGGCTAAAACAAAGAGAGCATCCAGAACAGGCAATAATATCACTCCAGGTGTATCACATTTTGTCATCCAACAGTGTGAGAGTGTCTGTTAAATGCAGGCCTACCCAGTCATCAGCATAGACATGCTTACAGTCCATTAATCAACTATGAGGCATTCCTTGATATCAATCATCTGACATGTGAGGTGTGTGGAAAAGTCTGCAAAATCATTCTGACCTAATAAAGCACCTGAAGTTACACCAGGCTCCTGGTCTTTATGACGACCTCAAAGAAGCAACACAGCAAGATCTTGTTTGCTATGTCTATGGAAAATAAGTCACTTGCTGCTTTCAAAAGTTACTGCCAACTTTGTGATTGATAACAAATCACATTAAAAAGTCAGCAATGGTCATGCTTGTTTAAGATATCATGTAAACATCTGATTATTTAATGATGTGTATTCAAATGAATTTTAGTTGATGGCATATTTTGTAAATGTCTAGGCTCATGGAATTTTATGTCTATTTTATGTTTATTTTATGTAATATTTTGTTGATTGTTCTGTACAGGTTTTCAAATACCTAACAAAAATTATGCCTTTATTTGATAAATATATAACCTAAAATTGCATGTTGTACATGCAGTTGCAACATAAAAATTTTTTAAATTGTTGCCTCAAGACAAAAAAATCAAATTTTATAGATCACACGTAGAAAGAAAAATGATCACTGCTTTCATGGAACAAAGCATAATTAATTCAGAACCTTTCTGAAATATTCAGAAAATAAAGCAATCAGTCCACATAGCATAATTTAAAATTCCCATTATTAATCCAAGTATCTTAGCCAATACTTTAAAAAAGTATTTTATTAAAGTGGGTGCAAGAAGACACAATCCAAAGAATGCAATCTCTCTGTGGTATTCAATTGTCCAATGTGGTTGGTAGAGTAAATTAAACTGAAAAAAATAGAAGCTCGTAGACAAGGATATGACACAAGAGATCTCAAAAACAAGAAAATAAGCTAAAAAATGAAGTTAGAGAAATGAAATAATTGGCACAGAGTAAGCTGAAGATTTGAACTTAGAAATAATTCAGGATTTACTTGTAGAATAAGATCCACTGATACATAGCTTTTTCATTTGAGGACTGGCTGGATTGCACTTGTTATATTGACCATATGTTTCATTATAAAGGTTTGGGAAAAACACAATTGGCAAAAAGTACAGTATGAAAAAATTCAAATGTTATTTTGGCTAAGTGTCATTTCTCCTTCTGTTCATAAGATAGCAAAAAAAGAAATGTTTCTGAGAGAAAACTGATTTAGCAAAAATGAGTGTCTGTCAGCTTGTCATTTGGTCCTGAAATTTTGAAGGGAAGTCAAAAACTAACCAGCTGTATACCATTGGTTATTGATTAATGTTAATGTAATCAACACCATGGTCAAATTGAAATCTAACCCCATTTGGGTGTGCACTTCTAGTGTCTAAGAAGTTGATTCTTCAACTTCAACCTGTTTGAAGTAATTATACTTAATGGAGAGGTTCTCCATCAACCTCTGCCAATGTAAAACCAACTCCAGGAACACTGAACACATCCTGTCGAAGTTTGTAGAATAAAAGTTTTAGAAACTATTCTTCCACCTGATATTATTATGCACAAGCCACATTAAAACTACTTACACCTGAATGAGAAGCCTTGGCAGTTCCTTCTAGTTGGACTCTTTTTAGCCTCTGCTTGAAGTGGCAGTACTATTTTCCAAATGGAACATTTCACACATAAATCATTGTACCTCCACTCTTTGAATACTAGATTTGTCTTCATCCTTAACAATGAGGAAAGCCAGCAAGCAGTATAAATGTAAAAGGGCTGAGTATTTGAAAGCCTTCAAACAGCAGAAGAGATAAAAAAAAAGAAATTAGTGTGATGGTACTGAGGAAATGAGTGCAATCTCAAGAATTAAAAATAAGTGGTAATACCAAAGCATTGAAAATTGCCAAAGGATTCAATAAGACATGAGAATAATATAATCCAAAGAACAAGATCAGCAACAGACTAAAAATATTTCACTCAAGACATTCTATTAAAAAAATCATTTAATTATTCAATTTGATCAACTTATTAAATTAGACAATCATTATTTACTAATTTTAGTTTGTTTTTGAGTTTCTTTGAGGAGGAAAAAAGATGAATTCAGAAAAAAAATCATAGTTGTTCTATTAAAAGAACATTCTCATGAAAGGAAATTTGTACTGGTCTATGTATTTTGAATAATTTTAGCATTAATGATTCTACTTTCTAGTGAACAACAGTTCACTAGAAAGTAAAATCATTAATGCTAAAATTACAAACTTCCTTTCATGACAATGGTAAAGAATAATTGGAATCCAAAGACATCAAAGAAATAATTTTGTATTTTTGCTTTGCAAGAAAGCATTTTTCAACAACTAAGGAGGTATTCTCTGTACACTCTATATAGCATTTTATGTTTTTTATGAATATTGTATTATTTACTAAGTACTCTTATATCCATGTTTCATCATCTGTGACTGAACAGTATTTAATGATATACAGGGGATGCTGAAAAGTTCTCAGTTGGACTAAGAGTGGATTCATAAAAAAGGTTTTGGGAAGTGGGTTCAAGTTGGAAGTTTTTATCACCCTCTTATGCATCTTTAAAAAAATTGTTATATACATTTAATTTATTCTATTGTACTTCAAAATGACTGATTTTATAACTGAAGTTTGGAATCAAAGTTTTATTTCAGAAATGGTTGTTCTCAATAGTGTATTTAAGATATCGTTTTATATATATATATATATATATATATATATATATATATCTATATTAGCAAATTTACATACATTGAATATCATGCTTACTGATCTTATATATATTTTTAAGCAACTCTGACTATAAAAGTAAATAAAAAAGAACTATATTATTATGCTGAAGTTGTATGTTTGTATATTTAAATATCACAGTCAAACAGAAAGTTTCAGGGATCCTTTTTTTTATAACTGCAAGACCCCAATGACCTAAAATTTCAGAAATGGATCTGTGAGAAAAGCAATGTTCTTCCAAAGAATGATGCAATTGAAGAAATAAACTTCAAGTTGTTGGCAACGGATTTCTAGAAAAGTTCACCAGTACAAATCAATTGACATGGTTTCCATCACTTTGGAGACTGACCAGAATCCAACTGAGTTCCTAAACTCTCTTGGATTTCATGGTGTTCATTCCTACTGGTTTCAACTAAAAATTCAGACATCCCTCATACTTCTCAGAAATTTATGTCTTCTAAAACGAACTCGCATAGCTACCAAACAGCCTTTCATCAAGGCAACTATCTTAATTGGGATAAACAAAAAGGATTTTCCTGAGAATCCTGTAATTCCAACAGACTTGCCCTTTGAATTAAAGCATTTTCAATTCCCAGTGACACTCACTTTTGCTATGACTATCAACATGTCTCAAATACAATCTTTCAAAATTTTTCCTCAATTTGACTTTCCTCATATGTTGGTCGTTTTCGGGTTGGATTCCCAACTTTTTCACACCAGCACCTAATTGGAGAAGCATTAATGTGATGTACCTAGAAGTCCTGTCAACTTAAGGGGCTGTCATTTGTTTTGAGCATCAGAACCTTTTTCAGTCAAGATAAATTTTCCATGTGGAAATAATCTTTTTTATGTTGTGTAAAAGAACTATACTAAAGAACGTTTTTCCCATGTTATAAAATCAATGAAAGTTAAATCAGATGCATCAGTTTTTCAATTGTTACCAGTTCTTTTCATGTTTGGTATATTCATAAAAACTAATATTTTATTGATGTTAAATATGGAGTACATATTGCATTTTAGAAATTTAAGGCAAAATTACCAGTTAAAACTCATATAACACAGGATCTATGACACTTCTCTAACAAAGTGTCATCACCCACCTTCTTTTTAGTATTATTCTCAATATTATTCAGTACTTTGTTTCCCCGTAATCTTTTGTAATCATAGAAAATTGAAACTGCCATTTTATTTGAACACTTTTTTGTCTTATACTGCTACTCACCGCTACAAAGGAACTTCTTTTTTTTTTTACTCTTTTTATATGTGATATCTCAGTGATTTTTATTATAGAAACTTTTGTATTGTTTTATCATATTCATGTCACCCTGTTTTGACAGTAATTATTAATGCCAGTTAGTGTTAAAACTTTTCTCTTTTTAGTTTCCCAATTTTAGCATATAGGTTTTGCCAATGGGTTTCAAATAATACTCTTAGCTCTAATACATTTTTGATGGGATAAACAATTTTTACTACATGTTCTATGCTTTAATCAATGAATCTCTCAAAAATTGATAAAAATCTTGCCAGTCAATGCTGATTTTTTTCAAATCAACAAAGATAAAATGCTAAGCCCTTTGGCTATTGTTCAAATGGAAAAGTGTTTTCATTCATTTATTGATTTAAATGATGATATTAATTTCTTTTTATCTAGGTCAAATTTATTTAAATGCTGATGGAACCATCTACAGGCATAACCCCAACCAAACACTACCAGCATCAGTTTCATTTAATCCTGCAGCTCCAGTTTTTTCTCAACATCAGTTTATGATGGATACTCGACAGTATCCTGTAAGAAATACTTTTTTAATTTGTTTAAATGTTTCATTAAAATTGATTTCAACAATTAGTGTTTACTTGAATTCCATTTTTAGCTAAAATACCTCCCCCTGACCAAAAACATGTATATATCTATATATAAAGGTAGGACCTAGAACCAAAATATTATTTTATTACAAATAGATATTACATCTTACATTTACTTTTGTTTAATATTAAAATACACTTATTTATTGAAAATAAATATCCAACAATTTTTTAATAAACTTTCAGTGGTGCATTTTGAGCCTTGGAGTTTATTTCTTGTTAATTTCCTTAATAAACTTTGAGCATCTTAAATATAATATTAAGACATACTCCTATTCATGAATTTACTTGTAATTTTAATGATTGCTAAACTCTGCTGACTATATATCCCCACTCCCTGCAGTTTACCACATCTGTCCCTTGACTTAGATCCTTGATAAAACAATTTGATTTGTTGAGAGAAATTTGACTGTTCCCTCAAGAAGGGGAACAAATCTACAAAAACAAGGTTATAATGTCACAGTTCAGTTGTTAAGAAGAGAGTCTGTTATAATCTTTCAAGGTTTCTTTCTACTGGATTTCTCTCCTTGTTGTAAAATATGGCAAACGGGTATTGAGGTTGGGAACATACCTAATCGATTGATCTCCCAACCACTACAAGGGTAATAGGCAGAGAAAGGAAAGAGACAGAAGGTAACAAAATAACACTGCCTTGGAAGACACAGCAACTTTAGAGACAAAATGCTCCCAGAACATACTTCACAAGATACTGAGTCTTGCCAACTTCCCACTGCTGACTGTTGGTTTTCCTGTCACTTTTATTGACAGAAATCCAGATATAGACAAGTTGCAGAGAGACCCATATATGAACATGCCAAGCTGTTCTGCTGCTAAGTTGTTTTGACAGATATGTCTGCATGCAATCCAGGGCCTCTTTTGCATCTGTACTGATGCACATTTGCCACATTCCTATTGACATTGAATTGTGGCAAAACCTAGCTATTGATAAGGAGAGGTTGTTTTATTCAAGGTCAAATTCTTTTTTTTTTTTTTTTTGCTTTCATTTCAAGTTGTTTTCTCACAAGAGACAGGACTGATACTGGACACCATAACAAGAATAACAAAAAAGACTGAAATGAAATAGCAGTAAAAATATTAGTTGCATTAATCATTACTTAAAATGGTATTATGATCTGAAATAATAATTATCAAAATCAAATAATTATAATATGTTAATGAGGTAGTTATATTAAGATACATGTATTAAAATTAAAAAATGTAATGATTACTAAAAACATATCTTTTTAGGATTCTGGTAATATTTCTGAGTTGTCACAACAGTTAGCTTCTGTCAATATGACTCAGCAACAACAAACTGCACCTGAAGCCCTTGGAGAAATTCCTCCTGGAACACCTCGACAAATCTTATATGGTAATAGTACAGCTCCTACTCAGATACAGACAAGCTGTGCTCAACCAACTGCTGCATTTCAACAGGTATATAATAATCTGATTTAATTATTAAAGTTTTATTTTTTAATTTTATTTGTTTTGAATATTTGTGAATTATACTAATTTATTTATTCATTCAATTCTTTGACATGGTTTTTATTTTCTTTAACTAGTTCTAATATCATGCTATATACAACAATTTTTTCCATTACTGTCCTCAATCGAATAGAAATATTCTTAATGTTTCCATTTTTTTCTTTTCCTTCTGTGTAATAAATTCAGCAATATGATGCAATTAAAGAGGGTTATCTTATGGCTAATTTGATTAACAGAAGACATACATTGCAGAATTATGTGACTGACCAAGGTGCTGATGAGAATTTGGCCAGGAATAGATTTATAAAAGCAATGATTCATGCTAGTATTTAATCAGGTTACCTTTTACCGCTTTTTCAAATACCTAGTTCTTTGAAGCATAGTTGCTGTAACTCATACTATTAAAAGTGATCAGACAATTAAAAATAAAGGAACATTATTCACACTTTTTCTCTTATTCTATATTTGAAGAAAGTGATGGTTAGAACAGTCAGAACATGAAGTTGTGTTTTTTCTAATACCATTACTACCAAAATGACTAGCCAACACATCAAGAGTCTACAGGTGTTGTTGCATATCTGATACAGGAATTAATGGAAATTGCAAAAAGTCTGTTTATGTTACAAATGTTACCATGGTTCCACCTGTTTGGTGCCAAGAAGACTATATAGATTTATTTTGAACACACCTCTTCCTGATTCTTAAAATGTACATAAATGGAAATGGATTAAATTCAACAGATTTTTTAATTTATTTGTTTAAATGTTTTTTTGTTTTGTTTTTTTAAATGGATACTTCTATTTGAGTAGATGCTCTGTTTTTATTTATTAAACAGTATATTTGTTTATTTACATCTCCTGGCTTGAATATTCAAGAAATCTTGTTAGAAAAATATCTGTCATATTGAATCCATTTCCTAAAAAATTATCTTTGTTTATATTTGGATACAAAATAGAGCAGGTATGTATATTTTGAGAATTGAGGAAGATGTTGGTTTAAATGCACTATTCAGGCTTTGTTTGATCAGGAGATCTCATGTGGCCAAGTCAATCTAAGGCGCTATATATATATATATATATATATATATATATATATTCAAACATGTTTCATTAAATAATATAGGCATCTATTTATTTTTATACTGATCCTTTTCTGTTCTTTACTTAGCTTCTTGCTGTTAAGATGAAATTCATCAAGGAAGGTGCTGTAGTTTTTTCTAACCTGAGTATTTCAGTCTTTTCCAAGATCATCTTCATGAGTGAATTACAAAGACAAATTTATTGTAACTGCAATAAAATCTGCATTCCATTGTGTTGATGATTTAAAAAAAAAAACACCTGTGAAGGTGATCTGTAATTATTTTAAAATTTTAAGGGCACATGGCCCAGTGGATAAAACATTGGTTGAACTAGTTCAGTGACTTGACCTAAAGAATTGTGAGTTCAATACCTGACCACAGCAGAGGTGAACAAAAACTTGGAGAGTTGAGTTACTAAAGCGAAATAAGGGAGCTATCCAGAAAAGGTATAACATGTGGAAATAGAACAACCCAGTGGACTCAATAAAGGGTTAGGTTCAAAGTTCCAGCATATATCACCTGAAGAAGGCTGGAACATACAATGGCTGAAATATTGTGAATATGACAATAAAGATGAGGACAACAGTTTGAAAAATGTAAATAGTTACAATATCTCATCTCAGAAATATAGATATCAAGAAACTGATTAGAGAACTGGAAAGGAACAGTATAAAAATAAATAAATACTATATATACTGTCTATATTATTCAATGAAACATGTTTTAATGAAGATATGCTACCTAAATATATGATTTTTATTCATACTAACTTTTTGAAGTCCAACTATTTCTGCAAAACCTGATTGATATAATCACTATGACTATTCCAAAAAATATTATCATGGGGTTAATTAGATTATTTAAGTATTTTATATAAATCCTTTACATTATTTTAAAACCCTTTACTCTCTATTCACCATTAATTTAATATATCATGTCATTTGTTGAAGTACATTATTTCTTTATTGATGCTTACAGAGAACTCAACTGAAACAAATTTGTTGAATTCATGCAGCTAACCAATTGAAATGTTTTTTGTTTCCCACTATGTTAATAAAAACATTTTTTTCTAGATCTTGTTTATTTTTCTTTTACATAATAATATTAACTTTGAAAACTAATTTTGATAATGTGGTAAAAGAATATAATTTGTAATTTTTATTACATTTCAAGTTTAGTTTAATGCAAACTAAATAAATAAATAGATTAAGGATTTTCACCATGATAGAAATAGGAGGAATCAGTTTTTTTTTATTATTTTTTAATAATATGATTGCTCATTTTCTGTCAGTATGCTGAAGGGGAATTAAGCTTTGTACTAAAGATGTTTAATCCACCACTCCTAGGATAAAATGGAAATTGAAAAAGCTGTTTAATTAATTTGCTTTGATTTACCTGCTTTCTTGGATGAAATGGTTAACCCATTAATTGTAGCAAAATCTTCCATATGTTACAAGGACAGAATTTGTAAAATAGAAGATAAAAATTGAAAATGAGGTTAAAAAAAATGTATTGCCATTTTTTTTTCTTTTTACACTTGCTAACTAACTAATAAGATCTTATAGTAGTAGTCTATTCTGGAAAATAACTGCAATCTTTTAAGTGGTCAATGGAGTAATGTATATGTCAAAAAAGAAATGTTTCCGATATACTCTTCTTTAAATTTTGCTTTTGAAGAGTAGAAATAGGTTCAGAATTATGTGACCTGGAAAATCATTGCAGAAATACTGTAAACTCATTGTGCAAATTTATTATTATTTAAAAAGGAGTGAAATTTTAAACAAAAACTCAGATAGGAACTTCATTGGTTTGAATATAGTGAAGTTACTGCAATTTAAGTTACAGAATGTTTTAAAATAATTTAATAATTCATAGAAATGTGAATAATGATTTTTTTTTTTTAATTTAATTTTTAAAAATAATTTAAAATTTATAAAAGAACTTCTTATAGAGTAGAATCTGAAATTTTCTGTAGAAAATAATACTTTAGCATTAATTTCTAAATTCAATTTCTTTTTCAATCAGTATTTTTTTCTGGATTTTGTAATTTTACAATCTAATTAAATTATTATAAAATGGTTATATTAATTTTACTTTTTTTTATAATGTTTGTAAGAATTCTTCATTTTTTGTTTAGGGCTACCCAACTGCTCCTGGTGTTGCTAATCAACCTTTTCGCTACATGCTTCCAGTTCCTCTTCTACAATCAAGTCAGCAACAAACTCAAAATCCTGCTACAGTGCCAATAGATAACCAAGGGAATAGCCAACCAGGAACCTCAAATGTTGGCCAGTATCATCAAACTTTTATTACAGGCATGCCAAGTTACTCTTATCAACCTGTTACCTCCCAGCCTAGTTCTGATGGTTATGCTAACACTAACTATGCTCCTCAACCAGCAGTTGGTCAGATTGAATCAGCAATACCAGGTTATACTTCTTGTCCATCAAGTTATCCCTCGTATGGACAAAATAGCTATAATCCTCAAACTCCACAATACTTCACTGTTGCGGCCTCCAACCCACAAATGGGTTATAATTTCAATAACACTGCAACATATAGGCCTACTACCCCACCTAGTCAAGCTCCTGTGTCTACTCCCAATGTACCTTTAAATGTTGGCCCATCTATTAGCATTGGGCAGCCTACTGGCTCTAGTCCAACAGCTAATGCTGCACCACCTCACAGCCAGTATGTGCCATATCATAATTATGCTCACTATGCTCAAAATCAACCACCCCGTGCACCAAACACTCAAATCATGCAATTTTCCACTACCCAGGTACACCCTTCAGCTGCTCAGTCATACTCCGTGATGCGACCTAATATGCAAATTAACATGCCCATACCACCGCCGCCGCCGCCACCACCACCACCACAACCAGTAGCAGCCCCAGCCCCACAAGCTCCTAACCAGAGCTCTGCTGCTGTAGCAACTGCACAAGCAATTCACACATCACCACTATGTATAAAAAATATTTCTGATCTCAACCGGCTCCAGCCAAAAGTTTCACCTGCTAATGGGGGAGGAGGTGGATGTAGTGGAGGAGGTGCCAATAATGGCCCACAGTGTGGGAATATGGACTCTGGATTATCTGAGCAAACACATGCTTGCAATAAGGATTATACTAATAATACAGCTAACATTACTGGACCTGGGGGAGGAACTGTGCTTAGACCAAATGCTGGTAAGTCTTATTTGCCTCTAATGATATTTCCAAAATTTATTTAAAGTCATTTTTTTTACATTTTTATTGTTAAAATGTGTATTTTGTTCAACTCTGTCAGAATGTTATTCTCACTTTAGATATACATTGAAAATTATTCTGAAATATACAAATTAAACTAAATGATTAATTAAGGCTAGATTATCAAAATGCTTTACCCTATTCAAATCATTTTCCATTTAGATTAAGTATTATTATTCCATAAAATAACAATCTGGAAAATATGGAATAGTCAAGAACATTTTTAAATTTTATCAATACCTAATAAATAATCACCCCTCCCTGTCCCCATTTTGCCACCCATTAACACAAACATCTAAGTTACACTTTCCCTTGCTTCTCTTGTCTTCAATATGTCCTTTGAGTGCTAAGTTTTCTAGCCTGTCTTTCCTCATTATGTGTCTGAAATTTCAACTGTCTCTTTATGATTGTAATTTTCATTGTAGTTCCTGTATTCTTAAGAGTTCTTAATTGCTCCCATCTCCTGACCATGATATTTTTAGCATTCATTGGAAGAACCACATCTTTGTTATTTTATGTCTCTTTCTCAACCGTTTAGAGATTGTCCAGCATTCAGTGCCATATTCATTGCATTACCAGAGAAAAAGTTAAACTACTCTAGCTATATCAGTTGAAAAAGTTTAGAATCTGTTGGATTACTGGACTCTGACAATAATTACAGGCAGCAAAATTTTGAATTACTACCCTCTGACAATAATTACAGGTGGTGTGAGATTTGAAAGAACTTCTCTCTTTTTCTTGGTGACTTTCATAGTGAAAAGATGTATTCTTCTCACTCCCATTGACATGTAAGTACCTCAGCTACAGACACTGAAACTTGCTTTGAACTATTCACATTTAATCTCATTTTCCCTTGCTGTAAAATGTACTCTCAATATATTTGTTAATATTTATTTGTTTAAATTCCATGTTGTGTCTCTCATTTTTGCCCAGACTCATGGGACTCCTTCAATATTGTTTGCAGGTCAAATGTACCAGGAACATTAAAAACTCATCTAAAGTGATGAATCCCTCAACAAATCTTATAAAAAATGTACCCAATAAAAATTGATGGTAAAGAAGTAAGATCTAATAATTTATAGTTTTATCCAACTATTTTTTCTGAGAACATTCCAAATTTTATTATTTTTCACTTATATAATCAATTTATAACATGCCTCTCCTAGTCAGAAAATGATTAGCAATTCTCAATCATAAAGCTTTCTCATTCAGCTTTAATTGTTCAGTGATTTATGAAGAAACTTTGATTTTTAAATAAAAGGAAATGTAGATGAAGGAAATAATAAGGTAAACACTGATATAGCACAAAGATACATAATTGATACCACAGTATTTGGTGGTATTGTTCAATATCAAGTATAACAAGATGATAATGGTAAGACAGATTTAAAACTGAACAAGAATAATTATTTCTGTTAGTATGTTTGTTGAAAAGTTGTCTCTCGCAAGAATCTGTCAAAAAAATAGTATTTGTGAGATTGCATGTTCCAATCATACCAAATAGTTTTGTGATTATTTCCTCTTTACCCCATTTACTTTGCATATGAACATGAAGACTTCCAAGCAAGTCTGTATTCATTTATTTAACTAAACTAAATCATTCTCATTTATGTAAGGAATAACTGAATTAATGACATTTTTTTTATTAATTCTTAATTTTAGCACAGTTGAGACCTCATTAGAAAGGAAAATGGCATATACTGTTCATATAACGTCTGACATACTACTATTTTCTAGCAGCCTAACAAATGCAATAATTGTATTGCTATTATCATTTTCTTTTTCTATAGTAATTTTTTTTATTCCACTCTAACATTTACCAGCATTGATAAACAAGTAGGTTATGGAGCAATTTTCAGAGACTTTGAGTGAAGTGTTTGTCATTCCATATCAAATTACATCATATTTTTAAATGCTCATGAGCACAGTCCTCTGAGGGAATGTTGAAAAGTTTTTTTTTTGTTTTTTAATGACTTCTTGGCAGAATGCAAATTTGTTTTGGTTTGTCCAAAAGAATCAGTTTCTGCTAGTAGTTAAAGAATGGAATAAAATATCAAAGCTTTGAAGATGTCACCATTCTTAAGAAATTTTCTCTTAGCTTAAATATCCAGTCCTTTTTTTAGGCTTTGTTTAATTTACCTGTTAGGCATTAAATTAGTTTACTATCAATAGAGATCTTAGGATACTTTAGGAGTATTTTGGCCCCCTTTTCTTATATTCATTGTTAAAAGGAGTAACTCTTGTTTCTATTACCCTCTTTGTCCTTGTTCTGCCTCATTGTTTTGTCCTACTTATCTTGCCTTAAGTATGTGCTATGAGGGTTAAATTCTCTTAGCTTTTCTTCAAAATCTGTCCTAGAAATTTCAGCTTTTCTTATTTTAGCAGCAGTTTCCTTGTAATTTATAGGAGTGGTCATTATATGCAATTAATGAATAAGTATGAAAATCTCATGAGGATAGGGGGAAATAATAATAATTACAAGTTGCTTTGGAGATAAAAAGGATTTATTAACGGATTAACCTCCTCCTGCAGACCAGAAGTTTATTTAGTTACAACTTGTTTGCTGTTCTGAATCAGTATACTTTAAACAACTGAAGTGTAAACTTTGAGATTAGCTCTTATGAATTGTGTTTATAGTAGGAGTTAACACAACCTCAGATTTATCAGAATTGTTAAAATTGCATTATGGAGACTTCCAGATTAAACGGCTAATTTACTTCTCCTATGACTGAATAAATGAGCTAGTTTTTTTTAATGTCTGCTATTAATAAACTAATGTATGTCCACATAAAATCAATTTTGAAGTGTGTTTTTGATTCAGAAATTAATAAACCAATGTCATCTACCAATGTATTGATTGCATTGCTGTTGAAGTGAAAATTGGAACCAGTGAATGAATCTTCAAATACCACCTTACTTACATTAAGTAAAACATCACAGTCATGGTTGAACATACTCTAGGATGATCATGATATCCACAGTAGGATGACTGGTGCTCTTCATAAATAACCAACCAGTTAACCAATAGTGGTAGGAAACATAACCCATTTGGACATAATAGTAACATACTGTGGTGTTTTATTTATTATTTGTTTACAATCATTATCCACATGTATACAAAAATAGTAGCTAGTAAGATTATGATATTTCTGAATGATATTTCTCTTTTCACAAGATATGCGAATAATATGACAAAACAAAATTATAGATATTAAGTGAATTGAATGTTTGTGCAATCCTGGTTGCTCAAAAACAGTTTGTGGTGGTCAGTAGTTGAAAATTTATCTGGCATCTCTTACTGATTTCATATATTACTGATGTGTTCTCACTTTGTATTTTGGTGATGGTATCACTTTTTCATCATTGAAATATTTGACTCTTCCATGTTGGATTGAGAGTGTAAGTGATAATATAATTTCAGATGTTATTCAGTGTAATATTTCTCTTTTAATGAGTTCTAATTCAATGAAGAAAACAAAAACAACACAAAATTTTTCTGATGATACTATCCAAATTGATAGAAAAAAATATGAAAAGTCACTATATTTTCCTATTATTCTTGAGAGGATGCTGAGAATTACAGACTATTGATGCTGGGGTTATATAAACAATTCAAACACTCATGGTAAGTTTATTGAAAAGTATTAAAATGAACAATGAAAGTGAAAAAAAGAAATAAACTTGTCAAGTCAGTTGTGATATTTATATGAAGTATAAAAAAATCTTCATCCTATTGTAAGTATACTTGATGCAGCAATACTTAATGAAACAGTCCCTATGGATTTAAAGGTAGTAACGGGAGGTATTGTATTTTCTAATTATTGTTGATCTTGCTTCCAGATTTTGTGGCAGATATGATTAATGATAACTAAAAACAATAATCTTTTATTTCATGCTGGATATCAATCTTTGGTTTGCTTGAAAAATTATTACACAGTAGTTGGGAATTTAGCAACATTGAAATGTGTCAGTTCAGTGAAGAGTTTAATATAAAATTATGACCATAGCAGCCAAACATCCCTAGAGCAATGGCATTTGTGACTGACTGCTGTAATCAGCAACCTGTTTAGCAAGATTCTTGCTGATGCTTCATGTAATATTAATGTACTTTTTCAAGTGATATCTACTCATAATGTTTTATCAATTTTTTTCTGGATTTTCACCTAACCATAAAATTCTATAGTTCCAAACATCTTTTAAAGCCACCTCCCTGCATGGGAGCAAATTTCTTCATCAGTCATAGTGATAATTTATGTGCCATGTATAAAGTAGTCGTGCTGCAAGCAAATTGCAGTAGCCGGAGGGAAGGGTGTAGGCAATAATTGGAGGTTGAACACCTACCTGATTTTTGGGCCCTATTTTATGATATATACTGTAAATAATGGCTTGAAAAGAACCATAAAAAATTATGCTAATAAGAAATTTTGGGTAGTTTACTTTCTAAGCCCCATGCTAAGTATCTAATAAAAATTTCCTGGACAGCTATTTTTTATTCTATATTTACATGCCTAATTCGAAAATAACAAAGAAATTTTTATAAAATCGATCATTTTGGAATTATTGACAATAAAATTTTGGACTCATTTGTGACCTTGTCAGCTACAGCATGGGAGTCATTATTGGCATTGTTTGCATCAGTGGGTGTGCAATAATCAAGACAAGTGAATGTCTATCCAACAGCAAATATATTCAAACAACACCGGTAATGGCTGCCGTGACATGAATAAATCCAAACTTTTATTGTCAATAACTCCAGAAAGGTAGATTTTATTAAAATTTCTTTGTTATTTTCAAATTAAGCATGTAAATTTGCAAGTAAATATAACTATTCAGGAAATTTTTATTACTTAGTGCAGGGCTTAAAAAGCAAATTACCCGAATTTCAACTTATTTCAGGGTTTTACAGCAGATGTTTTATACAATAAATTTTAAGTGTCCTCAAAAGTACTTCCTCTTGCAATTCCCAATAGCAATCACTAATTACTACGTGCTATTTATATTTGCTTATTTATGAGAGACTCTTGATGTCTATGGTTGCACAGTCAAATTGAACATGATCAACCAGAGAAAAGTAGTGTAACCTGGATATAAGAGAGTTGTCAGGACCGGAGAAGAAGTCTCTTATATCCGGGTTTGGTCTATTTTGTTTAGGTAAGTATGGCTCTAATTTGGGACCAGAGAAAATCTCTCTTATATCCGGGTTACACTGTACTTCTATTAATACCCCATCTGTGGCATCTGATTGCAATGATTGAATTCCTGTTAATTAGTCCAGTTTTATAAGAACTCTTTGATTGTGCACGAAATAGAAATATAAAATAATCATGTATAATTATTACCAATACAAGTGTTAAAATTTCACAAAATTTGGGCTGTTTGATCATCAAAATCAAGGTAAAATGTGTGAAAAAGGGGTGTAATTATTAAAGCAGGTTAGAACCCATCTGAGGATTGCTGTTTGTTCTGTCTAGCATGAAGAAGATGGCCCAGAAATTGGTAAAATAGGGTGGAATTTCTAAAAACGTGAGTGATATTGAGGGTTCGAGAGCAAAATCTTGGGGTCCACCCCCTACCCACAGCACACCAGTTATCGCGGTTGTAGTATCATATGCAACTTAGATAGACAAGTATAAATAGAGGAAAACTGGCAAACATAGGGTGGCTATGCCTAGCAAATGTGTTTGCTATTCAGGAAACAGAAATGTACTACGACTGCTACTACACAAAGAGATATGCAAAACATAATAATGGTGTCACCAATAGGATCATTAAATTCGCTGGATGACCCAGAAAATATAGAAACATGGATATGAGCTTTTGCTGCATTTTCAAGAATGAAAAAATTAAGAGAGACAAATACCAATGGAGGAGAGAACAAGATAATGGATTTATTTCTTGCTACCACTGGGTGTGAAGCTGTGAAGAAAATTTTGACAATGTGTTACTTGAGCGAATTAGAAGAAATGACATTTGAAGACATTATCAAAATTATAAAAAAGAACATAAGACCAAAGAAAAGATTGGTCATTGTCAAAAGAACCAAGTTTTTAGAGACAAGCACCCAATGAGTCCATTATACAATACTTACATAAATCAAAAGAACAAGCCAAGTATTGTGAATTTGAAAACTTGGGCACTCAGGAAATGACGATTGCAGAAGATGAATTAATCTTTCTCAGAATAATTGAAGGCTTGCAAGACCAAAACCACAAAAGAAAAATGATAGAATGTCCATGAGTTTGGAAGTTAGAATTGAGTTTTTACAGCAGAGTTGATTAGTGAATTTAATCAACTGAAAGAAGAATTTGAGACGTACAGGATGAGCACAAGCAAATTCATAATTAAATGTAGATATTGTGGAAAAAATCATGAGAGAGACAAGTACAAATGTCCAGCTCTAGGAAAAATATGCTCAAATTGCAAAAAAAAAAATAAATAAATAAAAAAGATCATTTTCAGAACGTATGCAAATACGAAAAGAAAATAGAAAGAGTACAAAAAGTACAAACCCCCTCCAAAGAAGAAGTCTGAAACATTTACAATGAATACACAAAAAAGAAGTAGAAAAAAATAAGGATAAATGGCCAAATATTTAACATGAAAGTTGATACAGGCAGTGAAGTCACATTGATAAAAAATTCTGGATAAAAATAGGATGACCTAAATTAAAAAAAAGCAGCATCCAATTCAAGCAATTTTATGGAACAATTATAAAAATAATGGGTACATTTCAAGGCAATTTTGAAACTGACAAGCGTTTTGAAATAATTCTCATTACAGTTGTAGAATGCAAAAAAGATCACAGATTACTAGGAATTGATGTATTAAAAGTAGATACAGCAAGACTGATCAATTCCATGGAAGCAGAAGAAAATGAAATAAGATTTTTGAAAGGCAAGCATTCAACTAAAAGAAAATTATCACCCAAAATATATAGAGTCAAGAAATGTTCCAATTCATATCCTACCTTTGGTGGTGGCCAAATTAAACAAAATGATACAACAAGGCATACTAGAAAGAGTGACTCAAGGTGGTAGCAATTGGACACCACCAATAGTAGCGATAAAGAAATCTGATAGAGATTTTAGGGATATGTGGTGATTACAAGATAGGGGTAAATCACCAGATATGTTCAGGCTCTTTTCCTTTGTCAAATATCGAAATTGCAAGCCACAAGTTAGCAAAAATGGAACACTTTGCAAAAACTGATCTCAAGGCAGCATACAACCAAATAGAAATTGATGAGAAATTCAAGAAAATCACCATGATAAACACTCCTATAGGCTTACTAAGATGGATTCGTCTACTGTTTGGGGTAAAGACTTCAGGCCACATTTTTCAAAATGCAATTGAAGTAGTTTTATTAGGAAAAATAAAAAATATAATAATATACCAGGGCGATATATCTGTAGGGGCAAGAACTAAAGATGAATTAAAATATAAAACAGAGCAAATTTTAGTGAGTTTAAAAAAGGCGGGCATGTAAACAAAGAAAAGTGTAATTTTGACTGTAAGAATTTAGGATATCAAATAATAAAAGAAGGCATATTGCCCAACAATAGACTAACAAAGAAAATAACAGAAATAATTACTCCAACAAATAAAAAAGGATTAGAATTCTTTTGGGGCTAATGAATTTTTATAGTAAATACATACCAAGATATAGTGACATAATAGATCCATTTGCAAAATTATGCAAAAACACAATGAATTTAATTGAAAAAGCAAACTATCACTTTTGAACCTCTAAAGAAAATACTGAGGAACAAACCAATAATAAAAGTTTTTGATCCACGAAAAGAAGTAACGTTAACCACAGACGTGAGTGAAAAAGCGATTGCTGTTATTCTATCACAAGAAGAACAACCAATCATGTACATATCATATTTCTAGTAATAGGTATCCTAAAATAAAATTTTTATTTCAATATATCTAAAAGCTTTTTAATACAAGCATAAAGAACTTGACAGAGCATAAAAAATTTACCTTTGATGTTGTTAGTGACTAAAGTTCAATTTCCCATCTCATTTGCTATTGGGCCAGAAGCCAAATTCAAGGTGTATAGCTGAAGATGCAGGTTTTAGATTAATTAAAAATCATTATAAATGTAATATCATATAGGTAGTCTTGAAGTAAAAAGAAATATAATATTAATGGAATAAATAATTATTAGATCAGACTAGCCTAAACATTGGGAACAATTGTGTTCTCAAAAATTCACATGATATGACACAAAAGGGCAATTTTACTTTTGAAGAGTAGAAATAGGTTCAGAATTATATGACGTGAAGAATAATTGCAGAAATACTGTAGTTGGCCAAACAGACTATATACCATGCAAATTTATTATTATTTAAAAAGGAGTGAAATTTTAAACAAAAACACAGATAAAAAATCCCTGTTGAATATAGTGAAATTACTGTCTTGCAACTTCTTGCTATGATTCATAGCACAACAGAAATTAAGCTTTTTTTTTCAGTAGGATATCACTAAAAAAAATTGTTTCTAGAAATGAATCATTGGTCAATCCTCCAAACAAATGCTTATTGTAAAGCTTCAAACTAAACAAACTGAAACAAATAAAACGCCCTGTCGGCTGGGGCTGTAGAATACGCCGACTGCACCTCTGTAGAGGGGTAAGACCCCCCCCAATGAGGCCACCTGTTGGCCGTGGGTGGCGACCCGTAAGGCGCTAGGACGGAATCCTGGTGGTTGAGCAGCCATTGATCCGGCAACAGAGTGGTCAATGGCTTGCAACACACCACTTTGGCCCTTACTTGGTCTGACGGGCGGTCGAATTGGGCTCGATCTGATCAATCGACTGGTCCCGTCATGCCCTAGCACATATATATTTATTTTTCTCCTGACTGTACTATTGAATCTGCTTTAGTGGAACATTTCCCAACCCTTTATCATATATGTGCTAGAAGGCGGGGGCTGAGGGTCAATTGTGTTGAGAGCAAAAGACTTTTTGACCGCTGTTGAATTTTTCGGCACTAAACCAGAGTTTGGCAGAGGCTCAGAAATTCGCTCCCAATATGAGTATACTGGTCGTGTATCCCCGTCTCAGCCAAGGCGAACGGGTTACCCCCCTTGGTTCATTCCCTTCTCAAGTTGGACTCTGTGGTGGGTGGTGGAGCACAGGGCCAATGAATATAAAAACACAGACATGGCATCTTTTAAAAAAACAAAACGGAACCTATCCGAATCAGACTCTGAGTGTGAAGCAGCAGACTTCCCCAGATTTATTGTTATTGAATCCCTGGAGGAGGTCTGTCTTGCTAAATTCTCCCCATTTTTGATTGAGAAAATTATTTCGGCATGGGCAACCCCGAAAAATGTTAAAAAATTAAGAAATGGGAACTTGCTTGTGGAGGTGGATAGCCAAAGACAAGCTGAAAACATCTTAAAAATGAAAAATTTTTATAATACCAAGTGCAAAAGCTACCCACATGAAAGTCTCAATGTTTCCAAAGGCGTCATTAGAAGTCGAGAGCTGGCTTTAGCCACAGAAGATGAAATGACAGCTGCCCTGGGAAAACAGGGAGTAACTAATATAAGAAGGGTTAGTATAAGAAAGAATGGTGAAAAAATCCAGACAAACACTTACATCTTGACATTTAATCAACCACAAATACCTAAAGTGGTCAAAATAGGCTATTGTCTGGAGAGAGTTGAGCAGTACGTCCAAGCTCCCTTGAGGTGTTTCAAATGTCAGAAATTTGGACACCACAGGGATGCTTGTAGAGGACGACAGACATGTGCCAAATGCAGGGAAAAAGAGCCAAACCATAAAGAAGATGAATGTTTGAAACCTCTTAGATGTCCAAATTGCCAACAAGACCATCCGGCATATGCAAGATCTTGTGACATTTACAGAAAAGAAAGAGAAATCCTGGAGGTTAAACATAAGAAAGATGTGTCCTTTCTGGAAGCCAGGAAAATTGTAGGGTCCTATATGGGTGAGACCAGCTATGCCTCTGTTACACGGAGGGCTGATACTAATAATGACGATAGTAAATATAGAACCCTGATAAATAAACTTATAAATTTGGATCCAAGTGAGTGGACAAAATTCCAGGAAGATCTTAAAAAGGAACACACCAATAGTATTCAAACATCTCGATTGGAAGTTCCAGCTAAGATTAACACATCTGATGATGAAATTAGAGATGATAAAAAAATAACAAAAAAGACATCCCAGATACAAACCACTCCTCCCAAAAAACAAAACCTGCAACGATCACCAATCCGTCCTCCAACTTTAAAAACTGATAACTTGGGGAAAAATAACATATCAAACCCTGAACCTAACAATGATAAAGTAGAACGTTCCCCACAATCAAAGAGAGATCATACCCCGACTTCATCTTCACGGGAATGTTTAAAGTTATTGAATCCACTAAGCCAATCTTCAGACCCATCAACATCGAAGATTGAGACCAAAGATAGGTTTAGCATGATAGAAAAGATGGATATAGAAGAGCCAAACAGTAAAAACAAGTCGAAAAAAAAAAGCAATAATTCCAACTTGACATGAAGGACCTGCAAAATAATTCAATATTACAGTGGAATTGCAGAGGAATTAGAGCTAATCATGAAGAACTTCTCATACTCCTCAAGAAATGTAATCCCAAAGTGGTATGCCTTCAAGAAACATTCCTCAAGGACAATAACTATTTAAAAATAAAAAATTACAATTCATATAATCATTTACACAAAGACGGACACAGAGTTTCTGGAGGTGTGTCGATCCTAGTTAGGAAAGACATACCCCAACATCAAATAACCATTGACAGTGATCTTCAAGTCACTGCTGTCAAAACAACATTGCACAAAACAGTCAGTATCTGCTCCATCTACATTCCACCTCATGATCCAATTAATGAAATAAAACTCAATAAGCTAATTGACCAAATCCCTAAACCCCACTTATTATTAGGTGACCTTAACAGTCATAATACCATATGGGGGTGTCTTAAAACTAATCAAAAGGGTAAAAACCTGGAAAATATAATCAATAACAACAATCTCTGCATCTTAAACGACAAATCTCCAACCCATCTCAATCCATCTACCGGCTCCTATTCAGCTATTGACATCACTCTATCTGATCCTTCCAGATACATGGATTATACGTGGAAGGTTCATGATGATTCTTGTGGCAGTGACCATTTCCCAATCATAATAAATATTAAAAAACCTTCCACTGATAATAACAGACCTCCCAGTTGGAAAATAAATAAAGCCGACTAGCAACAATTCAATACTTTATGCAATACAAGACTGGTTCAAGATTCAAGATGTTCAGACCCAATTAAACACTTCAGAAACATTAATCACAATAGCAAAGGAAACCATTCCAAAAACTTCTCCATCAAACAGGTGCAACACGGTATGGCGATAAACTGCATCCAACAGCAAGGTCTCAGATAATGTTTTCAGAAAAATAATGTTGCCAGCTCTAAGTTTTTGAAGCAATAATGTTGCCAGCTCTAAGTTTTTGAAACAATAATGTTGCCAGCTCTATGTTTTTGAAACAATAATGTTGCCAGCTCTAAGTTTTTGAAACAATAATGTTCCCACCTCTATGTTTTTGAAACAATAATGTTGCCAGCTCTAAGTTTTTGAAACAATAATGTTGCCAGCTCTATGTTTTTGAAACAATAATGTTGCCATCTCTAAGTTTTTGAAACAATAATGTTGCCATCTCTAAGTTTTTGAAACAATAATGTTGCCATCTCTAAGTTTTTGAAACAATAATGTTGCCATCTCTAAGTTTTTGAAACAATAATGTTGCCAGCTCTAAGTTTTTGAAACAATAATGTTGCCAGCTCTAAGTTTTTGAAACAATAATGTTGCCAGCTCTAAGTTTTTGAAACAATAATGTTGCCAGCTCTAAGTTTTTGAAACAATAATGTTGCCAGCTCTAAGTTTTTGAAACAATAATGTTAATGTTGCCATCTCTAAGTTTTTGAAACAATAATGTTGCCAGCTCTATGTTTTTGAAACAATAATGTTGCCAGCTCTAAGTTTTTGAAACAATAATGTTGCCAGCTCTAAGTTTTTTTGTAAAAAGAATAATGTTGCCAGCTATACGTTTTTTTTGTAAAAGGAATAATGTTGCCAGCTATACGTTTTTTTTTTTGAAACAATAATGTTGCCAGCAATACGTTTTTTTTTGTTTTTTTTTTTGAAACAATAATGTTGCCAGCTATACGTTTTTTTTTGTTTTTTTTTGAAACAATAATGTTGCCAGCTATACATTTTTTTTGGTTTTTTTTTTGAAACAATAATGTTGCCAGCTATACATTTTTTATTCCGTACAAAATAAGCATTTAAAATTCATATAAACTGGATTTGGCATTAAATAACCCACAGTGGTTGATATGCCATAAAACCCAAACAAACAAACAAACAAAATGAAACAAATAAAAATACATTTATTGGAACTGATGAAAAATACTTTCTGGGTAGTTGAAATGGTCCTTCTGCATTTACTCTTCTAATGGTGATTTGCAGTTTGAATTTGTTTATAAGCATCTGCTATAACCAATATTCCTGGAGCATTCCATTTTCTATAATTTCTTGAAAGTGGTATTATATCAAAGTCCCATCTAAAGACAAATGTTAATGCCACTTGTGCAATATCATCCAACAAAGGCCATCAGAAATAATCATTTCTGCCTTTGCTTAGAACTAAAATTTTGATTACATTACTGGATGGAGATGTAATATCAATGATTTAGTCAATGTAAAAGTTGGAGTAATTCTATAGTGGAACCTATTGGCCTTGTAACTGCTTGTAACTGAAAGTCATTTGAAGTGGTTCTTCATCACAAATTCTATAGTTGCTTGAATACTCAAATTCACAGAGTGCCTTTTCTTATTCCTTTTGTTCTTTTAGAGGTGGAGATGAAGCTACATTAAAAGTTATATTGCTGTAATATCTATTCCCTTCATCACAGTTTTTAACTTAATTGGCTTACAGTGCAAATCTCCTGTAATGCCATTACAATAACAGCTTGAGGGAGGAAAAAAATTACGAAACAACACATGCTTGCAAAAGTTGAAGAACTATAAAATGTATCCATTTTTGTTTGTTTTAAGTAAATGTAATAATTTCATTTCAATTTCAGAAATAGGGCTTATTTCCTAGAATTAATAAACAAATGATCATTAAAAAAAAGGAAACTGATTATATTTTGAAAACTATTTAATTACATATTAATTTTTGATAGACTTAAATTTAAGCTTTAACATATCGAGAGTTCATTTTTTATTTTATATTTTTATAAAATACGTCCAGTTTGATTTTTTTGAAAACAAAATGTAAATAAACTTAATTTAATCCCCAAATTCTGATAATTAAAGAATTATTGCCAGATATGAATGTAAATGAAATGAGTAACCATTAAAAGGAAAATGACAGTTTTTAAAAAAAATTATTCTAATTTTTATGAACAAACATGAATGTGCAATTGAAATAACTAAGAATATATTCAGTTTATATATTTATTTTTTTATTTTATAATATAAATTTCTGTTCAATTTTTTTTTTTAAGAAAAGGCATAAAACAACTGGTGAGGCAAAAGTTATTTGAATGTGACAGTTTGGACAAAATAAGTAATTTATACTGTTTTAAAATTCATAATTAAAAAAATATAAGAAAAAGATTTAAACTGTAATATTCATTGATGAAACAAATCTGATTTAAAATGAGATTCAGCTGACAATGTTTATTCACTCAGTAAAATAAATACATCAGACATAACTGTTTTTGCACAAAATGAATGCAATATACCATATTTGATTTACATGCTCCTCAAGTTGCATGGGTGCAGAGATATGAAACCAACTGATTATTAAAGATGAGTCATTGCTCTACATGGAGGCGTAATTTTCATGTTTTTAAAAGTTGAATTTCTCCAGTATTTCATCCACTAAAGTTTGCAACGTATAAATTGTTTCTGAAAGATAACTTAAAACCTTATATTTAGCCCAACTCAATTTACACATGTCCTTTTTCTTTAAGATGGGACTATTTTGATATGTGTAGGGAGACACAACTTGGAGCACAAGTCGTAAAAACACCTTGATGAAATTGTCTACTTTGAAAATGCAAAAAAACATTCTTGAAATAGTGACATAATTTAAAGAAATATGGAATAAAAACTAATCATCACACATGAGAAAGAATTGTATCTTTAGAAAGAAAAAAACTAAATTTTGTTTACATACTAATTTTATCAAAATAGCTTTGAAAATAAAGTTGAAATGGAAGAAAATGAAATTATTACATTTTGAGAAGTTTTTGCTCTGTAAACTAGAGTAGTATGTAACCCAACCTACCAGTAAGATATTGAACTAGGAAAGTTACTGTAAATGATAAGCACTGTTAGAATATTAAATATGATTCTGTTGTTAGTAATAGTTGTTTTGGTTTCCAGAAATTTATTGAATTGTGAATTGTATAAAATACATGCTAGCTTGAAAATGTTTTCTCCAAAAATGCAAAGCATAAAACTTGTCTGTCTGCTTCTGTACATAGTCAGAAAGGTTCTTTCACAATCTTTCCTTACAATTCATGGTCTGCTCTGGGGTGGGAGTTGCATTTCCCAGGGCACCACTTCTACCAATTCTCTAAGAGGTGGTTTATCAGAGTAAATACCTGATGCTAAAAGTATCCCAAAATACAAGTACCAAAGGAGCTAACCAATTTTGTTACTAATTCAATGTATGTGCAGGATTCCCTCTTTAAACATAACCATGTGCTATGTTCCACTCAAGTAGGAATGTGAATATGTATTATCTTTTTTTGCGATTGTAAAGTGGTTCTTTTGCAATTTTCTCTATCCATTCAAAAAACAGTATGATCAGTTCCAGGGGCTTATCCCTATACATTGTATCTCTTCCATTGCACTAAGAATGTTAATCCTTTATGCCTGAGGTGTTCCAGTAGGGAAGTGAGAATTAATTTTTGTTAAAATCCTATATGTGATATTCTGCCCAAATAGATGCTTGGTAATCTAGATTTGGATTTATCTTGTGATTTTCTTCACAACGCAGTGGAGTGAAATTTTTGACTTTTCTATTGAGATTTGTGCCACTAAGGTTTCTTTTTGGATAAAGGCCAATATCGATGTTTTTATACCTTCTTGATAATACCAGGTGAAACCACTATCTTCTCTTTAGTTCACAACTGCCTGTTCAGTAGCTATAGCTCAAAGGAATTACTTTTTCTGACCATACCAATGTGATAGTTCTGATCATAACAGACACCTATTTATATCTGCTTATAATTGTAATCATGTCCAAAGAGGCTGTTTTTGTTTGGTAATAGAATGAGGCACCATATAACCTCTAGCATGTTTGGTTCTTGGGACTATCTTTAATAGTGTCTTAAATAGGAGTAAATCTTCTATCACTCGTCTTTTCACTCAATTTGAGGTGTTATCATCTGCTGATAAAGCAGAATGTTTTGCTCCTCCAATTCTACTGTATCCCCTTGAAGAATATGGACTTGATTGTATCCCAGCAATTGTCTTTAAGAAATGTACTCCTGAACTGACTCCTGTTCTCTTTAAAATCTACAATAAATAACTTCTTGCAAATCCTCTTCTCCAGTTTCACTCTTCAAGAACTCAGGCAAATTATCTGATCCTTTTATCGATCTATTAGCCTTCTAACTCGTTTTGGCAAAGTACTAGATGCTCTAATCAACTCTGAATTGGTTACGCATCTTATTTTACAGTCTTCTTTCAGACTTTCTTTTGTTCTGGATGAATGATTCTCATCCCAGATATTGTTGATGTTGGGTAACATGCAAATATAATCTGTGATATTGATTCCCCAATGGCAGAAAAACATTTCAACAATATTCAGCTAATAATGAAGAAGAATTTATGAACATTATTCATTTGGTCTGTATCATTTATCAGTAGACTGCCTTAATTAAGTTGAAAACTACACAGATACAGCTGGATATCTTAAGTACCAGAGTATGGTCAACTGCTGATGTGTTAACAGTTATTGCTGAAAGTGTCTGTAAAGTTTTAGACAAGAATAGTGAAGCTTGGGCTGTTGCTTTAAATATTTCAAAGTTCATTTGATAGAATTTGACATGCTGGTCTTCTTCACAAGTTGAAGGCTTATGGTGTTTCTGGCTGAATTTTTTATTTGATTCAATCATTTTTATCAAATCAGGAAATGAAAGTTCTTTTCTAAATCTTTTTGCATTAATGCAGGTGTCCTATAGGGCTCTATCCTTGAACCTACTTTGTTATTAATTTTCATTAACAGCCTTCCTGATGCCCTTCAATTCTCAACTTGGTTGATGACACAACTATTTACTCCTGTCTTAATGGTAAGTCCTATAAATTTGATATGGTCAAGTTGGTAGCTGATTTAAAAAATGGCTGTTGTTAACTAGGACAAAAACTGGATTGTTAATTTAAACACCTCCAAAACTGCTCTCTTTTAATCATCATAGAGAACCATTTGTGCCTTTCCTTCAGCAGGACTGATTCATTGCACCTTCTTATTCTAATATTTTCAACTGTCATGAAGTGGAACAACTATATTGGATGATTTAAAAAAACATGAAATGCTAAAGTTGACAAAATCATGTTTATGGATTGCAACAATTTAATTTGTCATAACTTATGAACCATTTATTCAATCAAGTCCAAATATTCAAGAGGGATTTGTTTATGTAAAGTTGCCACCCACTGAAATTTCACCAACATTTAAAATGGTGACTATGGGTTCATTAGCTAAGTTAATATAAAATAACCTTATTTTATTTTACTCACCCTGCTAAGCTGTATGCTGAAAAGTTCTTGTCCTAAACAAGAAGAGTTTCCAAAAAATAAAAATTCTGATGGTTGCTCACTTGGTCAGATATTGGGAAATTGTTTAGGGACTTTTCAGCAGTCCCACTTAGATAAAAATAAAATAGTATAAAAAAATTTACATATAGTTGTTAAGAGCTTTCTGTCATAGTCAAGACTTTATAGGATTGTGTTGATTATTTTTACATTACATTTGACATGTTTGGTGACAATAGTAGCATTTTGTTTAAAGTATATAAAGATATTTGTGAGAATTAGTTAGGACATGTTATCTAAATTGGAAATAAATAATAACTGAAAGTTTAAGATAATTATTATTTTGAATATTTTGTATTTTTCATTTAATAATTGATGCTTAGTTTTACTGTTAATATAATACTCTCGATAGTTAATCAAAGATACAGTAAGATCATTTTCAAGAGAATATCTGATATATAAATCTTGCACTTAATTAACAATAGAAATATAGTCTAAGGGATCAGAAAATTCACTGAAGTGTATATTGATAATAAAAACAAAGTCAGGAGTTGGTTTCTGAAGTAAATTATTAGCTTATTTTGTTTAAGAACAGCTGATAGTGCAGTTAATACTTTTAAGATATTCTTAGTAACTTAATTATAATGCATTTGACAGGAATAATTTATTTAACCAATACTTATTTTATTTTCATAATTGTTTATAGTAACTGCCTAATTTGACTGCTAACTCATTTGAAAGTGATTGATATTATTAATTTCCTTATAAGATAGTGCTTTCTTCATAAAAATCATATATACTCTTTGAGTCAATACAATGTTTGAATTATTCATTATTGTAATGTATAAAGTTTTTTGAGGTTTTTTTATAAATATATAATATTTTAGACTTCAAGACACTGCGGTGGTGGAATTTTTTAGTGGCTTACTAAATTAAAAGCATTGTTTAAGTGGATCTCATTATCCGTTAGCCAATACACTGGCTGATAAAAAAAAGCAAAAGGTGGCATTACAACAAAAAATTAAACTCATAAATAGGAACAACATTGGAAAAGAATATACATCAAAACTAAGGCTTTAAAATGCCATTGTCAGGTTGTTTTGCGACAAACAATGAGCAAAAGTTATATTATCTGGTTCATTGGGGAAAACAGCATCACAAGACCAAATTGAAGGATTAACTGATATATTTTCTTGTATGAACAGCAATATGAGAACAATCTATGTTTGTAGATTGAATAAAGTGTTTTATTTGTAATGTCCAGAAATTTAACAAATATGACATACACCTGAAGAAGGTTGGTAGTGCAATGGCTGAAGCATTATAGCAATAACAACCAAGATGAAGGCACTAGTCTGAATAAAGTGTACAGTAATAATTCCTCAGCTCTGAAATTCAGACAGAATTATTGCAGTACATTTTCAAGAGTGTCATTTAATGTTGTTCACTGACAGAATGTTTTACTAAGTTTAGCATGATCTAGCATAAGAATATACATCCTTTCCTAAGTTAATAGCTTAAACTAGCTAGTTTTTAGGAGGGTATACTAAAATGTTCTCAAACAAATCAAGAAGGGATTTAAAAAAATTGTTATATAGGAATAAAGTGTTGCTACTGACACTTGAGTTTTGAACATAGATCGCCAGTGGATAAACAGAGGTGATCTCGTTATCGAATTAAGTGGATCACATGACCTTAGAGGTAACACATAAGTAGAAAGTAGCTTGATGTCTAACTGATTGCTATTTCTATTCTATCCTCTATTACTATATGGATTGCCATTTCTACTCTATCCTCTATTACTATATGGACTGCTATTCTCTACTCTATTCACTATACTATTTCTCTAGTCAGATTGCTATACGGGTTACTACTTGAGTAGGTATTATTGAGCAATTACTATTAAAGCAAGTGCTATTCGAAGGTGTCACCAGTATTGTTTAATGGCATACTATAATGGTATCTGCAATTATAAAGTCTCTACTACAATGAGCATTACAAAAATGACAACGAGTATTTGTTGGCATCACAAAAGTGGCAGTGAGTGTTCATTGATATCACAAGAGTGGTGACATGGATTCGCGAGGATTCCTTGAACTTACATGAAGATTCATTCAGCAAAGTACAGTAAAATGGATGAACTAAAAGCTATCATGGTTTGAATGTTGGCTCTATAGAAACAACAACAAGAGCAACAGTTGCAGCAACAAAACATGAACAGCAATTCCAATTGCAACTACAACAACAGAAGTTTTTTGAGTTGTTTGCCAAAAGCATGGAAGGAAAAACATCAGATTCATTCACTCCAGATGCTGTTACTAATTCAGTCAGTGAATTTGCATATAATCCAAATGAAGGGATAATTTTCCAAGCTTATAGAACGTACAAAGGGATCTTCAAAAGGGATTGTTCGCATTGGAATGATGAAAAGAAAGTTTGGTTATTATTAAGGAAATTGTCCTCTACTGAACATGAAAAATGACATGAATTATATTTTGCCAAAAAAACCAGGAAAGATAAATTTTGATGAGACTGTTCTAATATTATCAAAAAATTTTGGTGGTAGGAGTTCATTATTTAATAAACAATGGCAATGTCTTAACTTAGTAAAGACTGATGAAGATTTTGTCACTTATGCAGGAGTCGTGAATCGAGAATATGAGAAGTTCAAGTTAAATGCATTAACTCCTGATTTATTTCAATGCCTCATATTTGTACAAAGTTTAACTTCTAATAAGGACACAGAGATAAGATCAGGATACTGGCTGAATTAGAAAGGGATTCCAAATTAAATCTCCAGAAAATAGCAGAAGAATGTCAACATATTGAAATTTGAAACTCGATACTGCAAGAATTGAAGAAAAAGGCACAAGTACATAGTGCCTGAACATCTAAGAGAAAAAAAAACTACAAACGTTTTTCAAATCCTAACAGAACAGAAAAAAAAGACAATAAATTCCCCTCAATAGCTAATACTTGTCATGATTGTGGAGGTAAGCATTTTAAAAGTGATTGTTTTTTTGTTTTTTTCAAGAAAAAAATGTTATGAATATGGGAGATTAGGTCACAAAAGTACATATTGCAGATAAAAAAATGGAGAAAAAATAAAACATGTGAACATGATGCATACATGGAGTAACAATAAAAAGCCTAAAAGGGAAATTAACAAGACATCTCAAAAGAGGAAATTTGTTTTTGTGCAAATTAATGATGTAAAAATGAAATTGCAACTGGATATAGGATCTGATTATCATTATTATAAATGAACAGACATAGAGAAAAATGGGTAAAGCCAGTTTATTGACTTCTGACTTCAGTTGTAACATTTCTTTTGTGGGAAAAACCAAAAAAAGCAGCGGTGTTTGTATTAAAGAATACTGCTAATTTGTTTGGAACAGACATTATTTGATCTTTGGAACCTTCCAATTAACTCTTTTTGCAACAAGATAAATGTTGTTATGACTGGTACTAATATGTCAATTGAAAAATGAGCTGAAAAAGTTTTCCAGAAGTTTTCTCAAAGGTCTAGGGACATGCATGAAAGCAAAAGCTAAGTTTGAGTTAAGAGAATGTAACACTGACATTTAAGCCAAAAAGGAGTGTACCGTTTGCAGCCTTAGATCCAATTAATAATGAATTGGACAGACTAGAAAAATTAGGTGTGATCTCAAAAATAGATTATTCCAAATGGACATCACCAATAGTTTACGTTAAAAAAAAGAATAATAAAATCTGTGTATGTGCTGATTTTTCAACGGGGTTAAATGAAAGTTTAGAACAACATAACTATCTGCTACCAAGTCCAGAGGAAATTTTTGCCAAATTGAATGGAGGTAAATTTTTTCTAAATTAGACCTGTCAGACACTTATCTACAAGTACTAGTAGTTGAAGAGTGCTCAAAACTATTAACAATTAACATTCATAGAGGGTTATACAAATTCAACCGACTTCGTTTTGGTATAAAGGTAGAACCAAGCATATTCCAACAGGTAATGGATACCATGCTTGCCAGTTTGGATTGTGCTCAAGCATATTTAGATGACAAACTTATTAAAAGTAAGACCCAAAAGCAACATGCAGAAGATGTAAAGAAAGTATTTGAGAAAATTAAGAAATATTGTTTTAAGATTAGTGAAAGAAAATCTAGGACAAATTATCGATGAAAACAGTAGATGACTGGATTCTTCAAGAGCGAGCGCAATAAAGGACATGCCTGCTCCAACAAATGTAACAGTTACAAGCATTTTTAGGGTTTGCTAATTACTCTCATATATATATATATATATATATATATATATATATATATATATATGTATGTATGTATGTATATATCAAACATGCACAAATTAAAAGCATCCTTGAATAACCTGCTAAAGAAAGATGTCAAATGGGATTGAACAGATAAATGTCAAAGCACTTTTGAAGAGATCAAGAAAGTTGACATTGTATTTGTAACTAGCTCATTTTGACCCTAAATTAAAGATTGTGGTTGCATCAGATGCAAGTGATTTGGATATTGGAGCAGTGATACTATACAAATATGAGGATGGAACAACTAAACCAATATCTCATGCTTCAAAAGCATTGATTGCAGCTGAAAAAAGCTACAGCCAGATAGAATAGAAAGCATTAGCAATCATATTTACTATGAAAAAGTTTCACAAATTCATACATGGTAGAGAATTCATTCTACAGACAGACCATCGTCCATTATTTTCCATATATAGATCAAAAACATACAGCAAATAGACTGCAGCACAGGGGAATTATCCGATTGAACTATAATTATAAAATGGAGAAAAAAAAATGAAGGCATGTCTAAACTAATACCAATATTCTGTGAACCACTTGAAGACACAGTAATTGCGGCGATAAGTGCCAAAAATGAAATTAATAATGTATTATACAATACTGTAAGAGAACTGCCCATAACATTGGAGGAAATAAGAATTAAGTCAGAAAAAGATGACTATATAATGGAAAGGAAGAAGCAATTAAGATTTAAAAGAAAAATATCACTGGAAATAATGCATTTTCATTATGTAATGATATACTTATGTACGCAGAAAGAACTGCATACAGTTTTCTTCATATTTACATCCTGTTTTTATTTTTGTCAGGAAGTTGCATAATATAGTGCTGCTATTAAAAATTATCCTAATGTTATACCAACTACAAAGTCTTTGAATCTTTTCAGCAAAATTGAATCTCCATTTCTTTATCATTCGTATCCTCCGAGTTAAACCATTTTAACCAATCCCAATTCAACATTTAAGTAGAATTCTATATATGTTAGCTTCCAAGATAGAGATATTTTGAAACAGCACCCTATATAAATCATGAGATCATAAGAACGTTTTTCTCTTTTTTTTTTTTTTTTTTTTTTTTCTCTGTACTTAATTATGTTGATGGTCTGATAGATTTTACATATTCTGACTGTGTTTGTTCATCCTCTGCATATTTAAGCCAAACTGCAGTCTTAATAATAACATTCTCAGTGATAGCTCTCAAAATATGAATGTTTACTGTCATTGTCTTTCTTCTCTATGCACACACGCACATATATACTTGATATATTTTCGTAATCCATTTATATATATATATATATATATATATATATATATATGTATTATGAAATGGATTAAGCCTGACTTAATATATTTTCTGATTATACATTATTTTTATATGGATCTAACCAACGCCTTTATCCACAGTGACATGACCCAAAGAGTGTGAGTTCAATAGCCGGTTAAGGCAGTGGAGAACTTTCAGAGGGAAAATTAACAGGAGATAACTGATAGCTGACATCCATCAAACATGGCACGTGGAAATAGAACAGTCTACCCCAGTGAGCGAAATAAGGGGTTCAGTTCGATATTCCAACCACCTGAAGAAGGCCAGAGCGTACAACGTCCGAAACGTTGTGATAAATATGGCGACAAAGATGAGGACAATAGTCCGAATAATGTACATATTAGGTTGGTGCAAAAATAATGTCGTTTTTTGACCTTAAAAAATACGTAAAAAAACGACCTTATTTTTGCACCAACCTAATAATACCTCATCTCAGAAAGACATGTTCTTGGTTCTTTCTTTTTTTTATACCTTTTTTTCCATACCTTTTTTTCCCTTTGGTGTTGGCTTGTTTATTTGAAAATATATATACCGAAGGTTTTCCAAGCGAGTATAGTTTCTTATACTTATAAGATTTCTATTAATAATATATATATAATATATATATATATATATGTTATAGCTAATCAATCTGTTGGTATATAATCCAGGTGGATCCTAGTAATATTAATTATTAAAACTGATCCACAGAGCTCTATGTATTTATTATAACAGAGCATATGTATTTTTTACAGCAAAAAAACAAAAATTACCTCAACATGTGGATAGTCTATTTCAAGCCAGACTGTACGCAGCTATCATCAGCCCCTTTCAGAGTCTTTCTTGAAGCATTGTTTTAAATTTATTTTCAATGTCAGTCCACCTCTGGTAGATGCCTTGTTAATAAGAAGGGGCTTGTGTAAGGTATCTATTCTGGGGAAGCGGTCTGAAGTTAGAATTTATCTATGGCTAGAGCCTTTCATTGTTTGAAGCTGAATATTGGTTCCTACTATGTGGTGTTTCTTATATAAGCCCCAAGTCTGAATTCCTGAGATTCACAGTAAATAGTTTTTATACTACAAGGGTCCAATATTATTAATAAGTAATGGGAAATTTAAACTTGAACCCATTAAGATTAATGTAAATTAGTTGAATGTTAGATTTATAGATTGTGGGTAATACCAGAGCACCCAGTGGAATAATTCACTTATGTGCATACATATCTTCAAACATATCTTTGTCCATTTTTGTTATATATATATATATATATATATATATATATATGCCACCTATGCACATATACATCCCCCACATATATACACATGTATTC
Source organism: Acanthosepion lycidas (assembly GCA_963932145.1). Taxonomy (NCBI): domain Eukaryota; kingdom Metazoa; phylum Mollusca; class Cephalopoda; order Sepiida; family Sepiidae; genus Acanthosepion; species Acanthosepion lycidas. The sequence goes on along the minus strand of OZ010606.1, from coordinate 18,834,119 downwards.
ATATGTAATTTTGAATCTGTTCCTATGTCTATATTTCATGATAAGTTCTCTCATTTGAGTTTGCATTATATATATATATATATATATACACACATATACACACAGTTTGATTGATATATTTTTGTCTAAATTAAATCAAAAATGAAAATATCACTGATATCTCATTTTTAACAGATATATTTACCAAAATTACACGAAAATATCTTGAAATATTAGAAGTTAATTTGTTCAATAAAATTGCCATTGGCTTCAACCATAGCCTCCAGACGACTTCAGAATCTCCTGCAACTCTTCTGGACAGTCTCTGTGTTTAAGTTGGTGAATGCTGCCATAATCATTGCCTTCAGTTTATCTTTGGTATTACAACTAGTTTTGTTGGTCTCTTGCTCAACTGCACCCCTCAAGTAGGTTGCTTCACTAGTATCGCACAGGTAACAGTTTAAATTGTGGAAGGTATTTCTGCTGCATCCTGTATTTATACCCAGACTGACTGCTTCACTATGAGCAGTCCTCTACCTACAAAAATCTTTCATGTGTTACATATCTAAATACCTATTCAGGAGCAATATATATATATATATATATATATATATATGAGAGCTCAAAAGTTCTCAACCCACTCCTCAAAATGACAGTTTTTCTTTTTAAGCATCTGAACCATAACACACACACACACACACACTATATATATATATATATATATATATATATATATATATATTAAAGACAACAAACATTTCAAAATTACAAATAATCCCTCTGAAACGAGGAAATTGGCCCAAGATTCTGACTAATTTAAGGAAGACAATTGTTGAGTTTTGTGGAACTAGTGAATGTTGTGATGTAGGCAAGGTATGACATGTTTCAAGGTCTTTATTTTTTTGTTCATTTTTATATACATTTGAGGATGTAGCCTCTTAAATCATAATTTACTTTGGTAATACAGAGTGTGGCAGATATACCTCCCGCACTTTAAAGGTTGTCAAAAAAGATCAAGGTAACTCCTATAAAAAAAATTATTTCACTATTTTTTGTTTAACAAAGGGCTACAATGGGATCCTCTATTCACCATACATTGTTATAGACAATTTGGAAGTTTGAGCATTTCAAGGTCTTCCAGGTGTCTTTGTTTTAAGCACTGAACCTGTGGCCTTGAAATAATAGTATTGATTTTCTATCTGGAACAGCATCATTCTTATATAACTTGAAATGAGCATGAAAAGCTCTCTGTTGCAACTTCAAATTCAACAGTTGTAAAGAAATTTTAATCAGGAAATGCATGGTATGTACTAGTCCAAGCCATGATGGTAACTGATATCTGAAAAAGATGGTAAGTCATTACCTAAATGAAGACACCATTGACACTTGCCTAACACTAGTACTGTGATGAAAGACATGACTTACCTCAGATTTTGAAAGGAACATGATCATGTCTTGCTTGCAAAGTGATGACAAATAGAAATATGGCCGCTATTGAAGATGCAACTTATGCACGCCAATCTCATCCAAAACGAGACAATATTTGCACACA